>LQNS02278163.1:11987923-12002660 GCA_001587735.2 Parhyale hawaiensis
ACCCGAGGGAAGGAAGAGAGGAGCAGACTGCGGAAGACTGAGTACCTAGCTATGGCACCAGCCTGTTCATCTCCTCTCAGGGATGCCGTTGGACCAAAAAGGTCTCATCCGCCTTTAGAGTGGCATTTCCTCCAACTCAGGGGCTGCCCAGAGCCCCAAACCCAAAGCCAGCTCATACAAATAAAGTGGTGTCCGGTGGCCGGACAATGGGGCGGCCTGATAACGCGCAGGCCACGCAAAGTATTCTTATAATTAATCATTACCTGCTGCATTCTGTATTTACACAGCTGATACCGAAGCCACACTTTACAATCGTACGCTCAGTTAATGATTAGATGATCAGCTCGCACTTCGCTAAACTGAAGTACTTTCCATGGGTATCGTGGCTACCGGGACGAAGTGTGAGATGCACGTCCGATCAGAAGTTGAACGGTCGATTGCCTAGTATGGCTCTGGCACACCCACCCGAAAGATCTTAGTCAGTCCCCGAATTATCGAGCGCACCTTCGGTGNCCTTCGGTGAACACAAAAAAGTAGCATGCAATATAAATTTAGCCCGAGCAGTCAGTGTGGGGTGCAGGTAGTGGTAGTGATGCCATTTCCTGTTGTGCTGGTGTGAGGATGTGCTGGTCATTACTGTGTATCATGTGTACCGTGTGTACTGTGTGCAGCGCGCGTAGCTTGTACCGTGAGCCTTGCCAAGGCCTCCTAAAGTACTTTAGGAGGCCTTGGCACTGAAATTGCAGCGTACCCTGCTGGGTGTACCGTGTGTAGCGCTGAGTGTACCATGCGAGCTGAGTGCACCGTATGAAGGGGGTACTGTGGCCTCTGTAAGGGTTTACCGTGCATCAGGACCACCGTGTATGCAGTGAGTGCTGTGTGTATGTATTAAATATACCGCATATTATGATGTGTTCCGTACATGTGTCGTATATTGTTCGTATCCTGTGCTGTATGTTCTGTGCATAATTCGTATTCTTTACACATTGTATTCTGCGCATACCGTGCGCTTTGTACGTATCGTGAGTAACGGTTACTGTGTCTACCGTATATCGCACATACCGTATTCCTTGCATAGTGTCTACAGAATATCACGGAGACGGCGCCTAGACACCAGCGTTTTACAGCCCCCCCCTCATCCCGGACATGGCAATGGTTTGCTCTTGAGACTTTCAAAAATTCAATCATGCTCCGTAATATTGCATTTTCAGACCACTCAACGTAATTGGGTTGCTTTTTACATTTGCCACACAATTCAAAATTATAAAGCCAACGCTCCCATCGGAGGTCCCGAGCAAGTCGAGCCTCGAATCGTAATTTCGCCTACGAATCCAACGTGCCCTAAGGCGCCCTTATGAAACTAACAAAAATTGCACCCGATTCTGTCCAAACTATCATCTTTTCCCAAAGCCTATTTAGAAATTTCAGGGCGATTTTGCGGTACCGGTACTATTCGATATGCTGCTCAATTGTAAACAACGACTAATTTTCTGATAGTGAGCTGGTGGTCACCGATGTATCCAATGCCGTCCTGGTTTTTAATTTTGATCTTTAGAAGAAAGAAGTCTCACGTTTATGCTGCAGACTGTACTTCTTAAAACGTGTACCATGCATTTAGCGTACCACGAAATAGGCGTATGAGGCTGCTCATTCGGGAAGTACCTTTTTTTGAGAATGAATACAAAATCCACTCCGAATCGGATCTATTTTTTCGATTGACAATCATCGGCTGTTCTTATTTCTTTTTAATTATAGCCTTGTTATAGAGGTACTACTATGTTGTAGAAAACCGTAGTAACTTCACCAAGAGTGGTCAAAAACATTGGACATAAATTCATGCTAATTTAAAATTTATTTTAACATATACTTATATCAAAGTTTTCCTGTCGCGCTGCATGGCAACAAAATAGGATAAAATTCAAGCCTCGAAAGAACGCCTTCAGAATGAGTGAGGACAAGATAGGATACAATTTGAAAAAAAGTACGGAAAAAGAAAGCCAGAATTGCCCGTTTGCATTCAATTGTCTGTGCTAGTAACGTCTTGGTGTGACACCTATTTACTATTTATATATTTGTTTTTCGTCAAACGGACTGTCATGTTTAAGGGCTAGATATGCTTGTATATTAGAGTGTTCTATTCATCTAGGTACTTTGAATAGCATAATCTAATTTAGTCAGTCTGAATTTGGACAGGAGTTCAATCTTGAGCATACTAGTCGTCACTTGGGATGAAGTTTCTGGCTTTTATCAGGAACTTATTACCGTGCTTTACTGAAGCAGTCTAAACCTCAACCGTAGTCAGCTTGTGATTTACGCCTGAGGCTTCTAAGTGGCGAATTGAACTCACAGGGTTAAAATTGCGGATATGTTGAAGGTAATGGGATTTTATTATCGCGATTGAAATGCATGATCGAACTTATCGCTAAGCTAAGGAAAGTTAACCTTGAAAAATAGTTAATTTTGTAAGTACTGTTCATCTTCAAGGATGTAAGAGAATTAGTTCTTTGTAAAGTCTCTTGTATTAACTCATTTTTTTTTCTTGCAGCATTACTAGATACATGGGATTTTGCCTTGTAAATATTGCTTTAAATAATAAATTCTGTGAGAAAGTTGAACTTGTGAACGAAGCTGGGCTTTTCCAAGTGAAAGACATCATTTAAGTTGTATAATATTAAAACTGGCGACATGGCATTCAAGGTTTTTTCTTAAGTTTTTGTCTATAGATCACTTGGAAGAAAACCCCTAAAAAATAATATAATCAAGAAAAGAATATATTTACGACAGTAATACATACCAAGTTATCTATGTGGTATACACCGTACTAGTGCCCTAACTGTACTTCACTAAGTACATCATTTTGGAGATCTGCATGTGCATTTGACACTGAAAAAATAGATTATGACTTCAGAAGTGACAGTTACTGACTGATCTCCCATTTTGATGTATTGGAAAATTATTTGAAACTTACAAGATAATTGTGCGTCAGTCAATACGCTAGATAAATAATTGTGACAGTAATTATCGAAGAAGAGAGGAACCTGTAGCTTAATATGATCTTTGTAGATTATTAATTTAGAAAATAAATGAGTTTGTAAGTTAACATTGATTGACAAAATTACATTCAAAATCATGCATGTGTATAACTATTCTGGCTCACAGCTTTCAGGTTTATGGACTCGGAAAAATTAAGAGAAGAATTACGTTTCTGATTCAATATCTTCCTGCTCAACTTTCTTTTTCACCAATCGTCACTTCGTCGTTTGTGTCTTCGCCATTCGTCGCTTCAGTTCTCGTCACTTCGTCCGTTTTTTCGCCATTCGTCGCTTCAATTCTCGTCACTTCGTCCTTCATCTCTTCGCCTTGTCTGATTGTGACGACGCACAATGGGAGCCGACGGAGCAGTGAGTGTTGCCGTTTTTTATATCAGTAGTTATGTTTTATCCACATTTTGGGCCACAAGCCGCCATATTCAGTAAATTTTTATGCATTATACTGTAGTATAATTTGGGTTGCAGAGTTTGAAAGGTATAAGGTCCGACTTTAATTTTACAACCCTGAATATAATCTATGTACTATTTACATTGGAATCATTTGAGTTACATTTTTATTACCTTGATGCGAGCAGCACTTGGACTGTCTTCCACGGACATAACAATTAATAAATGTAAACCTAAACGTAACAAGAACACTGTGAGAGCTCATACCTTTACCAAACAAGGCACATGTAACGAAAAATTAAAATTGGTGCTGAGACCAGGATTTTCTATGTAGCAACACCAAAATCTAATCATTTGTGCCCTCTGATAGTACCTATTAACACTTTCTGCAATTTTCTTAAAGATCCGCTCATAACTTTTTGAGTTATGCTGCACATAAGTCAAACATACAAGCGAACAAACCGATCTGCACCAAATTTTAATCATTTATGTCTTTTAATATTACTAACAACTCCTGTAAATTTCATAAAGACCCATTCGAAATTTTTTGACTTATTGCGCTAACAAGCACAAAATCAAACACAGCAACAAACACACGAATGAACAAACTGATCGTTACAAAAATTTGTCCTTTACTCTTCGTCATAAACCTAACAGCTCATGTAAATGTAAATTTCATGAAAATCTATCCATAACTTTTTGAGTTATGGCGTTGACAAAAATGAGGCAGACAAACAAATGGATGGACGGATCTTCAACAAAACCTAATCATTTGTTCCTCCTGTCATACTTAACAATCGCTGTAAATTTCATCCAAATCAGTCCATATTTTTTTTAGCTATCTTGTTGACAGACTAATAGACAGGTAGACAAACCCGACGAAAACATAACTTCCTTGGCGGAGGTAACAACTCCTGTAAATTTCGCTAAGATCCATTCAGATTTTTTTTTAGTTAGTGGCTACAAACATAATTCAACCATACAAACGAACCAATTTAACTCCACCAAAATTTAATCATTTATATTTTTTAATATTTCTAACACTTCCTGTAAATTTCATAAATATCCATTCAAAACTTTTTGAGTTATGCTGCTAATAAACATTATGACAACCATAAGTCAAACATACAAACAAACCAACCGATCTGCACCTGGTCAACTCACCTAAGTAAAGTAAAGTAAAGTCAACTTAGACCACACCCTCACCTGGGAAACCCACATGCACTGGTTTGTGCAGCGGGTATAGGCCCACTGGCCCCAGACGAGCAAGTGTAGTCGCAGTCGCCCTCGGGTTACGAACTATGGCGCCAATTTGACGGAAGGAANCGAGCATGCACACACAACTGCCGAGTCAGCACACCAAGATCAAAGAGCTCGTGTGCACGGGGAATCGAACGAGCGTTACAAGGTGTTAGAGCTGAGAACGGAAGCATGCAGCTACCGTGGCAACCTGGTTGGTTTTTCCAAGTCAATAGAGACGCTCGGGTCAAACTATGTAGTAAGGATCGGAAAAGGGAAATCTGAACCTACTGATGTGCCAGCTCCATAACCATAATGCTGATGCAGTTATTTATGTAACCAGTGAATGTTAGAACTACAGGTGTGTACCACGAGTGGGATTACGTGTTATTGCAGCCAAGATAAACTATCATCCGAATGCCAGATAAATATCATTATGGCTGAAACCACAAGTAAGTTTTAGTTTGCGCCGGCAACAGTAATACTCCCTAACACTACACCTACACGCACACACACACAGCAAAGTCATATCCTTCTAGACCACTGGAAATGTTATTTTCAAAATTGACAGTCTCTTACGATACCTTGCATAACAGTCTTAAGATCAACTATGCATTCCGGAGTTACATCGTTATGGGACAGTGAAGTAAAGAACAACACCTGCTTGAAATTAAAACATCTTTTGCAGGAGTCAAGGGCGGCGTGTCTATAAAAATGTTTCTGTGGGTACCCACGGTTCCTACTTCAGGAACCGGAACTAGCAGGTACTTTGCAGGCATGCAGGACCTACCATGAAAAATCTTCTGATTTAAGTATTTGGAGAAAAAATTAGGCCTTCGAGACTTGACCTTTTAGAACCCTCGGGCAAGTGCACTAGTTTTCATTTGCTGAATTGACCTGAAGCGTTAATCCTAAATCAGTTACGTTTGAGACTTCCAGAAACTCAATCTTACTCCGTAAAATGGAATTTTTTGAACTAGCTCAGCGGAATCGGATCACTTCTAACACTTGAAGTACATATTCAAAAGTGCAAAACCAAAACTTATATCTGAAATTTCATACAGGTCAAGCCTCGAATGCTTAAAATCTGTGCCAAATCGAACGTGCCCATATTCTAGTCGGCTCTAATACGTCTGCCCTCTGCTGAATGCAAGTTCGTTGCGGGAAATAAATCACAGCACTCAAGACCTTCTAGGCCACTTTGACATTTAAGGCATGTTCGATTGGGACGACGCAGTCGAATATACTAGTGCGCTTGACTTGTCTTTTCGGACCGATTTAAGCGTGTCCCTATCGAACGGATTTTAAGAGTTAGGCTGTAAAATATTAACCTAAGCTGTGATGTCACAAGCAGAACCTGTCCTACGTTTCCTAAAATTTAAAAGTTCAGCATCCTCGGAGGTGAATCTTTTGGATTTTTTTATTCGTAAGCTTCAACAATGTCGCTCCCTAAGATAGGTTAGAAGTATGAAACTGACTTAACTAACCTTTTAGAGGTTATTTGTGATACATCGGACGCGGCAGTGATGGTACTATGTGAACAGAGCTCAACACAGAGAAAACAAACTAATAATTAAAAAAAATCATTTATGAGGTTAAAATTGCAGAAAATTTTTCTTTTGTCTTAATATTAATTCACCGAAGGGAAAAAAGTGTCTTACGATACCACCAATGTCGCTTACATTAGGGTTAAAGTCAAGTGTGTTCGCTTAAAAAAAGTCAAACGATATCCGGAGCAGACTTGAGTTGTTGGCCCAAGGTTCTTCTTGAGGCCTTAAACTCAAATCAAAGTGACGAAAAAAAAAACGATCTGAATTGACTTTCCGCTTGATTCAAGCTAAGCCCATTAAGTTTATGCCCCAATCGAACACGCCCTTAGTCTATCTCTACTCAGCAGTTTCCAGTAAGCACAACTCACCACTGCAGCCCGTGTTCCGAAGACAGAAAGAGAACTGGAGCAGTCTAATGTTTCTGACCCACTGTAAAAGTGTTGTTATACAGCTAGCAGTTCTACAGAGAGTTGCTCTGAGTGTGGTATTGGCTAGACTATTGGCCTTGTTCAAGATTGTGCTAATGTGGGTGTGGAAGCTCCACATATCATTTACAAGATCTCTAAATCTATGTGTGAGCAGGTGTAGATGATTGCAGATCCTTCCACATAAGGTCGGTTATAAGAACCCTCCTCCTGCCAGGGTTCCGGTAGCGTTTCTAGAAGCCAATAATAACATAAATTGGCAGCATTTATTCGTAATCCGCAAGACTTTGCTGTAGAACTCTGGGTATTGTCATCTCTGTAAAGGCTGCGCACCCAACAAGAAATCAGAAACTGTACCCGGCTTGACCTCAAGTATAACTTCACCTCATCAGCAAAAATTTTGCAGGACACTGATTACTTGGTTAACGTAAACCAGGAACAGCATAGGACCTAACACGGAGCCCTGTGAAACACCACTCGAGACACCCTGACTAATACCGAGACCACTCTAGACTTTCATAGGAAAACAATGTTATGCCAGGAAGTGCATCTCACATGTCGTTCATGCTACCGTATCTATGCTACAGAGTTTAAATATATTTCAAAAGGATGCCTAGGTTGCTCATCCTCGCTTCCAGTTGGTCTTGCAAATGCCTATGTGACCTCGGCATAAAGCTCATGACTGGCCGCAACGCCTCACGTAAAAACAGCTAAGCGTTAGAGTTGAGAAATTCCAACTATTGAGCTACGCTCAGTTTTGCCTAAATAACAGGAAATAAAAACATAAACTGCAGCTTAATTTATAATACTTGGTCTACCTGGTTACAAAAGAACACCATCTATCAGGTTTGGCAAATTCCCATTTTTCTTCACTAGAGTTACCTTAATTACCTCCACCAAGGAGGTTCCATGTTTGTTGAGTTTGTTTGTCTATCTGTCTGTTTGTCTCTTTGTCTAAAACCAAGATAACTTAGAACGTTGCAAACGGATCTTGACGAAATTTACATGGATTATTAGGCATTTTAACATGAAATGATGAATGACCTTTGGTGCAGATACGTTCAACCATTTGTTTCTCAGCCTCTTTTTCTTAGTACCATAACTCAAAAAATAGAGGATGGATTTTTATGAAATTTACAATAGCTATTAAGTATATTACGAAGAATAATTGACTAAATTTTTGTGATGATCTATTTATTCGTTTTGTCTATTTGTTTGTTTGACTATCTGTTTGATTTTATGACTACATATTAGCAATACGATTTAAGAGTTATGAACGGATCTTTTTTTACTGGAAATTAAATTTACTGGAATTGTTAGAAATACTAAAAGATACAAATGATCAAAGTTTGGTGATGATCGGTTGGTCTGTGTGTGTTTGACTAATCTGTACGTTTGTCAGCAATATGACTCAAAAAGTTACTGAAGCTGTTATTGCTATCACAGGCACAGTCGAGCGGATTTTGGTGCTGGTAAAAAGGGAATCCTAGTTTCGAACCAATTTTATTTTTTCACTTAACGTTGCTTTGCTTGGCGGAAGTATGCGCTCTCAGAATGCTCTTGCCTGGCAGAAGCATGCGCGCTCAGAAATTCAGAATGCTCTAGTGTGACATTGGAAATATAAGGTTTTGCAATTGTGCTTCCAAGGTGCTTGGTAACTCTGCCATGGCTCAGCATTTGTTAGGGATTTAGACATGTCGCCTATCGTCTATTATTATCATTACTAAATGTACCAAAGCTTTGCGTAAAATGTTTTCTTGGCAATGCAAGATATAGTTTGGCAGTACTTTAATTAAAAGACGTGGCCATTCTGCCTCAGTATACTAGGTAAGCCTACCTCAGTGTACTACATTAGGGGACGGTGAACCCACCCTTATCAGTACACGTGACCTCAGGGGTGCTGTGTCTGTGAGGGCCCATAGTTCCGAGAGGTTGCGGATGGTAACTCTGGGGTGTTATACTGTTATTTCGATAGCACATTGCCATATTTAGTTATTCAAGTAATTGCATAGAGGCAGAGCCGATGCCGTATATATTACAAAGCTCTTTATTGACTAAAGGAAGGAACATCCAGGTTTCATAATTTTAGGTTATTTAATGAATGTATCTTCAGGAATTTTAAATACTCTAAAAATATGAAGAATGTGATTGAGAAGAACGGGAACTAGTGAAACACAAGTTAAATATGAGAAATATACAAATATGACAATACATATTACCTGAAGCGGATCACCTTACGCTAAGTAACCAATTTTATCCATTATTTTGGGAATTTCTATTGATATTGATATTCTGGAGCTGTGCACATCTTTAGGAGAGAGAAACATTAAAAAAAAAAAAAGATCAGAACTATTATCGATGATGTCGATTGAAAATAGTTGAGCTGCAGTTGAAAAGTGCTTATAGACGATCCAATACTGCGTTCAAATTATCAAATCACAGCTCAAAAGAATTTCTAAGACAATTGATATTTATTGGGGACGGCAAAAGGGTTACAACGTGCACAGCAACTGCAGCTCAAAGAAGTGGTGGGGCGGGGTACAGGTCTGGAGATTATGGAGACCAAAGCTTAGCTTCTCCTCCTTTTTTCTTGGAAGCTTTGCAAGCGTCGACGAGATTTCTGGCTTCCACGTGACTGCCAGTTGCCGACTTTACTTTTTTTCGTCGCAACTTGAACGATGCGAAAAGAAATAGAATAAAAGTGCTAAAACNCTTCTCCTCCTTTTTTCTTGGAAGCTTTGCAAGCGTCGACGAGATTTCTGGCTTCCACGTGACTGCCAGTTGCCGACTTTACTTTTTTTCGTCGCAACTTGAACGATGCGAAAAGAAATAGAATAAAAGTGCTAAAACGACAAATATGTAAAGATGAGCACACAGTATAAAAGGTCATAAATATTGCTATATTGTATATTTAAAATAAAATATCAACGGCTCACGGCCACTGCATCTCAGTATTGTAAAGGAAAACAGTAAAAGAAAATAGAGATGGTCATTCATGCAAGTCATAGCCTTCCCTGACAGAGGTGCTGTCCCCACACCAGCACGTATTTCCGGTAAGCAAAATAAAATACCAGCCTTGGTGTGCTTGTCTGGACCGGTAACTGGAGCTCACGAGCACACCAATGCAGGTACATCCCATCAGTACCACTGAATATGTGCTGGTTCTAGAACAACACTGTTCTCTATGTAGGTACCCGCCCGGACTAGGTAAGGTTAGGTTAGAAGGTTAGGTAAGGAGGTTAGGTTAGGTAAGGGTAGGTTAGGTTAGGCTAGGTTAGGTTAGCTTAAGTAGTGTTGATTTTAGTGGTGGCGCGCGCAGGAAAGCTTACTTGAACGCAAAATCGTCGTGAACGACGATAGTGCCGCCAGCGTTCCAGGCGTCGTTACAATGTTTTTCAATGTAAAGCACGAAAGGAACGCAATTTAATTTGTCTTTGGGTGGGACAAGAAGTACACAGTTATGGGTGGGACAAGAAATACACAGTTAAAGGAGACCTTATGCTTATAATTATGTGTGCTACTCACGTGATTCAAAATGGGAGGTAAGCGAGTGTAAGCAGCATGCTTACGTTCGCAGCTCTAATACCTTGTATCGCTCACAGGTTCGAGGCCAACCCAGGCACGCGAGCTCTTTGCAGATCTAGGTGTGCTGACTCGGTAGTTGTGTGTATGCACTGCGGCGTGGCGGAACTTGCCTTCCTCAGAGATGAGGGGGGTGGGGGGATCGCGGGTAATTTTTTCCTTCCGTCAAATTTGCGCCATAGTTCTTGGTGACCCGTGGTCGACTGCAACTACACTTACTCCTCTGGGGCCAGTGTGGCTATACCCGCAGCACAAACCAGTGCATGTGGGTCTCCCAGGCGAGGGTGTGGTCTAAGTTGACTTTGCCTTTACATTGTTAGACATTGGTTGTTTGTGGTCAACGACAGGGTACCAGCAACTTTTTTTGCAATGAAATATATATTGGTACTCCAGTGCGAACAGACTAAAAAACGTCGGTTTCTCGTCAACTAAAAATGTCGATTTTTCGTCAACCAGCAACCGCTGTTTCTTCTAGGAATTGTATTGTTTGTGATATCGTTTGCGCAAGGGTGCTTACAGGATTGATGGAAGGAAATCTTGTACTCATGAGATGGTTGCAACTTATTTAATGAGACATCAATATGATCTACCATTTTATCAACTCAATTTAAACGCTTCCCTCCCAGCTCCCTGACCTTTCCGAAACGATTACTACTTACTCAGGCCCAGAACAATTTTTATTAAGGTTTGCAATTCAGTTTAGTAACAGTTGTTTCTATGTAGTAAACTGCTGACCAAGTCAATCACTGGTCAAATTCCTACCTTTTTTAATTATGTTACCCTTTTTAATCCCATTTATACCAGGCTGTGTTATTTTGGTACATACGTTCTTTGTTTTATTGTATTTCTACTTAAAAAAAATTGCAGCGAGCCATCACAGTCTTCTACAGATATAGGGTTAAGAGAAAGTACGGCTACTGTTCACACGGTTCAATACATCAACCGTGTATCAACAGTAAGGCAGCAGTACCGTGACAAGCTTTGTTCAACATACACAAACACGCCACCAGTCTGCACAAGCAAACTTTGTTATAGCCAAACACGGGGGGCATGCGCGGAGTTGGTTTAAGCGTACTTGGATGTGTCAAGATTTCTTTAGACGAGTCCACCCTATTGCTTTTTGACACCCATTCGTGCTACTATTCTGCGTCTCAATATGCTGTTATGGCCTTCCTTATCAATGCAACCGAGTGGGTACCAAAAGATATTTACTACAATGTTAGTCGCAATTTAAACGGGCAACTATATAGTAAAGTTTGTTGAACTAAAACTAGAACTCAGGAAGCTATAGACATTTCTGCTGTTTACACGGACACAGCAACGCATTCAGTCGCTGTTCTGCGTAGGAGGACCAAATGTCTGTTATATGAATTCGCCGTAAAAGTCGCGTGTCTCAAACTTATTAATGATTAAGGCACACTTTAAACTTCGGTTTCCTGGATTTTGGATTCCCCCCACCTGTATTTTTTTTCTATGCTGCGTGTCACTTCATTCCTCATATGTTAGGATCGCAGCGAGTGAAGTAGGTAGGAAGGCCTCAACCAAGACTATAATAAAACCCACTTTATTGGTTGCTTGCTTGCTTGGTTGGTTTCTCCGTCGTGCTATCAGTATTACGCAAAAAAAAGACCAAGTTCATTTGTTCAACGGCAAAGGAGCCGTGCGGTTATAAAATTGCTAAATTCAACCGTTGCTTTCATGAATTAATTTGCCTCTCTGATAGAAATAACACTACATACATAAGACCTTTCAAACATAAATCAAACACTGTGCCTGTACGCTTGACATATTTTGGTCAATGGTATCTTTATTCATCAGTAGTGATACCAACTTTTTCTCATCTCGCTCGATTGTAATACGCAATTTGTTGGTTACGTCTTGATTGGTTGCCTGGTGTGTGCGCTTGCTCAAGTGTCTTAGGTACCATTGTAGCTAAACCAGCGACTGCAGCTGACGCGCTTCTATCGGCCGAGATTCTTCATTTATCTCAGAATTTTTCTAGTATTTTTAGAGTTCAATATTATTAGCATTTTTTCCGATGAAGTGTACACAATTTTTATAATTTTGCCTATTAGAATTCGATATTGCTTAAGGGAGTAAATTCTATCACTGATGCCTGGAATGTCACTTGACTGTATAAATTTTCAACAGTGCAGGCAAAATGTTTAACTTACGTTTGAGAAGCCCCTATAAAAGAAATAGGCGCAAGGAAAGCGGGGTTTCGGCGAGGTAATTAGTATTTTATTACTGTTTTGTTGGTGTTTGTTCAACAACGGTGTAGGCCGCTACTTGGCTCATGTCACGTCGAGCCAATGTGGCTCCCACGTGCCACAATGTGGCTCCCACTTGACACAATATGGCTACCACGTGACACAATGTGGCTCCCACGTGACACAATGTGGCTCCCACGTGCCACAATGTGGTTCCCACGTGACACAATGTGGCTCCCACGTGACACAATGTGGCGCCCACGTGACACAATGTGGCTCCCAAGTGACACAATGTGGCTCCCACGTGCCACAATATGGCTCCCACGTGCTACTACGTGTCCGTAGGACTACGTGCGGTCCAGCTACACACTAGCTGGTCACCACCTTGGGCCAGTTTATATAAAGGACGTGGGGCCAAGGTAGTGCAGGGGTGACAAAGTCACTAAGGGCCCTCTTGGGCCCCTTGCGCTCATATGGATGGGAAAGGTTTGTTTATATCTAAAATATCTGACATGTTCGAAACGAATTTTCTTTGTGTCGGTAGAGCTTTTACCCTTTTACCGGACCCTAGGAAGTGACATCATTTGTCTACTGCAGCAACCTTCATTTAAGTTATTTTCCGAACGCGCAACGAAAATACATCGGGTTGAAAAGGACAAAGAGGTTACTTGTGTGGAGGAGGCTGGAAGTTGTCCATATTGAGTGATCAAATATGGCCACTTGGTGCCTAGTAAAAGGTTAAGAAAGCGTCATGTGGCTTGTTTAACATTAGTACGAGGGTCTATAGCGGAAATCTACAGCCCGTAGTTTAACACGACTTCACGCGACTATAGTGCCACGGTCACAGAGTCCAAACAGACGCAGCCCGTGGACCGCCGACCAAGGTCCTTCCCCCCCACAGGTTCGCGCGGATACACACATACATATAAAGCGAAGCTGTCACCCATACATCCACGCTTTCGCAGGCTGTAAAAAAGGTGGTCATAGCACTGATTATTGTTGAGGTTGAGTCGTAATAGCATTAAGACTTCAATTACTGAGTGTGAATTAAGCTGAAAATGTTGCAGCAAAAAATCTGAATAAATGATTGTATTATAGATACCGGAGCCAGAGAGCAGGAGTATTGTGGTAACATAATGGTAATAGATCATAGAGGGCCGGAGCATAAGCCCCGGCTGTTCTCTGGGAAGGGGCCGGGTGGTCCTTCTGCTGCAAACTATTCAATTTAACTTCGTATTTTCGCCGTTAATAGTCAACAAATATACTATAAGGCTAATTAACGTTGAATAAATTATTTCCGTTGTTGTTGTAGTAAATGCTGGTCTAACGGATGAAGGTTCACCCATAGCGTAGTGATATCCCAGTCGGAAATATAGAGTACGGTAATTCGTAGTATCGAACTTATATCCCAGTCGGAAATATGGAACAACTCGCAACTGCGTAGTAATATCTCAATCGGAAATTTCAATACTATCCCAATTAGAAATTGAAATTGTAAGGCGATTGTCTGATATTATCTCATGGCGCTTACTAAGTACTCGTGGACATCGGATACATACCGTACTTATGAATTTCCGATAGTGATGAAATATCCCTGAATGTCAACTTAACATCACGCCAATTTCCCCGGCAAATGTCCGCACGCGGATAATTCATCCACCGCCCCATTTCTTGTTTGTGTTCTTCAGACACTTCTCAATCTTCACAAACTCAATGAAGTTATAATGTGAGCATTCATCTCTACAAATACTTAATTAATGACCCCATTTTTCTCTAAATACCTTTGTCTGCGGGAACTAGCGGCCTTAGGTAACTGTGGGAGTCTGCATAACCCCCCCCCCCTGATGTCAGGATCTGACGCTACACTAAAAACCTTGGTGTGCACGTACTTTTCAATATGAGATTTTTTACTTGCAATATTTATCGATAAATTTTATTTCTAGCAACACAGCTGTTCATATTTTTCTATTCACTGAAATTTATTAAAAATTGTTATATTTACCCATTACCTGATCATGGTACAAACTTCAAGATCTAAATTTTTAAACATTATACTTTTCCCTTCAGGATCTCAATACTACTATTCACAGGAATACGTAAACAAAAGCTACTGTTCTCTTTCTTAAGAAACATTGCAGGCAGTTGAAGAGCAGCCGGCACCATGGCGAGTGACGCGGTGCCATGGTAAGGAGCAGGGCCAGTCTTACTTCTTACGCATATCGACCAGCATCGATTATTGGAGTTGTGTTATTTACGCCACACGCGCTCCTTAAGGCCTGCAGCGACGTGTTTCT
>LQNS02278163.1:12033096-12047942 GCA_001587735.2 Parhyale hawaiensis
GAGTTTGCGTAACACCGGGTAACCCTGGCGTGTCTCATTGACGGTAAACAGCTCAATGCGACACGGATTTTGGAGACTGAGTTACCCTCGAGGTCGCATTGCGTAACCCGGGGTTACCCAGCGCGCTGAATGCGACAGGCCTCTGTATGTAAACAGACCGCAGCTTCTCCTATCCGCGCCTGTTGAAATTTGAAACAATAAAGTTGGCGTAATTATTGTCAGTTCTAGCGGTTGTTTTAAGTCGACACGAAGTGAAAGCTCTCTATACAGACTATACTTATATTATATTTTTCAATTGCAATGACAATATTTGAGCACTGAACACCTGAGCGATAACTTGCTTCGTTTTCAATTTCTCTCAGAAAACATAAAGTTATATTTCCGGTTTACCACGAAATGAATGATTGCAGTTGACGATGAGTAACTGGTGTAGCCAGTGCTAGTATACTTGGAGGAAATGGTCCACAAATTGCTAAGGAAATTCAATGATGGGGTTGTGCGTTAATAAGGGTAGTTCGAGAGGATTCTTTTTTGTCGAGTACATATTCGTAACGGTAAATAATATATATGCATATATTAAGATAGATACACAGATGCAACAATCAAACTGCAATTAATATAATGTATCATGTACAGTACAGAAAACGCTTTCAGTTGTTATATTAATCAAGCGGAAACAATTACGAAGGATAAAAGCTTAGCCTGGTGCTCTCGCGCACCAACTAGCGAAGATAGGTCTGAAAAAAAAGGTGCGGTTTCGTTAATGCTATGCTGCTACTTAAGCTCTACCAGACGTGAGCAATAAATAAATTATCACTTGCAGGCGTAGCTTATGTCGGTCATGGTTTTGACGATAGGTTTGGCGGGGGTTGTTAAATATGGTATGCTAGGATTAAATGAGGTATGTATGTTTGGTTAGACTAGGGTTAAACTATGTACGTTTAAGAACTTCTGAACTAGGATAGGTTAGAAAAGTGCGTAAAGTATATTCTGATTAGGACCACTTTGAAAAAAAGTCACCAACACCATCTCGGTTGTAAGCTCAGCGTTTTGGTGTAATATTTGTCATATTCTTAAAAGAATTTTATGTTTCAGGTTTCCCCACTCGTAAATCTGACAAAAAATTGGCAACTTGCATCTATATCTTCTCATTAATCAAGTCCCGCAAAGTTTATTTAACTTATCCGCCATCCACTGTCTATTTAAATTCATACGTGGACGTATAGCGTTTGGATTTAGTAGATTAAGTAATTGGTGTTCCAATGGATTTGGGAGCCGTTATATTCATGGAAGTGTTTTTACCCTGGAAAGCAAAACAGATGATATGATTAATGATCAAGTAGATGACCGATCGGAACATTTTAGATAATTAATAATCCTTTATCTACAAACGCCTAAAAATTTACCGTTAGAATGGACGCGTTCGCTTATCGCTGCTGGATACATTAAAAATATTAGTGATTGTGTATGGCAGTTGAAGCGTGAGATCAAAAATGACAATGTCACGTCTTACAAGACAAGCGCTATTGCTAAATATTAATCCAATAGGATATTATGAGATATATATGTCAATATGTGTATAAAGATAGAGAATTGCGATCGCTTCTAGCTCTTGGTCCGCAATGACATCAATCGCGGTTCATTTTTTCTTATTCTTTCTGAGCATTCCATATACGGAAAACTATGGGTATATTATTGGGTATATTATACGTATACTGTAGATCCTATGTGTACCCTCCTAACACACGACGTAGAATCAACGTTGTGATCTGTGGCTCAACGTGCTATGCACTTTGATTTGTGAACTCCAGATAACGTTGTTGGTACGTCGTGTCACAGCGTACTGGGCATGTAAATAGCACCTTGTGTCGGGCGGTCCCTTATTTCGTTGTGATGCAATGTGCTGGATATACGTCCCTAGCACGTTGTGATACGATGTGCTAAAAACGTTGTCTGGAGCTGAATTGACAATGCCAGGTAGCTATGAATGTTGTCATAACTTTGTCAGCACGTTGTCTTACAACGTGCTGGGTACAACGTGCTAACAACGTTATCTGGAGTCCACAGATCAACGTGCTTAGCACGTTGGACCACCAAAAGACGACGCACCATCTACGTAATAGCAAGGCAAAATTATTAGCTTGGTAGAAGAATATGCGTCATATAATATCGAACAGCCACTTAAAAATTGCTAATGGCTTTCGCTCCGTGGGTTCATACATATGAACTACGCATCACGTGCGGCTATTTATTTAATTGACAAGAAATCGCCAAGTTTTGGACAGGCATCACTCTATTTTTTTCGCAAATCGCTTGTGTGTTGCCGCCAAAATTGTCTCTTCTCTGGCATTCTATATAAAGGACGTTTAAATTCCTGACTTGCGTCTGTGCCACACTATATTACTTCGACATACTTAGGTTCTCTCCTGCGCGTCATGGCGCATTGGGCAACAAGAAATATCCCATGTCTGCTATCCATCACCAGTGTCCCTTAGCTTGACTCCAATTAATGCATCTGATGTCTTGGGCAACTCTAAAAATCTATCCATAGGTGGGTAAGAAATTGGTGTACACGGTCAAATCCCAATCCTTTATTTTTCTGCCGGGTGGGCACGAGAGTGCTAAAATATTGGCCCATAAACTGGTAGGAAAAAATGGCGTATTTACAAGCCTGTTCTTCCCACTGACGCGACTACACATCATTTTGCTGTCCCTCAGCCGCAGCAGCCAGCAGCGGCAGACTCAACATCCTTCGCGCTCGCTCCCCTCATATGCTTTTCCACCCTCCCTGCCACTCATTCCCGTACGGGACGCGGTGTTGGGAGGATGTAGTGAATGTCGCGTTGCCAGTTCATTACTCGCAAATGCGCCGGGTTTCCGCGTAGCGGCGCTCCGTGGGGTGGCGTGTTGTGTAACGCAATAAAAACAGCAAAGTCGAGTTGGGAAACCAGGCGAAGTATGTGTCATAATCACGTACCAGAAGTGACAACGGTGTATGAATTTTTTAAGTTCTGGCGCTAGATCTGTTCCCGTTTGTGATAGAACTAGATTTGTTTCTCAATGCGAATGAGTCTATTTAAGTTTTACTGTTTAGTGTTCTTAAATACAATAACATGTTTATTGCTTGCAGTGTTTACTAATCAGTGCTTCATGGTAAAGTAAGTTTGTTCTTAGTGATGTCTAGAAAATAATACATCAACAGATTTGTTTCTTTCATGGACTTCTTCGTTGAACAGACTTTCGATACTAATAGTGCGTTCGTTAAGTTTTTGTTCTCAAAACCGCCTCGTTGTGTTAGAGACTTTTCAGTGTACTAGCGTATGCTCAGCCTGAGTGGACGTTCAGCTTGAGTACTTTCTAGGGGTATTCTGGATACTGACATTCACTGTGCAATCGAGACGACGCACATGCTGAACGCCAGTTGACGAAAAGTTAAACAAGAAATTGTATGGTGTAGCCCTGCCATTACAAAACATCAATGTGTCTTCATTATCACCCGCGAGCGAAGCGAAGCAAAGAGGAGTGATGTTTTCGTTGAAGATTCAAGTATATTTGTATGTTTGTTTGTCTATTCACCCAAAAAGAGGAAGAAGGAGTTGAGCAATGTTCATGAGTTTTTTGCAGGGAATCTGGTAGGTTGACCTAGATGTGACTAATGACATAAGTAGAATTAGCTGGCCATAAAAAAAGACGGAGATAAATTTTGTTTTCTGTCCACCCAAAAAGAGACAGAAGGAGTTGAGTCATAATAATAATAATTTTTTTTAGGCAGTCAGGAGAGTTGACCGATATGTGAAAAATGGCAAAAATCTTCCGTTAGCTATCTATAAAAAATTACGGCGTTAAATCTGTAACTCCACCCAAAAAGAGGTAGTAGTTCAGCCTTTATTATAATCTTTTTCAGACAGTCTGGTGGGTGGACTGAGATGAGAAAATGCCAAAACTTCAGAGTAAGCTGGCCATAAAAAATGACGACGTTGATGGTCTTACGCCAAGAGACATTCTAGTTTATATATATACATAATTGCGCCTTTCATATCCCTCTTCTGATAAAACTGTTAGGAAAAATAATAATAATAAGCTACGTTGGATACTGTGCCGATCCTGCCATGCGCTGTTAAAACAACTCGAGGGCGAAGACCAGATCAGTATGCAAATGATGACAAAATAATAAAGCAATAATACCAAATGCACTTCTGGCATTGCCAATTATGAAATTCAAGCTATGTAGATGTCTGAAACACTTCTCAGTACTCTCATCAGTCTCATGAATCCAGATTTTTACTTTGTTCCACATCAAAACTTGATTTGCGCTGAGTTCACCCTGCAGTAGATTACATTTTACAAGCACAACAAAGAGTCCGATATTCCATTGAGAGCACTAAAATCATGTTGGAGTAAAAAAACGAGTGATTTGTTGCATGAATTTCGAAGGTCGTTCCGAAAGTATTGCATCCTAATTTTTAATTCAAAAATTTTACTGGCGATTTTTTGTGTTCTTAAATTTATTTTTCTTTGTAGTCACCACCATTCTCAATCCACCTTTGCCAGCGATGGACCAGAGCCTTGACAGACATGCCGTCGGTGGTCCTTTTGTTGCTGCGTGAGGATTCGTGGAACCCACTTAGCACACACTTTGTTGTGTCCTCAGGCTGACAGCATCGCTTCCAGTACACTGACGCCCAACTCCAAATCTACACGCATTTCACTCACCGTTTTCCACCGATCGGTGAGGATGAGTGTTTTTCCCGAGGCCATGGCTGTACATGGCGTCCAGAGCGCACTTTTTCGCTTCACATCTCAGTCGCTACTCTGAAATTGACGAACCCATCTCCTAACGGTATTTACATCAACTGCATTGGCTTCGTAAGCGTTCACCAGACGCCGATGAAAGTTGACTGGTTCAACTTTTTTCTGCATGGAGGAATTCAATGACACCTCTCTGCTCTGACGTACGTCCATGACAGGGGTTACTTTCTTAGAGTGTCACACCGTCAATATCTGCAACAGACAGATGAAACTTTCACGTCATGAATGCATATGTTCAGTCATCGTAACAGTTCAATTCGCAATCCCCTCGGATTCCTTCGGGCAGAATAAAAAATAGGCATTACTTTTGAAACGACCCTCGTATTTTTATCTAGGTAATTTCTTCCTTAGATGATATCGTTTTGCGTTGCAGTGAAAAAATTCGATTGAATTTATATGATTGTATGCCAATGATACCCAGATGCAGTTCATTTTTTTTTATTTGCTTATTTTTGTTTTGAGCGATGCTTGACTGCCTGCTTAGAAGGAATCATATCTCTGCAATCTGCATGTCACCGAATGACAGTGCTGTTCGACAGGATGAAACCTAGCGCACTTACGTCTCTCGCTCATTGAACTGCTCAGTTGTATATAAGTGCATCTTTCGTGATTTAGTGATGAAGTGTCATCGCAAACTCTTCATCGTCAATTTCGACGGGCCAGGTACGCCACTTAAAATTTCGGAGAATCAAATACCAAAAGATCAATGTCAGTATATCTGCTAGTCATTTTATTGGTACACGTGTCCAATATCTGTCTCGGCTAGAGTACTTGCGAAGGCTGCATTAGAGGCAGTTCCTACCATCTTTTGAATGCGGCTGCGCATGGGGTGTTTATTGACGAAAGTTGTTGGCCAATTCGATAGTTGCCATCGGTTTTTGCTACGTGTTCTGTCCGAACGAAGAAAAATAAAACCCTGGCTGTACTCCCCTGCCGAATTGAAATTTACGGCTTTTCTACCTATCTTCTGAAATTTACGGCCGAAGATTAAGCACTTCACTTTCTCATTCAGAATTACGACTGCAAGTAACTACAGTATAGTGAAGAGCTGTCGGTACAATTTCACCTCCGTAACTCTTAACGAATGGGCCATCATCCCTCAAGTGCATCGCTGTTACTTGAATGTTTGAGGCCTATAGTGCACGTAACTCTGTTTGTGTGCGCATCATTTTTTTAGCCGTTTACTGTCCAAGAAAGACTGTTTGGTCACGTGATCAGTAGAGATATACCTGCGGGCGGAAGTTTATGTTTATAGTAGACTGTAGAGAAAAAAATAACCCACCATATAATAGTACACAGTTTGTAGTTGCTTGGTCTTTCCGACTGATGTGAAGGATTAGATTGGAGGAAATTTTTGTGGACGGAAAAAGAAAAATAATAAGATTAATAATTTGCATAACATGTTCATTAATCAAATTAGTAGTTAACCGGACCGCCTTCAGAAGCGAAATACAGTATATTCAAGTAATGAGGTGCTCTTAAGTTGTATGTATAAGTATGTTGTTATTTGTTGGAAGTTTACTTCATTAGGGCATGTGTGGATCAAACTGAATTTTTGCATCTAGTAAATTAACTCTCATAAATTGTATGTTATGCATTATCGAGCTAACTTATTCGGGTCGGTCTTCGTCTTCGTCATTCGTCTTTTCAGCCGATATTCTTCTTTGCCATGCAGTACTTGGACTCTGTGTGCTTTTTTCTTCAATCAACTTTTCGTCCAACATATAGGCCTACTCGCTGTGCCATACTGGTAAGGGTGAGTTCACACGTAATTCATTTCAACGCGTTCGCTCATCCACTTGTCAGTATGTGTTACTGTGCCTTAGGAGTAACAGAAAAGTGCACTATTTTTTATTTATTCATTTTCATATTTTTTTCTCGAAATTTGAAGAGATTTCCTCAACTTGCTTAATGGTACATGTAGAGAGAACAAATTTGACGGTTGCCATTTTAATAACTTGTTGTAGCGTACACAAAGTTGTGTCGACAATGACGCTACAAAACTTTCTTACAAGTGGATGCATGAACGCGTTTATATGAATGAGGTGTGACCTTGCCCTTAGGAGCGCTGTCTCGCTCATTGACTAGGGGTCAAATGTTCTGTTCCCAGGCAGGGAGGTGAAATCTTGATGCAGGAGAATGCAGCGTCAGCATTTCTGCCAGTTATAGTCCACTGCGAGAGATGTGACCTAACTAGAAATGGGGATAGTGTAGCTATAGCAATCTGTGTTCGACTGCAGCCGCGCACTGCTCTAGGCTCTAGTGCGGCGTTATCTGCAGTACGAACTTGGGTCACGGTATAATTTCGTTCATGGTCATTTCTATCGCATTGCTATCACAACGAACTGACTGACCAATAATCATGACCGCAAGCTTTAGCAAGCAGCATGCAACAAAAGGTGCCATTTTCTTGATATATCGCACATTTCCAGATAATTTTAAAAGTGCAAGTATTGAAATTTTCTAGATAGTGGCATTTAGAAATCTAATCCCAATTAATGAGTTTTGCGTAGTCCAATACTCTAAACTCAAGTAGTGACTCTAGAGTAATTCACGGACTCGAAACGATGTACGAGTATAATAAAACTTGTGTGGTACTTGTAAGCATTTAACATTTTCATCGATCTAACTGAAAATTTGTCGTTATATTTCCAATTAACTACATAGAAAATAGACACGAATTGTGCGCACTACTAAAAGGATAGAACCTTCTAACGTTCTCGCCGAACCAAAAGGACGTTCTAGGTAACGCTAGAGTCTATAGGAGAAACAAAAGATTTTATCTGATCTTGCGAGAATTATTAACCCTTCACCGGCGGACAGTATCATTCAACTTTTTTCCTCGCGTGCCGGTTTCGGACTTCCACGCCTGAATTATATATATTACGTAAAAGTGCTTTCATGACATGTTTGAAAAGAAAAAAATAATAAAATAAGGGAAAAAATTGGCAGCGCAGGCAAGCGTCAAACCAGCATAAGAAGTACTAATATAACATAATAGAAAATTACGTTGAAAGTGAAAGGCCTTTCGAAAAATACTGCAACAGAATTCTTGGCTGCCTCAGAAACCGATTTATGGTTTTCGCTTCTGGGGAGGCATAGGCTTCGGCAAGGTAACGATTGGGGCTGGGGGGAGGTTGGAAGGGCTTACAGATCTGATGGTAGGAAGTAGAGACCCCGTCGACACACCGGGCACGATCCCGCCGTTGCATGAGACCTACCTTAGATCAGGTATTAGGTAAGGTTAGGCTGAGCTAGGCTATTATTATTATTATTATTAAAAACTTCACGCCCAGGCTGCCACGGACAGGTAGTACAACCCAAATGAAGCAGTTTGCAACACCGGGAAGCCCGAAAACGCTGCTAAAGAAAATCCAACAAAAAGCCATTAACTGCTGACTTAAACGCCTACAGTCGGTGGCTCTTTGAGAATGGGCCTGTTGGTTCGTCTACTGCCGCCTATCTAATCTAATCTACAGGCCAACACAACCGAAAGCCGATGCCGGAAATGAATTCCAAACCCCAACAGACCAGGGCACAAAGCACCGACTGAACTGACGAGTTCTGCATCTAACAGTCTCTAAAGTGAAAGTGTGCGCATCAATCGCAAAACGTGTAATCCTCCTTGAGACCTTGAGGGCTGGGACAGATAAATACAACCAATGTCTTTCATTGTTGTAAACTTTATGAAACATACAGAGTCCAGCCGCTAAAATAGGTGTCTAGCCTGGCTAATAGGCACATATATTATGGTAGACTATCAGGTAGGCTAATCGCTTACACCGGACACTGCATGGGAGGCTGAGAGAGAGAGAGACAGCAATTAGACTAGCGAGAACAGTGGGTCCGTTCATGGACAGATTTGCGGGACAAGGCTCACTGGTGCTTGCCTTCCTCTGTCCTTAATCCTCTGCGTCCGGAATGATTGCAAACATTTGTTGAAGCGCAGTTCGGACTTCTCATATTGGCTGCAAAAGTGTGTGGTTATACGGTGTAGTTTTAATAAAAACTGTAGTCCTCACTAGAAAAAAGAAACACTGATCGCAACATAACACAACCTCCACGGCAAGGTGTATTTGAAGTTCAGAACAAAACTATCACCCTCAACAACAGCCGAACAGATAAACAGGGGATTTTCAGCGGCTGACAGCCAGTGGACACACCGGGAAGACCCAAAAGCTGTTACCTACACAGTTACTGCTTTCACTTGGCTACAACGAGTGGCATTCGGCAAAAATTGACATTGTGCGGGTAAACGTTTGTGAAGAAAACAAGGTGCCATTTTGAATGGCGATCGGTGTCCGTAGCATATATCATTTACAAAAGTCAAGTTTTACCTTTGTGTATAACCTACCTCATGTAACCTACTGCATGTATAAGTGAGTTCAACCCAACCTAGCTAGCTTGCCTAACCCAGCGTGACCTAACGAAAGTAGCGCTTGAACCGACCCTATCATTTGGCAACTTTCGTAGTGGTGTAGACGGTACCTAGTTTGTCAGTCGAGTACGCAAAACTATTTTACATGTGCGACCAACACATGCCCGGTGATACTAAGATAGAATTAAAATTTTGTAAATCTAACAGCAAAGTCTGAAATTAGAGTTTGTGAGCGTGTTAATTATGCGTTTCTGTAGACGTCTTTTTGTTGCCACCCTGTGGATGGTTCCCAAAAATTGGTCCGTTTTAGTGTCCAGTGTTTGACGCGATGCTGATCGTGATCCGGTGCGTTGACTCCGTGATCCCGATTACAACATGATTTCCCTGCAGAAATGATCGAGAGTGATGGAAGATGTTGGATAATCAAAAATTCAAAATTTGAAATACTTGAAATACTAGGCCATAATGTTTTATCATGTTAAGTATAAATTAAATAGAATTATAGTGGTTTTTGGTATACTGATATTCAAAAGTGTTGTTTCATAAGTTAAGAAGCGTCCAAAACTACTGGTTCACCTATTCACTCATTTCAAATTAACTTAAAATACATAAATATATACATAAATATAATGGGAACCTACGTCTTGCAAACAAACATGGCGTTTCTGGTTTTTCTGTAAAATCAGTAACCGTTTTCATTCTTTTCGTGATTATCGTGATCGTGACGCTTATTTACCTGAGTACGGAAATGACCACAAAAAGGCACTGTATAGAAATCTTGTTTTCGTTGGTAATTCAAAAGTTTTCTCTTTCTGCTATTACATTCGCTCTACGTGTGAAATAATAATAAAGCTACGTTGACTTTTAATTAATACACCCAAAGACAGGACTTTTAGCACCTCTTCGTATGCATTTGATAGTGAAACAGTTGTTCCCCCCTTTTTTACTATTTACTAATACAACTTACGTCTCAGGATAGGTACTGTCAAGGTCAACAGCTTTTCACCAACTTTTCATTCACATTTAATAATGTAAGAAATTCTCCCGCTTTGTTTTCAATATTCAGTATTTACTAATACCTATGTATACACCAACTCTCTCACGATACTCTTAAGACAGCAACATTTCAGCCCCCCCTGCCCCCCTTCATTCACATGAGACAGTGTAATACAAGCTCTGCTTCTGACTCCGTTCTCTATATCTTGGGTGTCACCAGCAGCTGCATTTGCGGGTGCAGTGTATGCACATGCGTAGGTAGTTCGGTCGCTTGGGTGTCTCTTTTATAATCTTCATTTTGTCCTTTACGTACAATTTTTACCCAGTCGCCTGAGAGCTTCTTGCCATTATCATTACGTTTAAGATCTCCCGTATTTCTCAACATTCCGTTCATGTCTCTCTTCTAATGACTTGAGATGAAAGCTTATATATCATACAAATTTGTCGACGTCCTTTTGGTGAACTTCGCTTCTACTGTGCACATGTATGCAATTTCCATTATGTCGGAACCTACGACGTGTTACTACTACTACTATTTCTCTTTTACACGTTTCTTTTATCATCGTCCAATATATGCTTGGAACTGACGTATCATTTTTGTAACAAATCTATTTTGTTTCGTGTATAATATCCTAATTTCCACTACGCTTGAACCGTGCTAAGTAACTTCGAATTAAACGAGATATACGAAGGTTTGCTACCCACACTTGCGACTCGAATGTCCGTGACGGCGAAGGGTTTAGTATTATTATTTTTAGAGGCACAGCAGTGTTTATGAGAACACTACAATATCGACGCGAACTAGTGCGTATGGAGACCAAACGACTGCCGTGTGAACCCGCGTCAAGACGAGCTACTAAACTGGGAGCGTACGGACAGTAAATCCTCTGACTTAAATTGGGAACGTACTGTCCTTTAAATCTTTCACTAAAAATGGGAGCGAACTGCCTGTTGAATCTTTCACTAAAATGGGAGCGTACTGCCAGTTGAATCTTTCACTAAAAATGGGAGCGCACTGCCTGTTAAATTTTTCCCTAAAATTGGGAGCATATATGCCAATAAAAAACAGCGTTTCCGTAAGCAGTTTGGCTGTGCGATAATATTAATGTATGCATAGATTAGGTATGATTGTTAATAAAACGTAGGTGCTTTCTACAGTGCTGTGCTATTTGAATTGATAAGTCCACGATTCTGTGATCACGGTCCACCGGAATCGATCGTGATTTTTTGTTATTCATATGGATAAATTCCGCTATCGTTGATTTCTTTTGTATTGCTTCCGAGACTCAAATTTATTACTGAAAAATCGTTTTTTTTTTGTTTTTGCCGCCTTCCCCCCAAGATGCTAATTTCCTTATTCAATATGGTACAAATTCGTAGCTTATTTTACCACATAACCACTAGTAGTTTAGAAAAACCTGTATTTTCGTCTGCGCGTAAGCCAAATTGAAGTCAAAACGTCTACAACATGTTGGTTGCCAGACTTGAGCTATCTGTTAAGTCACATCTTGGTATCAGTAAGTGTGACTGATGGCATTATTGGATGTAACATCTGTGGACGAAGCAGTAGTAATATGTAGATATCTTCTAGAACACAAGCAAACATATCGGCTTAGATGAATGTTTGTATAATGACTGCTGAATAATGAATAATTATTTGAAAGATATTTATAATGTGCAAAATGCATTAGGTATAGATATTTTAGCTTTTTTGCAATCAATGTTTTGCCTCTTGTGCTCAGTTATTACTTCAAATGCTGAATGTCATATTTTCAGGAGCTGAGGCTAAGCAGTTATTGCTTAAAAATGGAGTTTGAGGATTTATTCCCTTAGGTACTTCTTGGAAGAAAAACTTCATTCTATAGCGGTGTGCTAATTGCGGAATCGCAGAACTTTGATCAAACCTCAATAAAAGTCTTGCCAAAGTTTTATCGTAGAATAGCGATCTCGGACCACCTATTGTTAGATCGCGCGCCCAACACATTCTTTATAAAATATTTTTGAAAAATGAACAGTTACATGGATAGATTTTTCAGAGATAAACTTTAAGTTGTATCTACTTATCGATTCTGTAAAGTTAGATGAGGTACTGTTACCAGTAAAAAACTTCACTCTAATCTTACTTTAAAGTAAAACTGGTGAGACCGCATGTGTGTCTGCAGGTGAAGGATAAAAACTTTGGCCTTTGCCACCAGAGGTCACTTAGTGTTGGCACGCGTAGAATGTGCGCTATGTGGAGAGATTAAGTGCACGTGCGCGTGTGCTGTTTGTTTTCAGAAATTCTTGAATCTTTTATACGATCTATGAATTTTATAGAAGTCATGAGTTTCTTTTTATCTCCATACCAGTTATACATACCTTTGTTTGTATCATTTACAGTATGCCGTCGTGAATGTCAGTATATATAGCCACTTTTGTGAATACCATTGTTATCTTTATTTGTAGTTACCATTTGTGCCCTTATCCATACCATCAGTACCCTTGGTTTTACTATTTTCAACATTGTTCATCTTCATACCATTTATACCCTTGCTTATATTATTTATACATCCCATTTTTACCTCTCTTTGCACGAGCTACGCTCTTGTTCATGTCATTCACATCAGTTTTTGACTATATGTATCTTTGTTAATACATTTTGTGAGCGCCGTCATTGTACTGCAATGATGCACTATACCTGTACATTGTTACAAATTTAGAGGGAGTTCATTACCTCTGCGTAGTTTATCCCCAGTGCAGAACATAGACGTTCATCCTACAATTTATCGCTTGACACCTGGAACTCATGGACGTTCATTGTGTCGTTCATCGCTTGTTTCGTGGAATTCATATACTCGAGTACGTTCATTGTACAATTTATCACTTACCTCTTACAACTCATGGACGTTTATTGTGCAATGTATCAGGTACCACTTAGAACTCATGGACGTTTATTGTACAATTTATCAGGTACTACTTAAAACTCATGCACGTTTATTGTACAATTTATCAGGTACCACTTAGAACTCATGGACGTTTATTGTGCAATGTATCAGGTACCACATAGAACTCATGGACGTTTATTGTACAATTTATCAGGTACTACTTAGAACTCATGGACGTTTATTGTGCAATTTATCAGGTACCACTTAGAACTCATGGACGTTTATTGTACAATTTATCAGGTACCACTTAGAACTCATGGACGTTTATTGTACAATTTATCAGCTACCACTTAGAACTCGTGGACGTATATTGTACAATTTATCAGGTACCACTTAGAACTCATGGACGTTTATTGTACAATTTATCAATTACCTCTCAAAACTCATGGACGTTTATTGTGCAATTTATCACTTACCACTTAGAACTCATGGACGTTTATTGTACAATTTATCAGGTATCACTTAGAACTCGTGGACGTTTATTGTACAATTTATCAGGTACCACTTAGAACTCATGGACGTTTATTGTACAATTTATCAATTACCTCTTAGAACTCATGGACGTTTATTGTACAATTTATCACTTACCTCTTAGAACTCATGGACGTTTATTGTACAATTTATCACTTACCTCTTAGAACTCATGGACGTTTATTGTACAATTTATCAGTTACCACTTAGAACTCATGGACGTTTATTGTACAATTTATCACTTACCTCTTAGAACTCATGGATGTTTATTGTACAATTTATCACTTACCTCTTAGAACTGACGGGCATTCATTGTGTAATTTATCACTTACCTCTTAGAACTCATGGACGTTTATTGTACAATTTATCACTTACCTCTTAGAACTCATGGATGTTTATTGTACAATTTATCACTTACCTCTTAGAACTGACGGGCATTCATTGTGTAATTTATCGTTGGCTTCCTGATACTCAGATAGTCCATTGATGTTCTTTATTGGTAAGTTGAAATATTCTTCATTACGTCGGACAGTAAAAGCTTTTTGTGTAGAGAACGTCAACACTCTTCATACAACGGAGTAATTAGAAGCCGGGAGCTGATGTTAAGCAAAAATATCGAAAATTTGTTTATTGTGAACGAGAAAATGTTTGCTTGTGGAACTGGTTGCACCCGTTAAATGACTGGCAAAAATAATTACATAATAGGGGGACGGAGAGGCCAACCAACCAACCAATCAAGCAACATAGTACCTATGCAATCTTAGCCCGTGGAATTTTTACTATTATGTGTAGTCGTTAAAAATAAAGGCAGGTTCTGTGGATGGGGATATAAAAAAATAGAATTTTGTGTATTCCACTAGTATTTATTTAGCCATCAATTTCCTACAAATGAAATCTTGAAGTATTCTTATAATTAATCATTACCTGCTGCATTCTGTATTTACAAAGCTGATACCAAAGCAAACTTTACAATCGTACGCTCAGTTTATCAGTTTATCGACGATCGGCTCGCACTTCGTTAAACTGGAGTACTTTCCATGGGTATCGTGGCTACCGGGACGAAGTGTGAGATGCACGTCCGATCAGAAGTTGAACGGTCGATTGCCTAGTATGGCTCTGGCACACCCACCCGAAAGATCTTAGTCAGTCCCCGAACTATCGAGCCCACCTTCGGTGAACACAAAAAAGTAGCATGCAATATAAATTTAGCCCGAGCAGTCAGTGTGGGGTGCAGGTAGTGGTAGTGATGCCATTTCCTGTTGTGCTGG
>LQNS02278163.1:12055688-12078022 GCA_001587735.2 Parhyale hawaiensis
AGCTTCTCCTCCTTTTTTCTTGGAAGCTTTGCAAGCGTCGACGAGATTTCTGGCTTCCACGTGACTGCCAGTTGCCGACTTTACTTTTTTTCGTCGCAACTTGAACGATGCGAAAAGAAATAGAATAAAAGTGCTAAAACGACAAAAATGCAAAGATGAGCACACAGTACAAAAGGTCATACATATTGCTATATTGTATATTTAAAATAAAATATCAACGGCTCACGGCCACTGCATCTCAGTGTTGTAAAGGAAAACAGAGATGGTCATTCATGCAAGTCATAGCCTTCCCTGACAGAGGTGCTGTCCCCACACCAGCACGTATTTCCGGTAAGCAAAATAAAATACCCGCCTTGGTGTACTTGTCCGGCCCGATACTGGAGCTCACGAGCACACCTATGCAGGTACATCCCATCAGTAACACTGAATACGTGCTGGTTCTAGAACAACACTGTTCTCTATGTAGGTACCAGCCCGGACTAGGTAAGGTTAGGTTAGAAGGTTAGGTAAGGAGGTTAGGTAAGGGTAGGTTAGGTTAGCTTAATTAGTGTTTATTTTAGTGGTGGCGCGCGTAGGAAAGCTTACTTGAACGCAAAATCGTCGTGAACGACGATAGTGCCGCCAGCGCTCCAGGCGTCGTTACCATGTTATCAAATGTAAAGCACGAAAGGAACGCAATTTTAATTTGTCTTTGGGGGGGGGGACAAGAAATACACAGTTATGGGGGGGGGGCAGAAATGCACAGTTAATGGAGACCTTATGCTTATAATTATGTGTGCTACTCGCGTGACTAGAAATGGTATGTAAGCGAGCGTAAGCAGCATGCTTACGTTCGCAGCTCCAACACCTTGTATCGCTCGCAGGTTCGAGGCAAACCCAGACACGCGAGCTCTTTGCTGATCTAGGTGTGATCGATGAAAATAAAGGACATCCAGGTTCCATGTATTTAATTAACATAAAATAATACTTCTTGTGGATTACGAATTTTATTTTTACCAAGCTTTCGACATTCTCAGCGAATGTCGTTGTCAAAACAACGACGCTTCTTAGAATCAACGTTTTCTTAATTCAATCAAAAATGTTATAACAGATACCAATAAATATCAGAAATCTATAGACCGATAATAAACAACTTGTGAATTTTCGATCAGCCTCTCTAATTATGCCTATAGTGTTAATATTTCAAGCGTATCTTTGATACTAACCAGTTCCATATTATAAGTAGCGGATCTAACAGTTTTGAAGTTCCCACCTTGACAACGACATTTGCAGAAAATGTCGAAAGCTTGGTAAAAATAAAATTCGTAATCCAGAAGAAATATTATTTTATGTTAATTAAATGATCTAGGTGTGCTGACTCGGCAAAATTGCGCATGCGGTGGAACTTGCCTTCCTCAAAGATGAGGGGGGCGGGGGGTCGCAGGTCATTTTTTCCTTCCGTCAAATTAGCGCCATAGTTCTTGGTGACGCGTGGTCGACTGCAACTACACTTACCCCTCTGAGGCGAGTGGGCCTATACCCGCAGTACAAACCAGTGCATGTGAGTTTCCCAGGCGAGGGTGTGGTCTAAGTTGACTTTACCTTTACATTGTTAGACATTGGTTATTTGTGGTCAGCGATATGATACCAGCATTTTTTATTGTTTGCAATGAAATATATATTGGTACTCCAGCGCTTACCGACCAAAAACGTCGGTTTCTCGTCAACTAAAAATGTCAATTTTTCGTCAACCAGTAACCTCTGTTTCTTCTAGGAATTGTATTGTTTGTGATATCGTTTGTGCAAGGGTGCTTACAGGATTGATGGAAATCTTGTACTCATGAGATGGTTTCAACTTGTTTAATGAGACATCAGTATGATCTACCATTTTATCAACTCAATTTAAACGCTTCCCTCCCAGCTCCCTGACCTTTCCGAAACGATCACTACTTAGTCAGGCCCAGAACAATTTTTATTAAGGTTTGCAATTCAGTTTAGTAACAGTTGTTTCTATGTTGCTGACACCAAGTCAATTACTGGTCAAATTCCTACCTTTTTTTAATTATGGTACCCATTTTAATCCCATTTATACCAGGCTGTGATTTTTTGGTACATAAGTTCTTTGTTTTATTGTATTTCTACTTAAAAAACATTGCAGCGAGCCATCACAATCTTCTACAGATATAGGATTAATAGAAAGTACGGCTACTGTTCACACGGTTCAATACATCAACCGTGTATCAACAGTGAGGCAGCAGTACCGTGACAAGCTTTGTTCAACATACACAAACACGCCACCAGTCTGCACAAGCAAACTTTGTTATAGCCAAACACGGGGGGCATGCGCGGAGTTGGTTCAAGCGTACTTGGATGTGTCAAGATTTCTTTAGACGAGTCCACACTATAGCTTTTTGACACCCATTCGTGCTACTGTTCTGCGTCTCAGTATGCTGTTATGTCCTTCCTTGTCAGTGCAACCGAGTGGGTACCAAGAGATATTTACTACAATGTTAGTCGCAATTTAAATGAACAACTATATAGTAAAGTTTGTTGAACTAAAACTTGAACTCAGGAAGATATCTGCTGTTTACACGGACACAGCAACGCCTTCAGACGCTGTTCTACGCAGGAGGACCAAATGTCTGTCATATGAATTCGCCGTAAAAAGCGCGTGTCTCAAACTTATTAATGATTAAAGCACACTTTAAACTTCGGTTTTCTGGATTTTTTATTCCCCTCACCTGTATTTTTTTCTATGCTGCGTGTCACTTCATTCCTCATATGTTAGGATCGCAGCGAGTGAAGTAGGTAGGAAGGCCTCAACCAAGACTATAATAAAACCCACTTTATTGGTTGCTTGCTTGGTTGGTTTCTCCGTCGTGCTATCAGTATTACGCAGAAAAAGACCAAGTTCATTTGTTCAACGGCAAAGGAGCCGTGCGGTTACACAATTGCTAAATTCAACCTTTGCTTTCATGAACTAATTTGCCTCTCAGGTAGGAATAACACTACATGTATATATGACGTGTTACATGAATGTAACGGTATGAAAGAAAACGTTAATTAAGCATTGAACACACCTGAAGTATATATGTGCTACATATTTAGTCGTAGTGTACAGACTGAAATTTATGTCGTTTTCTCGGCTGAGTTCTATTTACTCCAAGATACGCAAGTTGTCTAGATTAAAGATGAACGATGTAAACTGTAAGATGTTCTTCAGAGCAGAACCACGAATAGAGCGAAGAAAACTGGCGTATCCTGGAAGCACTTATCTCTCTGCCATCATTTTATGACGGCGCTTGTTACTAGTATATAATGGCATAATTAGTAGCTTGTATCGTCGTTTTATGATGGCAAAAATGCTTACTTCAATGAATCGTCAGTTTTCCTTGCTCTTATTATATCTCTTCTTGATAAGACCTTTCAAACATAAATCAAACACTGTGCCTGTACGCCTGTCATTTTTTGGTCAATGGTATCTTTATTCATCAGTAGTGATACCAACTTTTTCTCATCTCGCTAGATTGTAATACGTAATTTGTTGGTTATGTCTTGATTGGTTGCTTGGCGTGTGCGCTTGCTCAAGTGTCTTAGGTAGGTACTATTGTAAACCAGCGACTACAGCTGACGCGCTTATCGGCTGAGGAATGTCAGTCATCTCAGAATTTTTCTAGTATTTTAGAGTCCATTATTATCAACTTTTTTCGATGAAGCATACACAATTTTTGCAATTTTGCCTATTAGAATTTTATATTACTTGAGGGAGTAAATTCTATCATTGATGTCTGGAATGTCCCTGACAATATAAATTTTCAACAGTACAGGCAAAACGTTTAACTTACGTTTTCGAAGTCCTCTGCAAAAGAAATAGGCACAAACAAAACGGGGTTTCGGTGAGACAATTATTACTTGATTACTATTTTGTTGGTGTTCATTCAACAACGGCGTAGACTTGGTTCATACCACGTTGAGCCAATGTGGCTTCCACGTGACACAATGTGGCTCCTACGTGCCATGTGCCACAATGTGGCTCCTACGTGCGACAATGTGGCTCCCACGTGCCACAATGTGGCTCCTACGTGACACAATGTGGCTCCCACGTGACACAATGTAGCTCTCACGTGCCACAATGTGGCTCCCACGTGACACAATGTGGCTCCCACGTGCCATAATATGGCTCCCACGTGCCATAATGTGGCTCCCACGTGCCACTACGTGCCCGTAGGACTACGTGCGGTCCAGCTACACACTAGCTGGTCACCACCTTGGGCCAGTTTATAAAAACGACGTGGGGCCAAGGTAGAGCAGGGGTGACAAAGTCACAAAGGGCCCTCTTGGGCCCCTTGCGCTCATACGGATAGGAAAAATTTGTTTATATTTAAAATAAACATGTTCGAAACGAATTTTATTTGTGTCGGTAGAGCTTTTACCCTTTTACCGGACCCCAGGAAGTGACAACATTTATCTACTGCAGCAACCTTCGTTTAAGTTATTTTCCGAACGCGTAACGAAAATACAACGGGTCGAAAAGGACAAAGAGGTTACTTGTGTGGAGGAGGCTGGAAGATGTCCATATTGAGTGATCAAATATGGCCACTTCGATCCTAGTAAAAGGTTAAGAAAGCGTCATGTGGCTTGTTTAACATTAGGACGTGGGTCTATAGCGGAAATCTACAGCCCGTAGTTTAACACGACGTCACGCGAATATAGTGCCACGGTCACAGAGTCCAAACAGACGCAGCCCGTGGACCGCCGACCAAGGTCCTCCCCCAAAAAGCTTTGCGCGGATACACACATACAAAGCGAAGCTGTCACCCATACATCCACGCTTTCGCAGGCTGTAAAAAGGTTGTTTTAGCACTGATTATTGTTGAGCTTGAGTGTGATTTAAGCTGAAAATGTTGAAGCAGAAAATCTGAATAAATGATTGTATCATAGATACCGGAGCAAGAAAGCGGTGGTATAGTGGCAACATAATGGCAATAGCTCATAGAGGGCCGGAGCTTAAGCCCCGGCTGTTCTCTGGGAAGGGGCCGGGTGGGGCTTCTACTGCATACTATCCAATTTAACTTCGTATTTTAGCCGTTAATAGTGAACAAATATCCTATAAAGCTAATTAACGCTGAATAAATTATTTTCGTTGTTGTAGTAAATGCTGGTCTAGCGGATGAAGGTTCACCCATAGCGTAGTGATATCCCAGTCGAAATATAGAGTACGGTAATTCGTAGTATCGAACTAATATCCCAGTCGGAAATTTGGAGCAACTCGCAACTGCGTAGTAATATCTCAATCGGAAATTTCAATACTATCCCAATTAGAAATTGAAATTGTAAGGCGATTGTCTGATATTATTTCATGCCGCTCACTATGTGCTCGAGGACATCGGATATATACCGTACTTATGAATTTCCGATAGTGATGAAATATCCCTGAATGTCAACTTAACATCACGCCAATTTCCCCGGCAAATGTCCTCACACGGATAATTCATCGACCGCCCCATTTCTTGTTTGTGTTCTTCAGACACTTCTCAATCTTCACAAACTCAATGAAGTTCTAATGTGAGCATTCATCTCTACAAATACTTAATTAATGACCCCGTTTTTCTCTAAATACCTTTGTCTGCGGGAACTAGCGGCCTTGGGTAACTGTGGGAGTCTGCGTCCCCCCCCCCTGATGTCAGGATCTGACGCTACACTAAAAACCTTGGTGTGTACGTACTTTTCAATATGAGATTTTTTACTTGCAATATTTATCGATAAATTTTATTTGTAGCAACACAGCTGTTCATATTTTCCTATTTACTGAAATTTATTAAAAATTGTTATATTTACCCATTACCTGATCATGGTACAAACTTCAAGATCTAAATTTTTAAACATTATATTTTTCCCTTCAGGATCTCAATACTACTATTCACAGGAATACGTAAATAAAAGCTACTGTTCTCTTTCTTAAGAAACATTGCAGGCAGTTGAAGAGCAGCCGGCACCATGGCGAGGGACGCGGTGCCATGGTAAGGAGCAGGGCCAGTCTTACTTCTTACGCATATCGACCAGCATCGATTATTGGAGTTGTGTTATTTACGCCACACGCGCTCCTTAAGGCCTGCAGCGACGTGTTTCTGCTCCTCTTGAGGTATTTATATCGCGGCCTTTCTGCTGCTGCAGAGCTGCTCTGGAGGAACAATGGATGCATGCTGTGTTGCTGCATTGCTGCTGCTGCACAGTAATATTACGTGCTGTGTCCTGTCCTGGACTTTCTGCTGCTGCACAGTATCTATATTACGTGCTGTGGCATGGACTTTATGCTGCTAGAGACCTGTAGCACAGTAGCATTCCATGCTGTGTCTCGTCTATTGCTGGCGCTAAGCTTTGGAATGATCTTCCCGATCTACTACATGATCCAGCTCAATAGGTATATTCAATTCACCAGAATGGTGTTGTCACATTTCGAGAGAACCCAATTAAAAAAAAAATTGTATTAAAATTCTCTAGGTGAACGTGACAGAGACTCTCACATCAATAACAGAAACTTCAGTAGTTTTATAAGTATCTTCTACATTGTTCTTTTAACTTTCTTTCTGAGTCTTCTAAAAGACTGTTATGCACAGATAAATTCTTGTCCATCACAGTCATAGAATTAAACTAAATTCATAACGTACTGCGTATTTCTTACCGTAATATATTTGTTTTATTCCTAATTTCTTTATTTTTATCATATATAGGACAAAAACAATGTTGCGCATCATAAAACACTCACCGCATATCACACTGTAGTATGTCTATTTCTAGTTTTCAATTTTCTCTATTTTTTTATCACACATAGAATTAATATATATATATAGCTATGACTTTTAGGTTTCCACTGCAGGGCTGCGGAAGTGATAAGATACAAGTGAAATGGTCTTCATGTCTTTGCAACTTGTATCGGTGCTGGTTCAACTTTCTACTGCTGCTGCTCAGTAAAATTTTATACTGTGTACTGGACTTTCGGCTGCTGCGCAGTAACATTTCACACCGTGTCCTGGACTTTCTGGTGCTGCACAGTAACATTTCATGCTATGTTCTGGACTTTTAGCTGCTTCAGCACTGAGAGCTCTACAAATGCCACCCTTAAATAAGCTAGAGAGTTGAGTGGGAGCTCCATGACGCACTTCTCAAGAGGTTTCGACCCACCGTATCTCTTTACTGGAACATACCGGTTGTTACCCGGTGCGAGGGATTTTTATAGGGATGTACTGAACATTTCCTGCCATTAGGTAAAACGAAAAAGAACGAGAACGATTCTGAAGAATTCAGTCTAAACTTCCAAGCTGATTCCAAAATAGGCTTCTGGAACTCGTACTTTGTTCCGTTAAATTTCTACGAGTCCTTCCAGTACAGGACGGCTTGCTAACTCCAGTACAGTACGGCTTGCTAACTGCTTCGACGTAATAATCACCGCTGCCTTTGTAGTCTGTCTAAGAAAGGGATCCGTAGTTTGTTCAAGATGACAAAGCAGCCTCTTCATCACGTACTTCCGTGTCTATGGGCCTTTGTTTATGGGGATTGATGACTTCTAGGCCCCTATTTGTATCTTTTTGGGTCCAACTCCAGTTTGTGGATTGTAGATATTATTTAAAATGCCTGAAACTCATTTCAAAGCAGTGAAGCCAACGCTTATGAATATTCTTTCTCTAAATCTATCTTGTCAAAAAACTAACTGCAATAAAAAATGTTGTGGTCCACTAGGTAACTATAGAAATTTTGAAGCATTCACCTGATACCATTAAATACATTTTATAAGATAAACCCACTGATGAACTCTGAACATTATCGCGATTGCTTACAAGACTGCCATGTATGCCTGCTGTCAATAGTTGCACGCACTGTGGAGATAACTCGCTATTGTTTCTACTGTTCGCCACCAGTTACGATACCCGCGGTAGCAGCAAACCTTACGTGCTGCACTGTGGTCCTAGGAACGATCCCCAGGCTATGTGAGCAATCTTTGTGCAAGGCGCTCGGCGCGCTCAATCAGCAAATTTGCTTGGTGTGCATAGCTGCCTTGGTGGTACATACCTTAAGGAAGGGGGTCTCGGGTCGTTGAACCTTCCGCTAAATCCGCCTTAGTTCTGAGCGACCCGTGATTGGCTGCAGCTGTACTTATTCCTCTGTCTGGAGCCAGTTGGCCTCTATTTGCCACACGAACCAGTACGTGTGACTTTCCCAGTGGAAGGTGCTGTCAAAGTTGACTTTATCTTTACTGATCGAGGGGTGAAGGTTGCTGATTCAGTCGTTGCGGTGATGTCGGTCGTTCTAGTCCCGAGTTATAGGAAGTAAGTTTTCTGCATGGCGATACATCGTCAGCATTTCTATCCCCTTCTAATTCAACTAGAGGTGGGGGGACGCTGACCTGCCAAAGAGTAAGTGATGGCGAGGGGAGGGGTGCAGTTTTCCATTAAGAGCCTTCCCTCTTTGACACAATCATTGGCTGACTGCAACCGCAATCTCCTCTGGGCTCTTGAGGGCATATATCTGCAGCGCGAACCAGTGCATCTAAGTTGCCTAGCTGGGATGTGAGGTCGAGGCTGCGCTATACTTTATCCTTACAATACAGCCTCACTCCACTCACACCACAAGGGGCTGAAAATATTTTTTACAAGCAGTATTCAGTGCTTATGAAAGGTACAGTGTAATAGAGTATTTGCCTTCGAACTAGCCAACAGCTGTCTTCTGTTAACGTACCACAGGCCTCAGCCTCTTCCTGGGTACGGTTAGATTTACTATCAGTACGTTCTAAACCGGTACCTCATGCGTGACAGAAAATGGTCAGATACACAAATTAAACACCCGAACCGATCTTCCGTTCAATAAGCACTGGTCTTTGTTTTCATGTTCAACAGGCTATCATTTTCGAACTTTACCAGTACCACGAGTAGCATCATTACCACAACGAAGTCTCTCTCAGTATACCCGTGACTCTAAACTATCTTTGTCTCTGACGGGCTGCTTACGCGCTTTGTGATCTAAAGGCGGCTCTGCCATTTCCAGAAATACGCTGCGCTGACGTCACGCATTTATAGTAAATGAGGATGGCGATTGCGTTTGTTCTCTGGTACCATGATGCGTCATTTCCTACGAACGGATGGGTGTTCATGAACATGACACGTCATTCATATTCAAAATATTATAATAAGGACTGTAAGGAAATATATTAAGGACCCTATTCTCGAAACGAGAATATGACGGCAAGGAATTTGTATCGACTCACCTCTTCGTTGTGCATTACAGCCTGACCTTCTTTTAAAATAGAGCATCTCACTTCTATAATTACAATTATTTCTTCTGAGGAGTCCCAACGACCACAAAAAGATTCATTTTGGATGAAGCAACTGAAGAAAAGCAGACAAAGTACATGATGACTAGTGGAATCGTGCGTGAAAAGATTCACTCACTAATCGATATTTGTGCTTAATATATATAGGCCGGTGCAGAATCTTCTCTGCTCTGACTTAGTTCTTCATTTCTTCATTGATCCCTTATAGTGCTCGCATCCTTACGTCTTATCTTCTCTGACTTGCCGTTTCCACATTTTCCCGCTCACACTTATCAGCAGCTCTTATTCCCTCCTGTAACCTTTCTGCTTCAAGTCTTTCTTGTCATTGTGTCGCGTGGACGCTTCATCCCTCTCTATTGGTAGCACGTCTTTGTTCTCGAGACTGTAGTAGTCTCGTTTTTCTTTCACGATCCATATCCTCCAGTCTCTTCTTCTTGAACACTTCTTGAACATACTTTTTCCATAGTGAGAGGCAAGATAAAATCTTGAGTAAAAGAATGCTATAAACTATGATGCGACTCCAGTCAGCTTATATGCAATGTGAGTGAACCGTAGCCATGATACCGTGCCGTCTTCAAGACTCAAATAGCTATCTGCTGTATTGAGGTGCTGAAATTTTAGCCTATGAAGAGAAAACTGCTTCGTCAGAGAAACACAGTAAGCTAGAAGAAATAATTGTCTACTGCCAGTGAAAAATCATTGCATCGTGAGCTCTCCGTTGATCATCTGCTAGATTTATGCGTCGTGAATTGAGAGAAAAGAGTTATAGAATCGGACTCCAGAAGCTACTTACATATATTGTTCCGATTTTAAGAAGTGTTGCAAGAAAGAAGTGCATTCATTTAAAGGGTTCCGCCATCTGCTGCAATCTGGTCATTGATCTCTATGAAAACGTAACTCAAATACAAAATCTACAACCTGGCCTATTTTTCGCTTATCTATTTACTTAAGAGCGGACACGAAATAAATAAATAAATAAATAAATAAATACACTAAGCGTTTTATTATAAAAGGACTAGTGGATCCGCGCGTGAAAAAGTTCACTCAATACTCAATATATTTGCCTAATACCTATACAGGTCGGTGCGGAATCTTCTTTCTCTGACTTGCTTCTTCATTTTCTTCACTGATCCATTGTCTTACTTTCATCCTTAGGTCTTCTATATTGACAGACAGAAGTGAAATCTTGAATAAAAACTCCAATAAACATGAATGTAACTCGAGGTCAGCTTAAATACAATGTGAACGTTTCGTTGCAATGATACCGTTGATACTGTCTTTCTAACTCAAATCTCTGCTTCATTTGAAGTGCGGAAGTTTTGGCCTATGAAGAGAAAATTGCTCCGTCAAATAGGAACGACAGTGAGCTAGTAGAAACAACTGTCTACTGCCCGTGGAAAGTCTCGGGTGAAAAATCATCACCTCCAAAGGTCTTAGGGCTTCGCTGACCATCAGCCGAATTTATACGTCTTGACCTGAAGGAAAAAAGTTATATCTTGCTCCAGAAGCTGCATTTGTAAATACTGTTTCGATTTCAAGACGTATATCAAGCAAAAAGTGCATTCAGTAAAGGGAATAAGGATCCCACTTTCGCCGTCTTCTGCGACCTGTCATCGATCTCTATGAAAACGCAACTTAATTAACAATTCTGCAACCTGGCCTATTTTTCGCCTATCTATTACCTTAAGAGCGGACACAAAATAAATAATACACCAAACGTTTTATTATACTGGGACGATTATGTACTATGCAGTTTTTGTTGCAAGCATAGCCATGATACCTGCTTGTTTAGAAGCAAAAAAGAAAAAAAAGAAAGAGGCAATAGGTACTTGTTATTGACATTTTTTGGTAGGCCAGGCACCCCAGTCTAACAAATGAAATAAGTATATTTTTTTAAAGGAGAAGCACGGGCTGAAACAGTATAGCTGACCACACTAATTCAAGACTCAGCTACGTATTTCACGAAATGATCGTCTTCTTGAAGCAGGTGTCTCTGCCTTTGCTCCAGGCATCCATCACATATCTGCCTATGAAGTTGGTAGCTACTTTGAATAGTCTGGACTATGGATTCTACTCGCTGCTCATTGAATCAATATCTACGTATTCTATTGTCGAATGAATAACTTTTTTTCTCTAAACAGGAAGGGGACAGGAAATACATAAAATGCGCATTGGTATATATTGCAGTGCTTTGCTTTTGTATACCTTGAAAAACCAGAGTTTAACACTTGAAGCGCAGTTAGGATGCAAATAATTTTTTTTGCAGGCACTGATATGCAAAATGCTTCATTGATTGGCTGGTCAAAATCGAGCTTAACCAAACTCACTTGACTTGACCGGTCAGGTAGCTACTCCAGACTGGCATCTTGGTCAGCCAGTCTGAATTGTGTTTTAAGTGTTAAAAGCAAGCCAAGTACGCTTGAGATGGCTGGAAACTCTTTATTTAACGAAGCAAAATTGAGTTTTTGGAGGTGTCATAAATAACCAGTTAAGGGATAACACCTGTAGCCCACCTCGTGGATGTAGCGCATTTTATCGCGAGCGTGACCGACAGACAAAGAACGCTTGTATTACTGTTGTGATCCCGTAACTCGAACCCTCCATTACTCGCTCGAGTAAATCACTGTCTCTGAACTGAAAATGAATCCGAAGATTTTCACAACAGTTAAAACTATTCTCAACTACCCCGTATAGCAGAGATCCGTTCGTTTCTCTTATTATATTAAATGGGTGGGAATAGAAGAAAGAGCAAGCCCATTCCTAGGGGAAGCCGAAGCCCTACGGCCAGACTTCGGCAATCTCCGAGCTGGTGTCGTAATATCAAAGAATAAAAATCAGTTATCGAATGCCGGGGCTACGCAATACAATTGCACACTCAACCGATGAGCGGTCGTTCAGCTTGCGCATCGTCCCGCTACGCAGACAAAGTCGCCGGCAGCATAGATACGGTAGCTGCCACCCGCTCAAAAGTTGTGCATGCGATTATATTGTGTGACCTACGCATAAGATCACACCTTTGTTGTGGACGATAAATAAAGCTCTCTGATTGGCTGACAGAATCTGAAATGCACTCTGATTGGCTGCACTAAATTACCAGCATCCAATGTTAACAATTCTCATTCGTCACGACCACCTGTGACGTCACGACAGGTAGGTAATGTCACCGTGACATTTAGCTATACGGTGAAGTTCAAGATCGGCTGGCGGCCTCTGCTGGTGCGATGTTAGTGATGCAGGTAATCATCTGCCGTACAGGTGTGCTTCTGTACAGGTGCAATGCTCGGCTGAAAAGTTTATGTATATACGAGTACAATAGGCTGTCGCCCGAAGAAAAGTTTCGTGTACTAAAGGTGTATAAATCGCCCGAAAATTAATGTACAATGGATTTGAAAGTCGGCTAATAGGTTCGTAAACTCTAGTTGAGAAAATCGGCTGTAATATTTATGCATTCTAGGTGCAAAGTTCTGCTGAAAATTTTATATAACTTCAGGTGAGGCTGTTGGCTGAATGTTTACCCTCCATTGGAACGAAGGTCGGCTGAACAGTTTATAAATTATAGATATGAAGGCCGACTGAGTAGTTCATGTAGAATATATTGTGTGAAGGATAGTCAACGGAAAAGATCTTATAATAATTAAAAAATTAACATCAACCCTTAATGCCAATACCTGTTACCCACGTTGTAACGGTTTTACTAGAGACGGTTTATCCATGCAGAAAGCACTGTGATTATTTGAATAGCAAGAACTATCTGTTGGTTGCTCTTTGATTAGAGTATTCGTTACATTCATTTGCCACCCGATCGTTCTCATAAATTTTAATGATCTTTTTGAGAGAGGCTCCTTGATAAATGAATCCTTATGACTATTATCACACTAAAACAGTATTTTCTGTGAAAGAGAGTCTTGTATGCGTCGGAGCTCAATAAAGAAAGGATTATGGTTGGTTGAACTTTGTTAATTTTCTTAAAAATTTGCCTCATAGTGCAGTATATTTGACTTGATAGGCATTCCAGTATTTGTTGCAATAGAAATTAATGCGAGAAGTCATCATATTTTACAAATCTAGACCAAGTACAAATGGTCAGATCCGTTTGCATCGGGAGATGGAGTCCATCAACCCGAAAGCAGTAGACCATGGCAATACGTTTTGGAAACGAGTTAGCAAGCGATCCAAAACTTCTATGAAGAAATGGTCCAGACACCGTCCCTCTCACACCAATAAAGTAATGTCGCTCAAGTCAGCACTTTTGGGGGGCAGCAGAAACAGTCTGTCTTGGGGAGAGGCTTCCCATTTTTTTCTGCATGACAATCCCCGAGTTACCGTCACCTACAGCGATCACGTGGATTCCCTTGATAATCTGTCTGGTCAAGACAAACCGTACGTGTATCCGGCTACTCCTTCTATCTCCTCGGATGACAGAAACGGCAATAAATCTGAAAGTGGATCGGCCATAGGAAAAAGAGTTCCGTCTTTGCCTCGCATAAGTAAAGTCAACCCAGCTGAAGGCGATGAGCCTTCGAAGTTGTCTCCGTTTTTATTTTCTGGAAGACTTCTAAAGTCGAAACGACTCACAGCAAAGGAATTAGCTTTCTTATCCCGCTTCAAATCGGAGGGAAGGGGGGAAGTTGTATCGCCGATGTGCGTGTTCAGCAACGGAAATTCTGCTAAAACAGAACGAGAACACTTGGTCCGCAGCGACGTAACTGGACACCTCCATATTCTTGAGAAGCCCAAATATGATCTTTTTGAGAATCTACAGAGAGAAGATGCGAGGCACCTTTTAGATCCAAACCCATCGCAGTCTCTTCAACCACCGCCACAGTTTCGGAACAGATCTAATTCCTGTGAATCTCTGGGGACCCAGTCCCTTCCTGGCCAAGTGACCTATCCACCCAATGTCGAAACTCCTGAAGTGCTGGCAGAAGTGGGCACGGACCATCTCGTTGGTGATGGACCTTCGTACTCCGAAGTTGGCAGAGTTCGACGTTTCAGTGATACGGGAAGAGTAACTCATCGTCTTGATCCAATGAATTCGATCCACTCATATAAATTTCGGATAGCAACCATTACAGATGACCAAGGCAACGAGATAGGGGAAATCGTTGACCACGTTCGGCAGGTAAATTTTGGAAGTTGTATTGCACCATATTTAATTTATAAGTATAATAATCTACTTAGGTAAGTATAATAATCTACTTAAGTAATTATAATAATTTACTTAAGTGTTGTAGATGAGGCAACGTGAACATATTTTCAGTTTTCAATCTGTTGATCCAGTGCAGATCTTCTACAAGCAATGACGTTTGGAATTGAAACAGTGTAGAACGTAAAAGTACAATCGCCATATCTGGAATGGTTCTCAAGTAGGCTCCCATATTTGTGGCTTGAACAGGAATTTGAATTAAATCTAGAGCTGTAAATTAAAATTGTGTTCTTTGGTGTAGCCCTTGTTCGTATATTTAAAAAAATTTCCCCCGCAGGAAGAACCAGTAATTGTTTTGCATTTTATCTTCATGCTAGCAATTTTTTTTCACATGTAACTAAGATTAGATTAAGTTCAAAATGTATAACAGTATGTACTTGACGACTCCACTTACATGCATTGCAAAAATGGGAGCCTTTTTTAATTACTATATATGTAGCTTTTATTTCTTATCTGGCACGAAATTCTGCCCTGCGTAGCCTTAGATATGCAAATTGGGGCTATCTTATTTTAGCGTAGTTGAATCACATATATACTTAAACCACTCACTATTCATTCGTTCATTCACACATTCGGTGAGTGCATATCAGGAGAAGAAGATGATAGAATTGTTCACTGATAACCTCATAAGATTTACTCGTGCATAAGTCATAATAATAATAATACTATAATAATTTTAATAATAGCGATTATCTATTATTTCGCATAAAGTGAGTATACCTAAAGAGTTTTTTTTCGCCTTAATTGTAGAATTTGAGAAATTTGGCAATGGGAAGAACAGTAAAAAGGAGTCAGCATCGAGAGCCAATTTGAGAGCCTCTCGTTGTGGTTATCTTCACCTCTCGGCACCAATGCGCTCCATGCTTTATTAAATTATCATTTGCAGAAAATTGATTATTTCATTGACGTGACGTAAAATTGGACCCATGTTTCTCAGCAAGAAGGTGACCCATGTTCCTTAAGGTTAAGTTTAAAATTGTAGAGTTGGAACAGTTCAACGCGAAGTAAAACCTAGTCTTTCGCTCGTCTCTGAGAAGGTGCTTCTAATAATCCGTCTTCTATTGTGACTATAATATGTTTACTCTTACAACAAGCACAATACATGACACCGACCAAACTAAAATCCCCGCGTAAGCCTACATCCTACTGCATGGCTAAACCTCATACCACACCACCGAGACGGAGACTGAGCCAAGAACTGCCAGTGTCTCCGGGACGCTGATGCACATACACACACAACCTATTGTCGCCTATACATTCTCGCTTTCGCTTCGCTACTAAAGCTTTCTGCAGTAATTTTTATGCGTTTAGTCACAATCGGTCGATGCTGAAATTCAGAAGGAACCATTTGCCTCCCGACGTGCGTGAGGACTTCCGCCTCAACGAGAATTCCATCCAAGTGGCTAAGACGCCTTGGCCGTCACAATAAATAATTCCCGTTGGTATTCATGCCAAATGGAAACTTCGCTGCTGCGATAACTGCTAGAAGGATTTATTATTCTCTGTACGTGACTGGCTCAATAGCCACAGTTCGAAGGCAGAATTCCTGATAGACTGCTTCTTATACCGGGGCCACCATGTGCAGTCGCACGCTCAACTTATGACGCTCGCTAAACTGCAGTCTACACGACATTCAACTCAATACAGTTCGAGGAGTATCTCCGGGGATGTAAAGTTTTCAGTCTGTCTGTGTTTCTGTCCATCCCTACATTTGGCTTCCAAAGCAACATTTTTCTTGTTATCCTCTTTACATGTAATGAAAAAAAATCTTTGTTTTCTCTGTGCACTTGTATGAAATTTCAATGTGACACTTTGGGCATATGGGAGAGGATATACCCGTTGCCAAAGCAGAGACAATATATGGTCACTTCCGTTATGCTAGTCTTAAGAACGTGTTTTTCAGCCAGTCTGTAATAGGAATTAACGCTTCACCATCTACATTAAATGCTAACGTTTTTAGAAATAGTACAATTTTGAAAGTGGACCCAGAGATCCACCTGACCGGTAATGAGTTAGAGCCCCAGCAGCTGGTATATCTCATCTCCGACCATTGGCTCAACTGTGGTCAACATTTTGTCGCTGAACATCAGCCAGTAATGAGCGAGTGACCAAGTGCATGTATGATCGGGCGCTAGAATTAAGCCTTCGAGGCATGACTGGGTTGACGTTTGAGGCAGGTGCGTTGGCTTCAACCCTCTGAATTGAGTTTCTGGCGTTGACCCTCAATCGGTTACTTCTGAGACTTTAAGAAACTCAATCTTACTCCGTAAAATGAATATTTCAGCCAGCTCAACGTAATCGGGTTGCTTTCAACACCTGAAGCACAGACTCAGAGGTGCGAAGCCACTTCTTCTGTCTGAAGTTCCGGACAAGTCAAGCCTCGAATGCTTAATTTCGGAGTCCAGTCGAAAGAACCCCTTAGATGATTACTTCCATGATGCTATTCTTAGGAGAGACTTTTTTCAGCTTCACGATAAGGGGTTAAGCCGGCACTTGTAAACCAGAGTCCAGTAACTCGGTGTTATCTTTGACATCACGAGTGATGACGTCATCATTAGCCAATTGCAGCGCTTAGACTGCTCACGTGACGGCATGACAAGGAGCGGGTCCCCAATCAACGCCGCCATTAGTAGGTAGCGAGGTGACGTCATAAGCGTAGCGGAAATGAAGTCCTCTTATCGCTTATCTTAGGATATATTTTTTTCCCGGAAAAATGAAACTTATTCTAAACTGTACCCTGGCGTCTGCCCGAGGTGCAGGGTGGTTCAAAATAAGGAAACTCAAATTATTTATTGCTGGAGCACTAACATACTTTACCGCTATTCTTAATACACTACTCGGCATTGTATAGCTACGTAGATATGCTGAGTGAAATTATTCTTGAAAAATAGAAGAAAGTCGTGGTATTTCTAGCAAAGCGTTATCTATCTTAGCACTGGGTAATATATTAATTGTAATCTGGTTTTCTTTTTTTTTGTAACTATATTATACTTATATTCTTCTCTATTATTATACTGTTCAGTTGGGCTGAGCTGTATATTAGGCGTAAAATTTTTATAAAGATTACATTAGCCAGGCACTTTTTCATTTCATAAAGAAACTGTGAAAGATTGTCTGTAGTATATGTATGTACGTATGCCGCATAAATGGATGTACGTTGCATATATAAAGTACATTTTTATTCAGTGAAATTTCCTCAGAATCCAGGCAGTACATTTTACTATGGATGTGAAAAAGTATGAGAGCTTGTGCAGCTGGACCGTAATTGAGCACTTTATTTCTGTATCCAAAGCGAGCGTGAGGTGATAAGAACAGGAAGAGAACTGACTCTTTAGCTTGCAGCAGCGTACAGACAGCAGGAGAAAATATGATAAATGTGTACAACCACAGACTACACCATACAGTTCATGTGCTCTGTAGTACAACATATACTTCGGTGTATCGGAGGTGACACAGCTCGGTTAAGACTCATCGCAGTTTCTCCTTCCGGTAAAATAACTATGTATACACAAATCATAGAGTGTGTTACTTATGCTCTATTGAAATCCCGTACAAAAATTGGTAGCTTTAAAAGGTGTATAGTGCTGAGGCTACAAAATTCACCGAGGAGTTTAGTTTACTTAAATCATGTCTCTCGTCAACAAAAAATCTGTACCATAAATCGTCCACCGGTGGTCTATCCATCCGTCCGTCTGCACGTTACGCTTTCAGTATTAGGGTAGGGTATCGTTGATACGATCTCGGGACAGAACATCAACACTCCGTTTTAAGCTTGTACTCATAGATTTATTGTCTGACTTGGAAGAAATTTTCATGCTTCGTAGCAATGCATGATAAGCGTCCAGCAATTAAAAATGCCTCGTGTATTGATTTATATCATGTCCGCATCTTAAAAAACATAGGCAAAAATTTTAGCGCTTCAATAAAGCGCATATTTCAGCTTGAAAGGCTGTATTATAGCTACGGTGTGTTCACATTGCATATAAGCTGCCTGGAGTTGCATTCAAGTTTATTACAGTGTTTTACTCAAGATATTACTTCTGCCTCTCACTGTGGAAAACGGATGTAAAAGAAGAAAGAGACTGAATAGGACACTTGAAAAAAAAAAACAGGCTACTACAGTCTCAAGAACAAAGACGTGCTACCAATGGATAGAGAAGACGCATCTCTGCGACACAGTGTCAGGAAATACTTCACCTAGCAAGGTTACAGAAGAGAATAAGAGATGCTGAAAGGCGGGAGTGGGAGAATGAAGAAGCTGCAAGTCAGAGAAGAGAAGATTTAAAGATGAGAGCCTGACAAAGGTTTAATGAAGAAAAAGCAAGTCAGAAAAGGAAAGACGTGGGAACAGGAATGCAACAAATGAAATGAAAAATCAGATATTTTTCTCTCCGAGGAGAGGTACTCATCACTTAATAGTATTACATTGTATGAGCTTTAATACTATTACATCACATAGAAAATAAAATTTGTACACAACCTGTAGTGCAGAGTAGAAGGCCCGACACAATCATTTAATAGGAACAGAAACTCGCCTACTTGACTTAAATACAAAGTTATTCTAAGCTCGGGGAGATGTAGATTTGACGCCGTCCTTGAATAAAACGCCCTATATTGCTTCAACGACACATACTATTAGTATATATTACAACGTATCCGAGCATAGGATAAAATATATTATTTATATACAAGTATACAATGACTCTCTTATACAACACAACCCATATATTTTATGAAAAGTTGTACAGTTATTTTAAAATACATCTTATATTCTACACACATCTCTCTTATTTATATCTGTAGCTTCCCATATAGGCCTACTTTAAATTTGATAATGTGTCGTCACGTTAATGCAGAGACTAAGGAAGTTTCGTTAATTACGCTATTATATAACCTATTGTCTAAGTAATGTTGCTCATGGGAGTGCAGCGGAACTCCGAAAACAGGAAGCAAATAATTATTCAATTGGAGTAGTTTCGGCAGAAATCTCAGTTAGGAAATGAGTCTGTGTACTGCATATTCGTATCTTTAGTGTTAGTGAAACAGTTCTTGTGGCCAACCCTACATTGTTTCATAAATTTAGACATTCGAATGCGTTACCAAGTGAGGGTGAAGGTTTATCTCTTGGTTTTTCGTTAAAGAGCCAGTAGGTCTATATTAAACAATCATGTCGATTATTGCGTTGATTTTTTCACGCGCGGGTCCACAATAGTTACTAAAGAACGACACTGCCGTTCGAAGACATTTCCATTGACTTCAACTGCTTGCCTAACATTATCTGCTGATCGTCGTGGACGCAACGGTAAGCTACGCTGCGCAACTGTGCCCGTTCTGGAGAAGAGACTTCAGTCTTTTCTCCAGAACGGGCACAGTATTAGGACATGTCTGATCGGGAGCCGAAATAAAGGACTTATTCGATTGGGACATAAAGTCAAGTTGCTTAGCTTAAATCGAGCAACTGTTGACTTGGCTTTACGTCCCAATCGAATACACCCTTAGGATGCATGTATTCGATTTGGACATGAAGTGACGTCAACACTCGCTCGATTTCGGCTAAGCAACTTGACTCTGTGTCCCAATCGAACACGTCCTACGTCTTCGAGGCTTGACTTGTCCGAAACTTGAGCCAGGTGCTGTGACTTCGATCCGCTGAATTGAGTTTTAGGCATTGACTCATCGGCTACCATCGAAACTTCCAGAAACTCACTCTTGCTCCTTACAATTGAGTTTTCAGCCGTCTCACCATTATCGGGGTGCCTCCAAGATTTTCATCACGATTTATTTTTGCAAAACCAACGCTTGTGCCTGGAATTCCGGACAATTCAAACCTCGAAGGCTTAATTTTAGCGCCCATCGAACATGTCCATAATCTTAACCCTTTAACATACGATTTAATCCTTATACTCCCGTAGGAATAACACAGTTCGGTACGTATGATATATGGAACGCCATGCATTTAAAGGTGAACATTTAGTCACGCAAGACGAAAGTCACTTCCGAGGAAGTGACACAGTGCGAAATTTATGAAGCAGTTTTCCTTCGCTGTTACGTCACTGCTCCAGCGAAAACTGACTTTCGTAGAACATCGACCTCTTCTTATGCAAATAAGCGAAAAAGGGGTAGGAGTACACACGTCTGTATACTTATCCTTTGTGACCTGGATACAGCTTGAATAATTCAGACGTTCGATAGCCTGTTCGAGCGCGTGCAGCTGTGTTTAGGTTGCATTGCAGATTTATACTGACAACGATCTAGTTCATGGAAATAATATGATTCAACTTCCAAACATTGTAGTTTTATAAGAAAAAATAAGTGAGCCTACTGTGTACTAACGTTAGTATCAAGAGTAGGTAATATAACTAGATTTGTACCGCAGGACGTGAATACTATGCTTATAAAAAATTAGATGTTAATATTGCAATGAAGTGCTTTGACTTCAAACCGTTCTTTGATTGTGGAGCAGAAAAACTTCTTCCATTTTGTGCTATTGCTAGTCCTCGAAATTATTCTATCATATAGATTTTTTGTTGAAAAAGATAGCATATTCTTATTTCATGTATATATGTTTTCATAGCCTATACAGGCTCATCTCTAAGGAAAGTGGCCGGTCGATTCTCTTTTGGTGCATAGTATTTGAATTTGTTGGAGGCGCCGACTGGCCTTGAATCATTGATAGCCGCAGTATTGACGGAGTGAGATAAAATAGGTCACGGGCGGTACGCGGTATTGGTGGGATGTGATTAAATACGTAGGTGACGGGCGTTACGCAGTATTGGTGGGATGTGATAAATACGTAGGTTACGGGCGTGATAGTACTGATGGAATGTAGTGAATTGGCTTACGAATAACAAAGTTATCGCAGTTGTTCTCGGACCGAGTTTCTTCTAATCTTTGTTATTTTAACTGGAAACAAGCAGCGCACTAGGCACTGTATGTCAAACCAAGGCTCCTATTTACAGATGTTCTCAATATTCGAGCCTACGAGTATAATCGTCACGATACTTTTTTTCCACGTGCTTTAACGTATCGCTAGTTTTCGCTAATATTAACCAGAAGCAGCTCTGTTCTTAAATGACCAACGATTCCTCATTGCAATACAAGCAGAGATTATTATTATTATTTGGCAGCAGTTGCTTACGTTCACTGGCAGCTGCGATATTATGGGCTACGAATACTGCTGTTACGTGAAAAGTGCTTCTATTTATGGCTAGCTTACGACATTATAGAGTAGGTATCCCATAAAATAGACTGGCAAGACTTTCGTTTGGGGGGATGGGAGGGGGGGGGGGAAGGACAGGCGCCCAATCCTGAAACTGTTCTCACTGGCAATCGCTAGTGTCGATTTCTCCGATAAAATAAAGGTTTAAATCAAGAAATTTAATTTTTAAGTAATGCCTGTCAAACCTCAGCTCCTGAGACTATAAAACTTCAACTTGAAGGTAATAACTGAGGACCAGACGCAAATTATTCATTGGACAAGAGAGAGAAAAGCTGAAATATCTATATAGCACCAAACACATAAATAATTGTCTCTAATAATTATTCGTTAGTCAATAGCCATTATGCTAACACTGACCTATCCTCAGATATATGTCAATGCCCGAATAGACATCTCATACTATTCCTTGACTACCAGGTTTTACATTCCATAATATTATCCGCAACACTAGCGGATAGGTACCAGGATGTGACCCCGCGTCAGGGGAAGTCTGTCACCCAACATGGGGTAGAGGGGGGGGGGGGGGGTCTGCAATTTTGCCTACCCGCAAACGGAAATATGTTTTTTTTTTGCTCTTAAATTACTAGTGATTACGTGTTAAATTA
>LQNS02278163.1:12084828-12097083 GCA_001587735.2 Parhyale hawaiensis
TGGTGTGTGGTAGTGATGGTGTGTGGTTGGGATGGTGTGTGGTAGTGATGGTGTGTGGTAGTGATGGTGTGTGGTAGTGATGGTGTGTGGTTGGGTTGGTGTGTGGTAGTGATGGTGTGTGGTAGTGATGGTGTGTGGTTGGGATGGTGTGTGGCAGTGATGGTGTGTGTTAGTGATGGTGTGTGGTAGTGATGGTGTGTGGTTGGGATGGTGTGTGGTAGTGATGGTGTGTGGTAGTGATGGTGTGTGGTAGTGATGGTGTGTGACGGTGCTGGGGAGGGTATTTGATGGTGGTAATGTGTGGTAGTGATGGTGCATGGAGGTAAGGGTGTGGTGGTGAGAGTGTGACTGGATGATGGTGTATGGGGGCTTGATGTTGATGGTTTAGTGGTAGTGATGGTGAAGTGAGGAGGTGGTGTGGAATTGGTGCGTGGTGGTGGTGATGTACGATGGTGTGGTGGTGATGATGTAAGGTGGTGAAAGCGTGTGGTGGTGATAGCGCGTTGTGGTGGTGGTATGTCTTGCTGATGGTGCGTGGTGGTGATGATGATGAGAGTGTAAGCTGGTGTTGTGGTGATGATAATGGTGTAGTACTGTGGTGATGACGACGTATGGGGTGATGCTATGTGATAGCTTGTGGTGGTGTAGTTGTTGTGATGTATAGTGGTGCGGTAGTGATGGTGTGGGGCTTGGTATTGAGTGATGGTGTATGGTGGTAGGGTGGTGATGGTGAACGATTCTGCAGTCTTGATGGTAAATGGTGGTGAGCTTTTGATGTTAATGGTGTATTGTGTTGTGATGGTGTATGGTCGGACATGGAGGTGGTGGTGCTATATGGTGATAATAAATGATGGGGTCCGTAATGCTGTACTGTTACATTATCATGATTGCGGTATGTGGCATTTTAGTTTTTGTCGATGTTTTGTGGTGTCGTTCGTAGCATCACACTTACTACTTCTCTTTTCCATTCTGTATCTATTAGAAGTGGCAGAACAGAAGTACGCCACAGAACCAGTCCCTAAGTTAACTAGGTTAGATGAGATAGCTGGCTGTAGACGGACTAACAGGCCCATTCCCAGAGAGTAGGCGGGACTTAAGCTCCGGCCCTCTATGAGCTATTACCATAAGTCAGAATCATGGAGATATCTCAGGATGAAAAGAAGAAGACGAAGAGAATGAACTCAGCCCGTGAGTTAATTGGGCGAGCACAATAATTAATTATTGCAGCTTCGCGGTACTCGGAGACGTCGAATTGCTTGGCGTATGAAATGTAATGGGTTACGGTGGCTTCGAATCTTTTGCCGTATCGAGCTTTGAATACTGGAGAAGGAGTCCGTAACTGTGGAGGATGTTGCTCCTAGTGTTGTACTCGGCATTGATCCAAATATATTCGTCGTAATTTTTACCCTATAAGGGTCAGTGTACGAAAAAATAAATAAATCACCGCGTGTCAAACATTGCTATTGCTGCAAAAAACTAACATTTTCTCTGTTTAAGATACCAGAGCTGCCAGTGACGATCCCAATCAGACTGTCAATTTTATATTTTATTACCTCCGTTTCAGTTATATTACACGTTTTATAATTACGTACATACATTGCATTTACGTTACGCACCTGACATCTACAGTACATGCATTACATTTGCGTTACCTGCATTATACTTACGTTAGATGTTTTACATCTACATAACATCCATTATATGTATTACCGTTACTAAAGTTACCGGCATTGGATTTACAATGCATGCGTTACATGTATGTTACATGCACTATACTTCATTTACACGCATAATATTTATATTACATGCATAGCGTTTGCATTACATGTGCTGTATTCATTTTCGCACCTGCTATTACATCGGAGCAGCGAGTCTTTCTCGTCAGAAGAGCTTGCCTTGTGTCGATCATATCTATTGTGTTACATCACTTAGCATATTATATCCTTAATTCCAAGATCTGCCCCTCAATATTTCCTTTAACGTTCCTGAAATCCTTTGTGGCATAGGAATCGCTATTTTACATGGTAGGCTCTGAGTTACTCAGTGCTCTCAAGATATCCATGTATATCGTAATATCCAATATTACTCTTTGTCTATGTAATATTTACACCGTTAATTCTTGTCACTCTACCATTCCCAAAATTGTACACGGAATTTCTATTATATTTGCCGTTTTCACAATATCAATCAGCTCTGTGAATGGTAGTGCTCATTGCCGGTACCTATGCTTCATTCCTTACGTATTGTAGATATTTACATATATATGAAATTGTACGTAATAGCTCCTAATATCGCACTTGGAATCATACCTGTAACGTTTATACAGTCGTTTCTAAATTATTGCTTAGTACCGTCGTGGGAGCGCACGTGTTACAGTAGTATGTATTACCATGACTTTACCGCTCAACCATTCCAAACGTCACAGATGACACGGAATCATCATTCCTACATGGTTTAATTTATCAGTTTCGTATCATTACTCAGTTCTTTTATGGTAGAGTGCATGCATAGTACGAGTTCCTGTTCTCTCCACTCTCAGGTGTACATATTCACCCATAAATTTGTCAGCAGCTATTCCCAATATTGACGTCAGTTTAGGCAGGTGCCGCCGAGTTGACAAGCTTCACGTTGCTCTGAATTATGCAGCGTCCCACTCGATACGTAAGGCCTCATTCCCGTCCCAAGGTGCCTCTCTGTTTATTTGAACGCGTTTCTTCTAGCGGGTTTTCCAATAATGGAGGCCATATTCCGTGAAGTCGGCTTTGGCAAGATTCTAACATTACATCAGAGGCGATCTATAGTAGCAACATTCTTTAGTATTAATATCAAAGAAAGATATCTGAAATTAATGCCCTCACATGAGTTTAATATTACCCTAAGGAAAGACCTTTGCATTCGGAATGGTAGCAGTATTTTGGAATTAAATGGAGGAATGACGTTTTAAGTTGATATTATCACATTATTTTAATCAGTACTATATAATAATTCACGTCGTGTTTTTATTTATTGATAACTATATTTATATCTTTCCTGTCACGCTCTATGGGAATAAGATAGGAGAAAATTCAAATTTTAAAAGGCGAAAAAAAAAGTTATGTACCTTGCAATCTTTTTCTTCAGTATTAGAGAGGGGAGAGTATTAGATAGGGGAGTATTAGATAGGGGAGTTCGCACATTGGCCCGATACATGGTCATGTTGGTAGCATAGATACGGCAGCAGGAACGGCGTACGAGCTGCACGTGCGCTAAACAAGTTGAGCGGGTGATCGCATAATGCATCCCCGGCAATGGATTAGGATAATACAAAATTAAAAACAACGGAGGGTGTGTCGATTAATTTGCAGTTTAATTGAGAGCATGTAATACAGTTTGATTGAAGTTGTATGGAAACTCAATCCTGAGCGTTCAATTGGTCATATCGAATCGAGTTTTTGGTATTTATTGTACATCGATAACGCCGGTTTAAATTTGTAAATATAATCTTTATTTTCTGGCTTAAAATTTTAACTAATTGACGCACTGTTTGACGCTGATTTGAAGCTGAGAGAGATGGTAATGTTTTTGTCTTGTATTTATGTATCTCTATTTATTTATATTGTATATTCCACTCAAAAACTACCAGAAGGAATTGAGCTATCATCAAAATACCTAGCACGCAATCAATTAGTTGGTTTGACCTAGATGTGAAAAATGCCTAACGTGCTGACTTGGCGCTTGCAGCCATCATCCGTCTTGGGTCGTGGTCTAGCGTCACAAGGCGGTTCTAGTTTCAGACCTGCCGTTAATATTTGGCCAGCATGTCTGTTTTTAGGCATCAGTGCTTAATCTGTTAGTACGAATAGCATTACAGGCAGAACACGTCTACACATCATCCTAAACGCGCGTCGGTATGCGGATGTACGCGGATGTAGATGTAGTAGTAGTAGATGTAATGTGTTCACTCGTAGACGTAGAGTGCAGCTACTTTGCTGTATCCTCGACTACGGGTGTGTAGAGGTTCGGTAGGGCTAGTACGGGTGGTAATCCAATATCACCGCAATCGAGATATCCTAGTCAATGTGGATTTTTACGATAACACTGGCGCTGAGTTATCAGCCCGGATAATAAAGGTTCAGATAACTTCTTGTTAGTCATATTCCAATTGGTTATAAAACACAGTCTCTCAGTAGAATCGTGCAATAATAGCGAGCTCTAACGTGCGGCTCTAAGGTTTATTGGATATTTCCAGTGTAGATGGTAATGTAGCTCCTGATCGAGTGGCTGCAGGAACACAATTGCTGCTGGTCACTTGACGGCCCGGATTTTTTGATGATTGCCTGCAGCATCGAGAGGCACAGCGCGCACAATCCCAGTAGACGTTCTGGAAGAGTAGCACTGATGAAATGTAGGCAACAGCGCGTGAATCACCAATTGTGATTTATGAAGATGCAGTTTAAACATGTCGGATGGAAAATACTTGTTGAACCTCAACTCAAAGTAACCAATCGAAACGCTTAGGACTGACGTCGCCGACGAAATAAAACTAATCAGATTAAATTACCTCAGCTGAAGCAAATGACTCGAATGCGCATAACTGTAGCTACAATCTTATAGGAAGCCCACAGCATCACGCGACAACATCCTGACATGCAATGGGCCCTCAGAAACACAGTATTTCAAGCGTGGACACACAGCACGCTGTCGTCCATACAGCTCCGCTTATGCTTCATTACGTGGACTGTAGTCAAGGCTTGCAGTTCTGCAGTGTTGTCAGATTTTAAATCGAATCAAACGAAGTTTTGTCTTTATCGCAAAACCAGAAATGCGGTGATGTGGTTGATTGAAGTCCACTGGCATGAAGTAAAAGCAGTGCTCTATGGGCGACAGCGTTATGCGTGGCCTTCATTTTGAGCCTCAGAGACAATGTTTGATGAGAGATGAGTGTCGTGTGACCTTGTGCTATGCTGCGGGCTGCATTCTTCGAGTTTGATGCTTGGTCGTCAAAAATTATGGCAGAGAATTTACTTTGATTTTATTTTGTTTGTTGCTCCTGTTTGTGTTGCGGTATTTTTGAATAACCGCGTTACGTCACACGTACCTGCTGCGTCTTCAAATTAAAATGTTAGAAGAGGTTAATGCCTTTGGTTTATTGGTGCTTTAGCCAAACATGGTTATCATCCTTTCTGTGCAGTCAGGGGTCCCTTGTATAGAAATTTCCGTGTCTCTTACTAGAAACTTTAACCTTTCGATCTGCCATGAAAATTCGCCATGGTATCCAAGATTCAGGCCGATGGTTCTTGACAGATAAAGACATGTCACGTTTCAGAATAAAAGACGGTGAGAAATTAAGCAAGAATATTATATGCTGATCTATGTAATTCAACAAATATTAAAACAGACCCAAAAAATACCCATGGATGATGAGTACTTTAATTGAGTATGGAAGTAGGTCATAAAAAGAAAATTGTTTTATTAATTGGAAACTGCCATAACTTGGAAACTGAAGAACCACCAAATCAGCCCACAGGCCGACTCAAAATAAAAGTTACCATAAATTGTGTATGTTTTTGTTTTTCAGCCTCCCCCTTACCGACTGATTCTGTTTGCTGTAGCTGGGGGTTTCGAGCCAACGCCTCCCTCTTCTGGCCGATTCCATTTTTTTCAATAAAATTGTATCGTTCTGATTACCAGAAAATACATTTTTCTTTTCAGCTGGGGGATGGCAGCGCCACCAAACCCCCTTCTCGAGGTCGTAAGCTCACCATCGCGGAGGGGGATCATCCTTGCGCTGAAGATAGGCCCTCACGGTCCCCTCTGGGGGACGACAGATCCCTCCGCAGGCCCGACAGCAGTCGGAGTGTCGGCTACCCGGAATTGGGCTCTGAGTACGCCAGTCGGCCATATTCCGGCTACGACACCGGCTCCCAACGGAGCAGTAGACCAAGTTCCTACCATTCCAGTCGAGGCATTAGGTTGCATTCCAACTATAGGAATAGGCCTTATTCCAACCATTCCAATAATAACAACAGCAACTTTTCGGATGCATGTAAAGGAGGGTGCAAGAAATCAGGAGAGAGTGAAGATGGTGGCATATCTTACCTGTCCATTCCCGACACACCTGACCGGCGGCCTTCCACGGCTGACGTCATGATTGAGAAACTGAACGTGAGTGATACTTATGCCTGTATGCCAATACTAATGTGGTGAGAGAGAGTAACTTGCAGTATACTCCATGCTTTTTTCCTTGGACAACTTAGAGAAAAGTCTATGTTAAATATTTTCTTTAGTGCTGGTAGACTGGATACAACTTTTGTGTGGTTCTGATAGACTGAATACAACTTTTGAATTTTTAGCTCGAGTGTCTAGTAACATTATTATCCTGACAGCAATCAGCATATCTGTTCGAAGTCTTGAGCATTGAAAACTCAAAAGATATTCTCAGAAATTTTCTATCTTAGCTATATTAATCGGCGATGCTTATATGGAGGAAGAATAATGGATTTGCGTGAAAAATTGGTATCAAGCATCACAATCCTCCTTGTCCAACTGCCAAAAATAAAAGATGAAAAAAAAATGCTTATGTATGCTGCGATTCAACTGGTTATGTTTATTGTGGCCTTTAGAAATATTTCAAGCGTAACAGAAAGAGAATGAATTAACAGATAAATAGGGTAAGAATGAATACTCAAGAGTCGTTTGTTGCCAAACATTTGGCAACGTAAAATAGACATTTTTAGGCTAACAATTTTGTATTTTTCGAAATACATAGATAAACGGAGGAATTAGATAGTTAATACGCTGCGTAGATCTCCGTAGACATCAAGGAAACAAATTTTTGACGAACGCTTAACTTTTTGCCTCAATAGGTTGAAAGGAGCGATCACGGAGGTTTACTCATATCAGGAGTAGCTCTCTCCCCTCACTGCCATCTAACCCTCATCATCTGTGGCACCTTTTGCTTGCTGGCCGGCATCGTCCTCACATACGTGGCATTTGGCAGTGCCAACAACGCCAGCGTCAGACTGGGCAGTGCCAGTCCTTCCTCACCAACGTTAGCTAACCTGCAGGGGGAGGAAACCTTCAAGTCAGAGTTCCAGGTTCCTCAGTTCCACAACGAAGAGGGACTGGCTGGAGCAGAGGCTCTTGTGCAGAATCCACCTGGTGGAGAATCTCAGAACGGAAAAGAGGGGAAGATACCTACGGCCCACAAGCAACACATGGGGAACGCAACGAAGAATTTGAAGGTGGTAGGACCCATCTGCATAGTCATGGGTCTCCTTATGATTCTGATGGGTTTCACCCTCTTCGCTCTCGGCAGGAAGGCAAGTATACGTTACGCAAAACTGTGATATTACAATTTTATTGTTTCCAAAGATATATTATTATCAACTATAATATTAAATTTTATTGTTCCGAAGATATTTAATTTGTAGAAAACGTGAATGTGTGTTACACCCAACTATAGCATTATATTTTATTGTTCCCAAAATCACTGATTTGGAGACGCCGTTAATAAGTGTTACACAACGAAAATATTAAATTTTTATAGTGCCCGACAACGTATTACATTTAGAAACCGTAACCCTAGATAGTCTACAAAATGTTTCAATTATCTTGCTCTTCGCTTTCGCTACTGAAACTCTGCTATAGTGCAAGAGTTTTCTTTGATATTCTCGCAGAAAATGCTGTTAATTGGTCATACTAGTTCAATAAGGTTATTAACTTCCACAGGATGATAAATAAACCCGGCAAAAAATTTTGAAAATTGAAAACGTTTTCAGTAGCAGAAGGTTGAATAGTAGCTGTCTTAACTCGAAAAGCCAACATGTTCCGGCTTGGCATTACTTAATGTATGTGGACTAAGTTTTGGTTAGAATTTTTCTAAATTTATAAGAAAAATCCACCTGGAGATAAATTCAACCTGTAAATATGGAACCCCGATGTTCTCAATCGACAAGTACCTAGATTGATCATTATATTTCTACAGCTTATTTATACAGAATATATGCTACAATATACAAAGAAACACAACAGATAGGTAAGGCTAGAAAATATTCCAACAGCTTAAGGCCATTTTGAGCGATGTAAGTTATTCATTGCCTAGACAACTTTTTCAGATTCAACAGGACGAAAAAGAGCAATCCAGAATCCAGTCGGAGGCTCAGCTGGACCAGATCCGCAGGAGCTTCTCCATACCTGGAGACTCCCCTGTGCGGACCAACGCCCCCTTGCCTGACCAGGTGAGGAGTAGAGTGTAGAGGTTTGGCTAAAGGGTTCGCTGTTATTGTGGTGGAACACGGGAAGGTGGTGCTTACCAGGGTTGAGGAGTCGGATGGTTAAAGTCTGACTTCGATTCCTGATCCTTAAATTTTCCGACTCTGATTTTTGATCCTCTAGTTTGCCGACTCTGATTCCTGATCCTTAAATTTTCCGACTATGATTTTTGGTCCTCTAGTTTGCCGGCTCTGATTCCTGATCCTTAAATTTTCCGACTCTGATTTTTGGTCCTCTAGTTTGCCGGCTCTGATTCCTGATCCTTAAATTTTCCGACTCTGATTTTTGGTCCTCTAGTTTGCCGACTCTGATTCCTGATCCTTAAATTTTCCGACTCTGATTTTTGGTCCTCTAGTTTGCCGACTCCGATTCCTGACAATCCTAGGAGATAGACACCGAATCCCCCTTAGATCAACCGACTGCAACTGTGCAACTCAGGTGCTTACCGTATCAGATAAATTTACAGCTTCTCTTTATTGAAACGACTTGACATAAATACAAAGGCACGATGTAACACTGATCAGGGAAAAAGTCAAAAACATTACCCCAGCCCTTATATAAGCAAAACATGCTTTTACTGCATTACTCAGGCTGTGCCAATGAGCTGCCAGGCTTGTTGCTGTTGTTATATTATTTTAGGAAAATGAACCCGAGTAACGAAAACCCACAGCCCGAGTAAGGTTATGAAACTGCGTACTTTCCAACACCTTCTAGCCTAATTAGATGAGCATGGATGGCTACGATAGTGTAGCGCTTTTGAAGATCACAGCAATGTTGTGTTTGTCGTTGAGGAGTGTAAGCAGCTACATGATTACCTCAGTGGCCGTAGGTAAGCCTTCAATTTATTCATAAAATTACATTTGCCAGAGCAATGTATGTACACTTGATTNCTACGATAGTGTAGCGCCTTTGAAGATCACAGCAATGTTGTGTTTGTCGTTGAGGAGTGTAAGCAGCTACATGATTACCTCAGTGGCCGTAGGTAAGCCTTCAATTTATTCATAAAATTACATTTGCCAGAGCAATGTATGTACACTTTTTTGATTACTTTATGGAATTCTGACCCAAAAAATATTTGTCACATCAGCAAGCGAGCGGGAGGGGAAGTCAGAACTCAAATAGGGTACCTTCCATCTTGTGTCTTGTGAATCTCCGGACGACGTCCAGGTGACGTTCTCCACATCACCTCACGGTTGTGGAGTCACGATGCTGTTTTTTTTCTGTTGGGGTGCAGTTTATCGACCAAAGAGAGTGCCAGCTGCAAATTATCTCCACAGTGCACGTAACCACTGACGCTTGTCTAGCTGGTATTCATCTTAAATGAGAATCCAGTCCATTTTTTAATTCTATCCCGTTTATATCGAATTTTGGCAGTGAATGATCTTTGGATAGCTTCGAATTCTTTTGTCTTTTTTTCTCGTACTTGGCATCCAAAGTGAAGAACAGTACTCTATTCTCTGCAGAATTAATTGCTTCCATATAATGAAAATTACCTCCGCTTCGTGTGACAAGAAAGATCGCAGAACCCACGCACTCCATATCTTTTTTCACAGCGGTAGTTCTAGCTAAACGTACGTTCGTTAATGGTATTGTCGCCGAGCAATTGTTTTTTTTTGTATCTTAGCAGCTCGATTATAGTCTAGTTAAAACGTAGATATTTATCACCCGCGAGCAAAGTGAGAGAGGTGATAATGTTTTCGTTGAAGATTCAAGTATATATATATTTGCATATTTATTTACATCTATAGGAATATATATATATTTGTCTGTCCACCCAATAAGTGGTCGAAGGAGTTGAGCTATTTTCATGATTTTTTTGCTGGGAGTCTGATGGGTTTCCCTCGATGTGACCCATACCAAAAAACTGGGAATAGCTGGCCATAAAAAATGACGGCGATAAAATTTGTTTTCCACGAAAAAACAGGTAGAAGGAGTTGAGCTATGTTCATGAATTTTTGCTGGGAGTCTGGTGGGCTGCCCTCGATGTCACTCATGCAAAAAAGGAAAAAATAGGATTAGCTGGATATAAAAAATGACGGCAATGAAATTTGCTTTCCTCCCAGAAACAGGTAGAAGGAGTTGAGCTATGTTCATGATTTTTTGCTGGGAGTCTGGTGGGCTGTCCTCGATGTGACCCATGCCAGAAAGCTAGGATTAGCTGGCCATAAAAATGACGGCGATGAAATTTGCTTCCATCGCGGGTGTTGGTCTTACGCCACGAGGCGTTCTAGTTTTACCTATACCATTGGCAGATACTTTCCAAATCTCATGCTATATCCAAGTGGAACTTTTCCGTTCCATTAATGATAGAATTACCGATGGCTTTACTGGTCTTCAGAACTTAACTAATTATGCTTGAGGACTTGGTTTCGATAAGGAGCGAATCAAAATACATATCGTAGAAGTAGAGTAATTTGTGTGGTAAAGCCATTCAAACTGCAGGTAATCTTAGTCAAAACATTGCATTTTTACTAACTACAGTCATCTCTTATAATATAATGAAGAACTATATGAATAAATCAATAAACAAATACCTATGTATACTGTATAGAATATTACGTATATCTTTAAAGAAGCCTGCACATATGTTTACGTGTATACAATAGTAAGGATATTCGACACCAGTATATATTTAGGCAAGTTTTCTCTTCAGTCAATTAAGTAAGCCAATCAGTACTATATAATAAGTCACGTCGTGTTTTTATTTATATATTTATATCTTTCCTGTCACGCTCTATGGGAATAAGATAGGAGAAAATTCAGGTGCCGATGACGGTATCTTGGATACGGGGGTCGGACTTGAGCGTTCCAGCTGAGTGACCTGNTGTTCAGGTGCCGAAGACGGTAACTTGGATACGGGGGTCGCACTTGGGCGCTCCGGGCAGAATGCTGAATTTTCATTAAAGAAGCCTCTGAACAGTACTAAGCACAGGAGACAGAGGGGGTTTCGCCGAGGTGCTAATTTGCTACTGTCATTTATAATGACGGCCCGGGCCACTAGTTTTGTATAATCAAAGAATGGACAGTCTACTTTATTACACCAGAATTATTGAAAATAGAGTGATATTTGCTGTTCAATTCAACCACATTATATTAAGAAGGAAGTCGAAGTATAAAAAGGTAAACGTTTCGGGCTTCGCCTCTTCCCCAGGGCCTCCAGGGATCTCTTGTATATAAATACTGTTGTGAACTATGTTCATCATTGTAAGTGACTTCTACTTCCCGTACACTATTTAAGAGAACTTCTGAACCCGCTTAGAGAAGTTGTCGTACCAGTAACATTCTTGCTCATCCTCCAATTTCACCCGTGCGACAGACAGCACGCTGAGGTTTGTGGCTCCAGAGTCTAGTTAGAAAGATTCGAAACTCTTGCTACGTGCAATGGCTCTGACCTTAGGATAGTTGAATCACTTTGTATTTTTAAACTGAAACCAATTTTAAATGACCCGAACAGTGCTCATCCACTTTTTATAGTTAACCTCATGGAGTTTCTCCGTTCCTGCGTCGCCAGTCTGGTGTGATTTAATAATAATAATAATAATAATAATAATAATAATAAAGTAGTTTGTTGTTTTATCTTTATGAATTCATAAGTAGCTGTATGCATTAGATTTTCATTTGAAACATCCTTCTCTTAAGAGGGAACTTCAAGGTTCTCCAAACATAGAAATAGAGATCTGCTCAGGTCGGTGTAAAATCAGCTCGCCAGCAGCGCAGTATGTCCAAAAGTATCCATTACATGCAGCGGCGCTGCTGATGTTATCGACACCCCCGGCCTGCGTGCCACCAACTGAGGTGGTAATTAGTCACCACGGGCTGTTGCCACTTGTGGTATTCGCCCCTCCATACGTACAGTACAGGCCTTCTTCACTTGCACAAAAAAGCTTTATGTGTTATTTGTTTGTATGTTATTTGTACAAGTTGTTAGATATGTTATGGACAGTAAATTAACAAGTTTTTACCACGATCTGTCTCTTTGTGGGTTTCTTTATCTCAGTATTT
>LQNS02278163.1:12161046-12181841 GCA_001587735.2 Parhyale hawaiensis
ACGAACCGGTCATTACCAAATGTTCATAATCTGTTATTTCTAACATGCCTAACAATGCTGGCAAATTTTGTAAAAATTCGTCCATAAATTTTTAGGTTACCTTGGTGACAGACAAACACACAAACTCAACGAAAGTATAATCTCCTTGGCGGAGGCAATTAGTCACAATGTGATGTAAGCGCATGATTTATTTGCCGTCATAATTTACAGTATTGAATACTAGTACTGATGAAGGGAATAGCCCGAAACGTTTACATTTTTATAATTCGACTTCCTTTTTATTTTAATGTGGTTGAATTGAATTAGTAAATATGACTTTATTTTTAATAATTCTGGCCTTTATTTCTAAACTTTGTGTAATATCGCAGTAAAGTTTATACGAGTAACATTTTTCAGCCTTACCCTGTGCTGTCACTGCGTCGCAGCTCCTGGTGGATGGATCCCGATGGCTGCCACCCCCGCAGCGGAGGTGGCGAGCGAAGAGGTGGAGGTAAGAGACGAAGGTGGTGGCGAGGTAGATGAGGTGTAAGACGTGTGAGATGAGCTTGACAGAGTGGGATAGCTGGGTGAGGGAAGATTTTTGTCGTTAACCCTATATTGCCGAACCAAGAATTAATTTCCAGCAGGAGTTGCTTTGCTTATAACGTCCTTCTTGCTGTTGACACTCGCCGCCATCGTATCAGGATTGACATTAGGTTAAATACTGGGCTACAGGGAGGGTAAGAGGCCCATTCCGGGAGGGAAGACAAAGCTTGGGTTTCAGTTCACTTTAAGGTATTGCCATTACGCTAGCATCAGCTAACCAAGGAAGTTGGTGTGGTTTTATATTGAATTGGGTACTAGAAAAAAAGCGAGGTCTACTGGGTAGGAAGCATCTCAATTTGCAAAGTGTAGTCTAGAATTGATGAGGTGTAGCTTCCACTGATGGCTTAAGTTCAACTAAGATAAGTTGGTAGCAAAGCTGGGGGGGGGGGTGACATTTGCCACCCCATTTCTCATACCTTCCCAATTCAATAAATTTTTGGAGGATATGATACCTGACCTAATTTTACTTCGAACCGAAGCTGACTACTAGATAAGACTAGATAATGCACTAGATAAGACTAGATAATGCACTAGATAAGACTAGGTAATACACTAGATAAGACTAGATAATGCACTCGATTAGACTAGGTAATGCACTAGATAATGAACGAACGGAGAGCCCGTTCGGCCGCAACAGTCGAGCTATAGCTTCCGGTTCTCAAAGTTACACTATTTACCTTGTCTGGTTCGCACTGGGATTGCTGAAAACGACGAGTTCTATTACGATTGCTACTTTCAATAATTTAGTTAAATTGTAGGCCATATTTGCTCATTGCGACGGTGTATCGTCAAGCGATATACATTATCCAAATGATACGGGCCTAGTAAAGCCAATTACGTGGCACTGTTGGATCAATTGCTATAGCCAATTTTCTCATCCTGAGCAAGTCGCAGCAACAGAGTGACGATATAAAAGAGAAAATAATGAATAAAATAGAAAATAATACTACGCTAATGAAATAGCGTGATGAATAAATAAAAATAGTAAATTATTGTCACGACTTTTTTCAACTGTCCTTGCAAGCTCCACTCTATACTGGGAGCGTTAATTGTACAAGTGCAGTAAGTCTCTAGGGAATAATTAACAGTTACTGTGGGGGTCTCATTTCTTATTTATTCTGAGTACTAGCTGAGTGAAGGCGAGGCTGTATAGACAACAGTGTTGTGGGGCTCTGCTCCCTGCAGCTAAGAGTAATGTTTTTTCGAGGCTCAGCGACTGTCAGACCGTTGTCATGAGAGGTTACGCTATGCTGCAGGTTGTGAATTTTTCCAAGAACTTAATTTGTTGAAATATGATAAAAAGTTGTTTTTTTACAGTTTTGATGGAATTTATGAGGAACTGCTCTTGTCAATTTTATCCTCCAATTGTACGCTCATCTGATGCAACGGGCCAATAATTGTCGCATTTGATGTACCGGGACCACAAACTTAACTGAGGTGTGTCCCGCAGGTCCCGGCCAGGTACGGGACATTACGCATTGCCGGTATGGGCCCCATCGGAACGGCAGGATGTGGCGTCATTCCCTCCAGAGGATCTGGGTCCTCCTAGGTCAGTGGGACGTCTGCACTTTTCTCTACGCTTTTAATTCACATACACATATTTATATAAATATGCATTATGTTCTCGTAGTTATTTTTCTTCTACCACGAAATATGAATGTAAAGCAATGCATTTATGGTTGTTAGTAAGATTTTATAGTAGTAAGTTCTTTCAATAATTTTAATTTTTAACTTTTTTCATGGTTTGATAAAAGTGTTGATTATTTCCGACGCCACCTGCCTGATATATCCACAACTGTATATACATTAAAATTTCAGGCCCTTCATACACATATATGGTCATGAAATCCTCGGGTTCAAAGTCTTACGGGCCCTTACCCTATCAAAAATCAGGCCGCCGCATTAGCTAAAACGGTAATTTAGCTGCTGGGTGATAAGGTAATATATATATATATATATGTCGCATTGGCCTGATAGAGATACACCTCCTCCGAGAACCTTGAAGATTAGGTGCCAGGACTGGTTCTGCAAATGTAGTATATCAAATACAGGTCTTTATACGGGTTTACTGTGTTCTAAACTTCATATTTCACTACGGCAACCAGTCCTTGCCTACCTAACCTACAAGGTCGGCGGGGTAAGAGCTCCTTGTAAGGGGGCTGGTACTAGGATGGATGGTCGAGGTGGATGATGGCAGCACAAAAATGTCTTTGTCGTTTTACTATCAAAAAGTGGGCGTGCATTTGAACGTAGACTTATTTTCCTTCAAAATGAGACCATATTTGCATAAATCTATGGTCTTTATAATACTTTTTTTCACTTTTTGAAGGTAATGGGCATTTAGATGGCTAGGATTTTGGAACCTCTATCGAACCAGAAGGCCACTTAACAGGCCGTATATGAATATTCTTAGCCATCTAATAGCCCGTTTCGAAATATATACGTATGTATGAAAAGCTGTTTCCTTCACTGAATAATGGTGGTAATTAGCTTGAAGTATGTAAGAAAGCGTGGGGCAAGCAATATATATATATATATATACTGTATGTTATATAAACTTCCTCTATTAATTAGCCTAAAGCAGTCCCTAAATTTTACAAAATACATAAAAAATAGGGTTGTGTAAATACTTATGTCTAGGCACTGTATATATTGAGTATGTTTCACATTTTTTTCTCCTATGCAAATGTGATGCATTGTTGCTCCTCTTGCTTTTACTTCATCAAACTTGAGGAACTTTTCAGCCCTCTTTTATGTAACACGGTCCGAATTTTTAGTTTATGTTAACCTTAAAGCATAAACCGAGAGTTGGTTTCCCTTAGGAATTGTTTTGTCTGAAGTGCTAACAAATAAGGTGACATAGAGTAACTCTAGGCTGTTACCGTTGAATAATCTGCATAACCCAACGGAATCAAATAGAAGTGAAAATGTCATGTCACACACGTGAACACTGTTAATCTGCTGCAGATACAGGTGCCGTGATATGTTAAGCCCGCTGCACACGGCATCTATTTGTTCTAGGTGTTCACGTCCAATCTTCTGTTGTGTCCATGCAAAAACAACTTCGTGTCCTCCAAAAGATGTTCAAATGTTAGCCGTCATTCCAACTGACTTCATAAGTTTCTCAAGTAAAGTCTTTCTTTGGTGTCTCTTCAGACTTTGAGTGAAGAACACCTCAGGGAGCAATGCTCTTTTTTGTTATTTAAACAGACACAGCAACGCATAGGAACGTTGTGAAGTGAAAAGGTTATCGTGTGCCACGGGCTTTACTGTCACCAATTAACGTGTGTCACTGCCAGTAGCTTTTCGGTGGGTTCCACACTACGAGAAGATCGACTCAACCGATCTGTTGTGGCGTCGCAAGTGATATTGTTTTGGTCACGTTAAAGTGCGTTGATCTCTGTTTAGTTTCGTTTGGCTCTATAGAAGCATGCATTGGAGTCCGTTAGGTGTCAGACTCTGTAGCGCTCAAGTCAGCCTTGCATGACGTTTTGAGTGCTTCTTCTGAGCAGTGTTTGTTCGGTGTTCCACTAAAGTTTCAGTAGCTACTTGTTCCTTTCTGCAGAGAAATCTTTAGTTAATGTTAAGGAGCAAAGAAAAAGAAGTTTAATCCCAAATATGTTGAAATATCTCAACCTGAAGCGAAAATAATTCCAGTTCTAAGAGTTTGAGATATGCGTACTAGATTTTACACGAAAAGTTTTGATTGTAGATTGTCACGGCCAAGCGTAGTTAGTCCAACCAGTTGGATACGTTGATTGATTTGTTTGATTGAACCATTTGGAAAGATTGGCTATATTGACTAGCGATTTCTTTATGTGTTGGCGCCCGACTGATTTGCTCTATTACCTCCGTGGAGGAAGTAATGTTTCCATCGGGTTTGTCACTCTGTTTGTTTGTCTGTCTGTCACCAAAGTAACTTAGAAAGTTATAGACGGGTTTGAACGAATTTTACAGGGATTGTTAAATATGTTAGGAGGACAGATGATTAACTTTTGGTGAAGATCCGTTTAACCGCAAATAGATTTACTGGTTTAAAAACAGTACTAGACAATCAAGCAAGTAATCAAACACCGACAAAAAGAATACGTACAATCGTGTTATTGAGATTTTCAATACTTACCTATAAATACTTTAAATGTCCTCAAATTAGTATTATTAAAAGGCATAAATGATTAAATTTTGATGATAATCGGTTGATCCGTTTGTGAGTTTGACTTATGTATGTCAGAATGTTTGTTCACAACATAACTCTAAAAATTATGAACAGATCTTCAAGAACAATACTGAAACTATTAATACTGTTAAAAGGCGCAAGTTACTAGATTTTTTTTTTTTTTTAGTGTTGATGCAGATAAGAAAATCACGGTCTCAGAATTACTTTCAGTTTTTCGTTGCTGTTGCCTTGCTTGGCGGAGGTATACGCTCACAGAGTGCTCTAGTTAATAAAAGCGATGATAATGATAAAATTATAGTACAGCACCGGCTCAGAATATGGCAATTGCACGATAGCCCTTATGCTAATTTCCAACTTTCGCTTACAGCAAGCTCAAGCGCGTGTCTGTCCCCATATCGGACGAAGCCCGGACGGTTGAGGACACCCTGAGTGGCAAGCCCGACGCCTTAGGCTTGTTCCCGGACATAAACATGGACTCCAGGTCTCCAGATCAAAGCCCAGCGGAAGTGATGACGTCACCACCGTTGCGAGGCTCCGGTTTCATTTCAGAGACCGAAGGTTTGGGCTTAATAAATACGACGACTGTGCGGAGAGGAAGCCTAAGGCGAGGAAGCCTACCCCGTCGGACCAGCGTCGTGACGTCAGACCATAACATGCCTTGCCAGGTGCCTCTCATCCAGGTGCGTTTAGGGGTAATTGTGGGTTTGTATTCATTTAAGTCAGCTTTGCATTTGGGGCATGAGTGTCATTTATCAGAATGCTTTCCGTTATTCACGTGTGCTTTATTTAATTTGAGGAGCATCTGCTTGTATGTACATAGAAAAATATGCATTGTCAAAAGCATCTCTTGCAAGTGTGTGCAGCTGTGGTTTTCGAATATGTTTTCATGTTTTCAGTCATGTTTTATATGATTTTAGTTTGATTATAATAATGAAGAGAATGAAAGTATTAGATGCTGTGAAGTACTTTCCATGCAGGTGAGTGATGAAAAAAAAGTAAAGGATCCGAATGAAACTCATAATAATTTTTATAAGTTTATGATCCTCTTTATATATCCTAACTTTTACCCCAATGTTAAGATAATTATTGCCGCCTACTTATACCCAGTTCAATAATAATCCCAGAGGCGTACTGTGCCTTCTTCCTGCTCGTAAGACTATATGGTAGAAGTTCTCGGATGTATTAATTAACCCATCAACGCATATATTCCAATTTTTTACTGGCGGCATTGATATTAATTCTTACGAGAAATAAAGCTTTACTTCATTACTTCCGCCAAGGAGGTTGTGTTTTCGTCGAGTTTGTCTGTCTGTCTTTCTGTCTGTCACCAAGATAACTGAAAAAGTTATGGACGGATTTTGACGAAGTTTACTGGGATTGTTAGGTGAAAACCCGTCAATCCATTTGTTTGTCAGCCTCATGTTTCTCAGTGGCATAACTCAAAAACTTATGGACGGATTTTTATGAAATTCACATGAGTTGTTAGGTATATCATGAAGAGTAAATGACAAAATTTTTGTAATGATCTGTTTGTTTGTTGGTGTGTTCGTTGCTGTGTTTGATTATATGCTTGTTAGCGCAATAACTCAAAGGGTTTGAATGGATCTTAATGAAATTAACAGGATTTGCTAGTAATGTTAAGAGACATAAACGATTTAGTTTCGGAACAGATCGTTTGGATCGTTTGTACGTTTCAATGTTTGACTTATGTTTGTCATAATGTTTGTGACCCAAAAACTCAACAAGTCCTGAATGGATCTTTATGGAATTTACAGGAGTTGTTAGTAATGTGAAATGACATAAGTGATGAAATTTTGATGCAGATCGGTTGGTTCGTTTGTACGTTTGACTTATGTTCGTCATAATGTTTGCTTGCAGTCTAACTCTAAAAATTATGAACGGATCTTCAACTAATTAGAGAAACTGTTAATAGTATCATAAGGCAGAAATGATTAGATTTTGGAGTTGATACAAAGAAACTCATGGTTTCGGCGCCATGGTTTGGAGTTGATACAAAGAAACTCATGGTTTCGGCGGCATGGTTTGGAGTTGATACAAAGAAACTCATGGTTTCGGCGTCACGAAACGTTTATTCGCCAAAGCATACTGTCCATTTTTTTTAACGTTATCAATAGTTCCGTTATTAGGTAAAATCACGCTTTACTTCATTCGTTGGTAGACAGTGTCGTGCCTCTTAGGTGAGTGTTAAGTAGTTCTATATTACTTTCATTGTATCATATTCAGGTGACACCCAGCAGCTGCCCGCCCTCCACCAGCCCATCCACGGCACCATCGGTACCTGGCACCCCTCGCTCTCCGTCTCCCGGTTCGGATCCCAGACCAGCCAAGTCTTAGGCGAGCATGGGGCCAGAGCTGTGTTCAAAGAACGATGCCGCAGACGCACGAAGGCTTTGCTAAGGGAGGGGCGTTACGTGTAGACGTCACCGTTGTCTTCCCTCAGTGACGTCAGTATACTAAGACGAGCGAGACACAAAGTCTATTCCTAGGAGCTCACTACTGGTCTCCTTCAGTGACGTCACGGCACTTTTGAACGAACCAATGAGATCGTAAGGCAATCTCAAGATCATAGTGACGTCACAAAAATAGGCTGGTAGCAGTGTTTAGAACAACTCCCGCTCAGCGAAAAGGACAAATTTGTGTTACAGTCACTTTCTCATGCAGCTCATCTTTCATTTTCCAGTTAACACAGTCTGACCTGGAAGCACACATGCTGTTCTTCAACTATCTTAGCTGCACATATTATCCAATCATACTGAATTTAAATTGTCAGTGCTTTAGTAGACTCGACGAATATAGCACTCGCTATCCAATTTACCAACTGCCGTCCCGTGTTTAACGTTCATTTTATGTTAGCAGGTTCCTCTAGCCTCGAGCTTGCTTGTATTTTAATAAATTCCTGATGCGGTACAGGTCATTTAATTGCACCAGGGAACTGTCAGTCAGCCAGTCGCTCAGCCAGGGTGGCTGCCGACGTTGTGGTATCGGGGTTTGCTTTCTACAGCCATTCGACATGGCAGCAGCCTACATCATACACCAAAGGAGGCTGAGATTCGCTTCAGTTATATTTTCTCCGAGAGTCTGACTGCAAAGTGGTGCATAGACAGGATGGTGAATATACTCTGCACCAGTGCCATTATGAAACGACAATAATTATGTTCGTAAAACTCCCATTATCGTTGCTACTTTCTCTTCTCCAAAGGACTTCTCATACAAAATTCAAGGTTTGGTTTCTAATTAGACTTCAATATTAGTAGTCAACTGGAATCTTCCGTAGCACTGATATGTCTATTTTTTTTATGAAGTACTCTGGCTGTCAGTTTCTAGCTACTAAAGTGTGACAGTTAAAACGCGTAAAATCCTATTATAATGTTTTCGAGATAGGTTTAATTTTAAATTTAAAATTATATCATGCTGTGTTGGACAAAAAATTTTCGTTTCCAGGGTAACGAGGCAATACTTCAAGTCTCAAATTTTAAATGTAAATGTAAAGTAAAGTCTCGATTATGTTTCAATTTTACGAGCGAATGACAACTTGGTTGTTTCCAAGGAAGAACAGGCTGCTTTTCACAATATTAAGCATATATTTTTGCAAATATTCTACGTAAAGGGATGTAGAAAACAGGAACTTTTGAAAAGCACACCAAAAATAGCAACAATCACTAAAAAAACACCGAACAAAATTACAAAAATTGTATTATTACAATTACTTATTAGGAATCAGTAGTGGAAACCGTTATTGGGGAAAAATAACTATGTTAATTAAATAATTACTTGAGTTACCAACTAATTCGGTAAATGACCTGAAAATTGTTCGATTTTTGATGTACTTTACATATTCCCGTTGCGTGTCCAGCCATAGCTAGACAAGTCATTTATACCTACTGTTAACTAGTTTCAATAGTGCGTAGTATCCAGTAGTAATATAGCCACATGTGATAATAATACATGTTTGACAATAAACAAGTAGTCGATATATCTCTCTAAATGTCTCCTCGTTTTGATTTACGGTGATGTCTTTGACTTATGAGTACTCAACTTTACAGGTTTTCCGAGTAACGAGCGTCACTCGGTTGACTTATTTTTTGCTTCGAGTTACGAGGAAATATCCAAGGTATGAGTGAGATAATGCTACGCAGCCGTTTACTAAGCAGAAAATTGTTAATTGAGTTAAGGATTTGATATACGAGCAAATTAAGTTACGACCTCGCCCGTGAAAGTCAAGATAACACCCTAAGTCGGCAAAGGAATTCAACGTGTTAGCAGATTCTAGAGAAATATGACCTATGTTAATAAGTAAATATGTGTGATAATATGGATAATATACATCTTACAGTGTATTTTAGCGTATGTATAGGTAGAGTCGTGTATTGTCTAGTCCCACAGGCGTGCCTTAGATGACTAAACCCTTCCGGTATTCATGGTATCCNGTGTTAGCAGATTCTAAAGAAATATGACATATGTTAATAAGTAAATATGTGTGATAATATGGATAATATACATCTTACAGTGTATTTTAGCGTATGTATAGGTAGAGTCGTGTATTGTCTAGTCCCACAGGCGTGCCTTAGATGACTAAGCCCTTCCGGTATTCATGGTATCCACAGATACTAATACTAATATTTAATTGTCACCAGCAGTACGTCATTTCTTTTTCTGAAAAGTTTGTTAACAAATGTAGCAGCTGCTGCTATCAAATTCCAATGCTAATTTTAAATGATCCAAAACAGCGCTTTATTTCCCTCTATCGAAACTCTGATGGCATTGGTAGTAGTTAGTCGAAAAGTTTAAACCTATTTGATAATTACATTTTCTTAGTGTTACTCCATAGATAAATTATTAAGAACAGTGAGAAGTGTTGTATGACAGAAAAAATTTATTACATGCATGGACACTTAGGTAAAAGAAGCTTATCGTGCTTATCGATTCTACGCAAGTATTTAGTTATTAGCTTAGCCTGTTGTTGGATTTTTATTTTTCTGTTTCGTTTCTAACGTCAAATCGTATATTTTATCGTTAAATTAGGGAAAAATAAATTCCTTTCTAGATTTTGTTTGATATTTCTATTATTTATGTACATAAATTGGCCTCTTTTGAGACAGACATCATTTAAGATCTTACCTTAGACTTGTTTTAAGTAAAAGTACTTTTTCACTTTTGGTTTACACTGCCAATGACACGAGCTCGACTATCTTGACCGCTACATACAACTGCAATCTTTAATAAGTTCCAGCTCCTAATAATTCAGTCTTACAGGCGTGTTTGTTTGCCTACCCGGTTTGCACTAATCGTTCCAAAACTTCGGTCCAGAGCGGAGTAGAACGTGGATTTCCTGTCGTCTTTAGTGGAAGCCGCTTCCGGTTAATGCCTGCTACGCAATCGAAAATGCCAGTCCATCCCTCAGTATGAAACTTCTGGACAAGTTGAAACTAATTGAATTAACGTATCTCGATCCACGCTTGCAAATTGAACGCGAAAACGTCCCCTGACACAATGCTGAATTAGGATCATTCTGAACACTCAGAATCCGCTGGGACATCCTGTCCCTAAAGGCGAGCCGCTCGTGCTGCGCAGCACTGCAGTATTTTTATTTACTAGAATCATTGCTGGATATTGAACGGCCGGAGAGCCAGTCCGACGCACACAGACCGACACTGTTAGCTATACATCCTAACTTTGGCTTTACTATGTAGCGAACCTTTCTAATATTTCTAATATTAAGTTGCGTTGCAACCTTTACGAAATCCATGATTTACGTCTTTATCTGACAATAATGTTTCTCACTCCTGTCTGCCTCACTGACATTGAAATATAACACGGATTTACTCCTTTCGTCAAAAGAGGTGAATGCGAAGAAAAAAACAAAGACAAACTGCGTCTGTAGCACAGTGCGACCTTTCACCCAACAAAAGTCAGAGAGACACTGAATCTCGAACAGACACATGGACGACATTGTTCGCAGCCCTCGGACACACGCACGGCAGCAGAACAACCCCCTTAGCTTAACAGAACGCTTTGGCTTTGCTTTAGCTTGCTGTTAGCTAATAATTTTAAAATCTTGTTCAATCAACTGTACGAGATTAGGAACATTCAGGCGAGTCGATTCACAGCTATTTTAATAACGAATTATTGATGAATTTCTTATTTTATTATTCATTCTTTTATATTTTTTGTTGATTCTGGAGTTGATGGTTTCTTGAGCTTAATTAACTCTTGAGTTTTATATCATTCCATTTGTTGATATATTTCTGTATCCATTGATTTATGTTTTTATAGATTTTTGTACCTACCAAAACGCGTTGTTTTGAATGCTATCGTCTTGTTCTTCTTTTATTTGGAAATGTACACCGCATAAAATTACGCATTGTTTAGAGATGATAGTATCTGTCGTAGCTGCAGGGCATGAACGGTTAGTTTACATGCCTAAGTGTGATTATTAAGATAATAATGATAGCAACGATCTACAGGTATGTATATTTTTTGGAAAGTAGTTTCCAGCTAGTGTATTGGAGCACTAAAACGCAGAACAAATTAGCTACGTAAACATTGGAAGTGCGTTACTTGTGTCTAAGTTTTTCCCCTCATTTTTGAGTGCTGTTTTAGTGTCATACAATCCCTGAACAAAATTATTCACCCAAAAATAACACGCGCTTTCGTGTACTTACGGAAAGAACCTGCTTTGGCGTGTTCACGCAACACTAGCACACCAGGACATTTATTGCCAGTCCGTGCACGGCAATGCATGCTACTGACTTTAGTACGACATTTTTTACGAATGCATCCAGTCAAGAAACCTTTGCTCAGTACTTCAGAAAATAGCCTTAAGTGATGATGTAAATACGCGTAGTTTTTTTCTTAGATCACGAGAAAAAACTCCTACTTTTAAAAATTCATTTGCCTCCGTCATAGAGGAGTGCGTGATGATGACTCATAAGGGTTAATTTCTTGTATCCGCGATAAAAGTTTCTATAGTAGACACTTCAAAATATATAATGCGATTACACGTTTTTGAAAAAAAAATTGCTTAAGAGTGCCATAGGAGCGCAATTACCCTGCTCTAATGAATAACGTTCATTTTACTCATGTAAATAACGTCTCTTCTACTCAGGTGAATAACGTTTCTTCTACTTTTATGAGTCGCATTTCATTTGCTCCCATAACTGTGTATTTTTTTTTGTGCTTGGCACAGCCGATGTTGGTATACTCTGAAGCCCGCTATCAGGACGTGGTAAAGGCTTTCTCCTTACCTGCAGTAACTCATACTAATCATTTTTAATGTTAATTTTTATTAGCGGGTCCCGTGTTATTTAAAACGAAATACCCACGACTTCCTATGTGCACCGCATTGATGAAATATATATAAATATATAAATACAGGCGCCTATGAAAAGTCAGCACTTTTTACATGCATCAGTATATATTTTGTCCACATGTCGTGTTGAAGGCGTAATGTACCAGCGGACTAAGCGACATGCAGACCTAATTTTGTCACCTATTTAGTACGTATATAAAGGCATTAATTATCATAGATACTCTTTGCAGTGATACAAAAGCCACAATGATAAAAATTTCGTATCGACTGGAAAAGAATGTATAACCTGCCGCTATTTTTGTCGGTAATTGTAGGGCTCATATTAGGCTTTGCAATGTATAAAAGACAATAAGACTGACCACTATACGTAAAAATATTCGTAGACGATGTCACTCTGTGTTATTTAATAAATAAAATTTTGTGCAGAAATTACTCCCCTTCTTGTTTTCTTACCATTACTTATTCTTAACTGCAGATGCCAGTGAGCTTGTCTGATGGCCGGGGATATGAAGCTTCAATCCCCATTAACCCCACGTGGATGCCATAGGTCTCCACCAACCTGTTGTTGATGATAGAGGTTTTTATGAACCTCTCGCTGAGATTAAAGTTTTACATATATTCCTTTTGTGGGTGTTTTTTAGGGATGCTTAAGGTTGCCACGAATCTTTACGAACCTGTCTGGACTGTTAGTTATCCACATTCCTTTCGTGGATGTTAAAAGTCACCACGAATCCCCTTACTCTTCGAGGTCTTCCAAAAACTTCTCGGGCTATTTGAGTCATCCACAAGAGCCCTGCAGGGGGTAGCGGTCTCCATAAATACGTCGCAAAAGCAATCGTCTCCACGAACAATTTAATACCTTTATTGTACTCTCTTTACAGTCTTCAGGAGTAAAAACCTAGTGAACAATGCCTTCAAATGAGTTCCCTACTAAAAGTATCTACTTACGAGGCCATATTCGGCTACATAAATATATGTACACATCGCTAATATCCTACAAACGCATTAAAAGGTCAAGTAACAGGGTTCTAGTATTTCATTCGTGATCTATATACTGAGCTAGCGCAAATATCTTATGTCTTGTTTGAAAAGTATTATTAGACATTGGTTCCCTAAGCTCCTCAGGTAGTTGGTTGTAGCACATTACACTCTGATAAATAGTGAAGCGCTTCTGAACCTCAAGCCTTACTTGAGGTAGATTAAACATATTGTGGTGAGTATTATAGAACCAATACTCTATAGTGACGTTCAAACAAGTCAACATCATTAAATACTGCTCTTCGCAAAAGTTTCAGGAGAAAATATATTTATACATCAGGTAACTTTAGCAGTAGCAATTCAAAATACATGGAGTTAACTCGCATTGTTGGTACGTTGTTATGGTCATTTTTTACATTTAGCATAGCTCTAAGAACGTTATTTATAGCAACAACAAGAGGTCGAAGTACATGTACCGATGCCCCACCCCAAACAATGACTCCTAAAATAAGATGAGGATACACCAGCGCAAAGTACAGCATTAACCGCGACTGGCGAGTCAGTTGTCAGTTTACAGCACGGATAGCACCTCTGGCTTTAGTAACTTTACTACATAAGTGACTCTTTCATGTCCCTTTCGTACAAGTGATTTCCTGCGGGGCTTAGTTCCGATTCCGAATCAGAAGCGTCCGAAGTATCAATGCTAGAATGACGGACAACTCGCTGCTTAGTGCGAGTCGCCATTGTACACTCATAGACATTACCTGTCAACAGTCACAGCTTATATTTCAGCAAAAAAAAAAAAAAACACTGTTATAGAGCTGGGTACAGGTAAGTTTAACTAGATGAAATCGGCAGCGACCCCAGTACTGGTTCGTCTACTGCCGCCTATCTAATCTAATCTACTGTTTCAGTGACGTTTCGAGACGCACCAAACCAAAAACAAGCTAAAATCTGCAAGGTCGTGGTTGATAGTCTGAAAGAGGTTACGGGTTGCGTTTCACGCCAGTAAACGGATGGTGAAAGGAGTTTTAGTGGATGGTAAGCTTTCCACGAAATCTCTGTGGATATTCAAGGACTCCACTATCTCGTTGTGGATATTAATCTTCTCCACGAACCCCGAGCGGTTGTCAGAATTATTTACTAGAGCGTTATGGGTGATGAAGGTCGCCATGAATACCCGCTGGAAGACAGTTAATTTGAGTCATAATATTGGTTTTACGAACTTTTTATCTGAGCTCTCCGAGTGAAGCGTCGCTATAGCAACCGGACTTTGGCTTGGTAATGAGTTGCCATGGCAACGAGCCAGTTTTTTTTAGAGCAGTGTTTACGTTTAGGGAAGGTGTAAGAGAAGCTCATCAAGTTTCTGTCTTGCAATGTAATGATATTGTTTTAACTAGAGTATTCTGAAAATATATACCTCCGCCAGGCAAAGCATCGCTAATGAAAAAATTCAAATTGGTTCTGAAACTATGATATCCTTTTCCCCGGCACCAATATATGATTATTTGTGCCTTTGAACAGTAATAACAGCAACTGTAGTTTTCTTGAAGATCCGTTCATACCTTTCCGAGTTATAATGCGGACAAGCATTGAGACAAACATAAGTCAAATACACAAAAGATCAGCCGATCATCACCAAAATTTGATCATTTATTCTTCGTAATATAGCTAACAACTCAGTTAAATTTTATAGAAATCCGTTCATACCTTTTTGATTTAGTTTGCAAACAAACATAAAATCAAACAGAGAGACAAAAAGACAAACGAATCAACAGATCATCACAAAAGTTTGGGCATTTACTCTTCATGATATACCTAAGAACTCATCTAAATTTCATACGATCTGTTCCTACTTTTTTCTACTTTGGATGTAAATTCAATATTAGAATGCTTGGAATCCGTTCGGTCCCACCCTTGCGTATTTCTTCTTGTGTCATCACGAAAAACAATGGCTCCGGGATTGCCCAGCTGAATTTAAGCTAATTTTTTTTTGTAATGGTGCTAGTAAAAACGTGGCAGACGAGCAAAGAAAGAAAGAAACAAACAAACGGCTGTACGGATCTTCAACTAAAGCTAATCATCTGTGACTCGGAACATGGCTTACAATTCCTGTAAATTTCGTACGATCCGTCTGTGACTTTTTGAGTGACAGACGAAGAGACAGGCAGATTTGACGAAAACCTAACCTCCTCGTCGGAAGAAATTAGTAATATATAGATTGTAACGTGCAGTAAGGACTACTAAATAAAAACTGGTGGAACTGGTGCTAGTAATAATTAGGCTTAAAAAAAGAAGTCAACTAACTCCTCAGGAGAACCAAAAATCAGTAAGTGTGCAGGCATGTGTCCTTATATTTTCTATTTTCAATTATCCTGTCTCCTTAGCTATCGAAAAAAGGAAATCGTTCTAGTTTTGATATATAGAACGCCTTTGGGCGTTGGGTGTACTATCGTATTAACTCTGTCAAGTGACCAGACTTGAACTGGAACTGAACTCACAGAATAGACACTGCACCCGAAGCGTGGATACACAAGAGATATCCTACACTGCCGCCAATACAGCTAGAGAGCGGGAACATTAAAAAGTAAAGAATTACCCTTCTTTACGATAATATCGAAAGAACTAACTTTCTCTAGCATGGCAACATCAATATGACATAATAATTCTACTTGTTGTTCCCCAAGTTGCTCTTTTACTTTATTCTTAACTTCCTTTCTTAGTACTTCCGTAATACTTTCAATGCTAGATAAAGAAAAATTAAGATATCCTCGATACGTCTCGGTAGTAAACAATAACAGTAAAGTTCAAGTGTTTCAAACTGTTATTGCTGGCAGATCAGGCAGAAGATTTACTGTGCGAAAGGGAAAATATATTTTAATGTTCCGTATGCAAAATGCGGATGTGTGGTACCACTGAAGAGTAACGTTTTGTTCTATAGAGTCTTCACAGGTTCCAGCTATATAAAAAGTACAACTATTTCTTTTTAGAAGTGACAAGAAATTAAGCAATAATGCTCAGGGTTCTGCTGGAGGAAACGCCGCTGATGCTCATCTACCAGCAGGAAAATACTTCCGTGGACACAACAGATCCCGACCACGTGTACTTTATCCAGCAGTGGCAAAAGTACTGCGAGGTGAGACCTAAAACCCTAACGCATTTCAATAGTTGTACTAAAAAAATTGCTATTCTGTAGTATTTGGAATGATCCCCAATCGAGGTAGAGATGGGGGGGGGGGGCTGTTCGTATACCCTATGGGAAGGGGCGAGATGATTTATGGGGATGCATAATTTTGGATTGATTAAATGATTCAAACCGTGAATTTAATAAATTTCTTGCACGATTTGGAAAGTTTTTAATTACTTTAAGTTAATAAATTTAAATAATCAAATGTTTCTAATCGTTAGTTCCGCCAATTTGGTGATGTTCAATGTTTTATTGGTGTGCCAGCAGTGGAAAACGTCGAGAACCTCTGCCGTAGCTACACTAGATAAGAGCATCAACCTAAAAAGCAAATGACATTAATTTTCATTGAAGAAATTTCCCTGCTTATTACACTTATCAGATTATCGCTCCACATTTTTTTTAATCGACTCGCTATATTTAATCGTCGCCTGTCGCATGAGTAATCGGCGCTCGATTATCGTTTGAACTCGATCCAAGGTGACGAATCAAGCGCTCAGACTTGAAACCCCCGATAGATTAAACTAATCGGATTAGCTCGTCTCAGCGAATATGGGCGAATAGAACACGCCTTAAGGCTTCAGTAACCTCTGGACTCGTTTTTTTTGTACTTATTTTTTTGTTTGAGCATCAAACATTAAGTTCATTTTAATGACGAACACAACACTCACACACACAACTTTCTACTCGTCCAACACTTGCAACGTTTTGTTATTTTTTCTCATTTTTTGCAGCGTTTACGCAAGAAAGTGCTACGCGAGAAGGCGTAAAGGACTAAAGTGCGAAACATTCCTTGTTTTTGTCACAATTAAACGCTTGGCGTTCATGCAGTTTAAAGTTTTTCATTATCGCATTAATAAATTAATAATAATACGTCTTCTCTAATTGGAGCTCGCTAAAATTTAGGATATTTATTAGACTCCATAGCACTAGCTCTTGTTGTAACCTGAAAAGCTGCTACGGAGGCAGCTCAGATTTTAAATAATTTATGGGCCAGCGTAACAATGTCTAAGCCGAAGTTGCAGTGTAAGAAGTAAGGTTGTCTAAAACTTGTAACATATACCTAATATAATATATATATTTACTCTCAAAGGTATTAAAAGTGTCCGTTAATTGTAAATTGACTATGCTTGTATATAAATGTCGAGAAATAATAAATTCAAAGGAAATAGAGCTAAGATTTAACTTACGTAAAAATCAAGAGCCTCTAATTCAGACCGTCACTGTGCATTCCTGTTGCCTGTCGAAACGTTTGGCCTAGCCTAATGTATGGTCTAGCGTATCAGATAGCCTGTCGAAAAGTTTGGTCTTGCCAAACAATTGTTCTAGCGGAATTTATAGCCTGCCGAAACGTCTCTAGTTTAACATTTGGTGTGGCGGAACATATGGCCTGCCGAGGCATTTGGTCTAGCAGGAATTACAGCCCGCCGGAACGTTTCGTCTAGCCTAACGCTTGGTCTAGCGTAACATATAGCCTGCCGAAATGTTTGGTCTGGCCTAACATTTGGTATAGCGATAATTATGGCCTGCCAAAACGTTTGGTCCAGCCCAACGCTTGGTGTAGCCTAACGTTTGGTCTTGAGGAATATATGGCCGCCGAAACATTGGATTTAGCCTAATCTTTGTTCTAGCGATAATCGTGGCTTGCTAAAACGTTTGTTAAGCCTAACGTTTGGTCTAGTGATAACTATGGCCTTCTGAAACATTTAGTCTAGCCTAACGTTTGGTCTGGCGGAATATATGGCCGGCCGAAGCGTTTTGTCTGGCCTAACGTTTTGCTTAGCGAAAATTATGGAGTGCCGAAACGTTTAGTCTAGCCTAACGTTTGGTCTAGCGGAATGCATGGCTTAACGAAACGTTTGGTCTTGACCGGTATTCTGAAGCCATGTCAAAGAGTCCGACCGACGGACAGGACGGCACTGGGGGATTTCATGGCTTCGTTGCAATTTCCACCTCAGCTCGACTGGTCATCATATAATTTTTCATAGATGATTCGTCCTTATTTGGCCCGCTATATTGTTCACCTGGAACCCCTGTGGCGATGAGCCGCGCAGCCGATCGCATACTGCCGTGGCGCCCCTGGTCGGGTGCAGCGCACCGCTCAGCGTGTGGTATTTGGTCTGCGAGCTACCAAAGACTGCACTTATGTCTACAGCCAGGTGAACGTCGGTCGATATAGAACCCAGCGGGTTCCCACCTGTTCCCGCTGAACGAGAATTTGGCGAGGGATTGTGTGGAGCTGTCACCACACCGCCGCATCGTCATTGCTGCTCCGCTCCCGTATCTGCAGGAGCGGCCTACACCTCTGAAGTTTTCACCAAAACAAAAAAAAATGCTATAAATAAATAAGAGTGTTGCAAGTTTAGATGCTCTGTCTTCTTTTTTTTTTCACCTCGCCATTCCTACGTTTTTTTTTCGTTAATATACCAGTGCAGCAATGTGAATTTTTTTTCTTTGAAGTGAAATTTACTTTGTCACTTGTAAAAGTTATTGTTGCTAATGTGAGCATTTTTTATTGTTCTTACACGCCTCTCACCTCATTGTCATATTTCTATAAAAATAAAATAATAGTCTTGAAAAATGACGAAGTGAGACGCGCACTAACATTTCATGTTCTAATCACTACTGAGTTGTAACAAGCGACCAGCCAAGCAAGTAATCAATCAATTAACCAACCGAATGCAAGCAACCAATCAACCAATATAAAAAAAAACAAGCAAGAAGTTCATTATTATATAGTGCAATTAACTTTCTCCCAGAGTTGTCAATACGGCGCTAAAAAGCCTCAGGCGGCTGTTCGCTTCACTACCGCATATATAGCACATAATTTTCTACGCCTCCTTTCTCCTGACCTGCACAGAAGCAGCAACCAGGCGCTGTGCGCAGCCGAGTCACTGCTGTACAGACGCCTCCTGTGCACCTGCTGCAAAAGGCAACTCTCCAACAGCAGGACCGTCTTGTGGTGAGTCTACTGTGTACTTAAAGTGTTTTGTCCCCAAACCAGCACGTTTTCACGTGTACCGATGGGAAATGCCTGCCTTAATTGGCGTGCAGTACGGCACGTCAAGGCAGGCGTCTCCCGTCAGTGCACGTGAAAACATGCTTCTTTGAAACGATGCTCTCTGTCTCAGTATATAGATGCTGTTGAAAAAAAAAGTAGCGATCACGTGACCGTCTTGGAAATGAACTAAGTGCAGTATGACGTCACACTATATTTTGTTTGTCTTCAATGATCGGAACACTGGACCAAATCCAAAGTAATGCTAAATGGATATTGAAGAGGGGAAAATTGCTTTGCTCACAATGTTTATGCCGTGATTTCTTTTTTGAGCAGCAAACCACATGCGAGCGTTTCGCAAAACAACTACGGCGACCTACCGAAGACATATGCAGGACTCTAGAGACGTGTTCTATTGAGTCGTCAAAATCGATCTAATCCAAGCTCACTCGACCGAATCCTCAGATATGAGCGTTGGTTTCGTCACCTTAAATCGCATTCTATGTGTTAAAAACAACCCAAAAGCGCAGGAGGCAGCTGAAATTCGATTCAATGGAACGAAACCAACACACCTCTCTGAGGATTAGAGCTGGCTTGGCTTATGTCGGCTCTGACCAGCCAAATGAACGAGTTTTTAAGGCGTCTTTTTGTGGCCACTCTCGTGATCACTGAAAAGCACAAGAACGGTCAATGATTTTGTAAACGAACCAGAGACGCCATGTCTATTTACCAAAAATAGATTTCTATCGTATTTTTACGAAAAATAGTGGGGAATGGATTTCTTAGGAACTCTTATTTATTTTGAAGTCAATGCATAACTGATCTAGCAGTATATAAAGCATTTTGAACACACACAGGCATCAAACTAACGAAACTACGATTTTGGATGTCAGTATTACTAACAGTCATAATAACATTATTCAATTTATCCCTAAATATAAGAAAACATCAAGAACTTGCTTTCCAAATTTTGAATTTATGTTTGTCCGACGGCTGGAATCACTCTTTGATCGCGCTTGATCAGCCAGCGGAGGAAATCACGCTGTGATCAACTTTCACCACGGATCACGGTTGATTGCTATCAGAATCACGTTAAAAAGTGGTCACAAAAACGTGTAGATCATACGAAATTGGGCGGAATCGTCCGCAAAGGGGCCACAAAAAGACGCCTTTAGCACGACTCTCCTCTGTCATTGGCTATAGTCATGAAATGGCTGCTCAGTGGTCCGTAGCCCATCTTTAACTCAAATTTCCCATTTTTTTTAGTTATGACGTTGTTCTCGCATATGCGCGATATGTTAAATGATAAGCTCCTTTTTCCGTAGTGCTGAAGATGTATGGTACAGGAAAGGTTCGCTAGGCCAGCAAAGTGTGACGTCACACATGTGTTTTGGAATAATGTTTTGGAAATGTCATTAATATTATTATTATTAAAACTTCACGCTTGGGCTCCCACGGACAGGTAATACAACCCAAATGAAGCATTTGCAACACCGGAAAGCCCAAAACGCTGCTACAGGAAATCCAGCAAAAAACTATTAAC
>LQNS02278163.1:12184973-12211858 GCA_001587735.2 Parhyale hawaiensis
TGTTGCTGCATTGCCTCAGCAACCACCACCAGTCTGCAGGGACAACATCAAATCAATGATGGGTTGTGGCACTTCTGAGAAACTGCTCCACCCGGCGCCTGTCTCCCACACCTGTGCAGGTAAGTCGGGGGGGGGGGGGGGGGGGGGGGGGGGGTGCAGTAGTTAAGAGCTGTCCGTTTATGATTCAATAGCTTGAACAGTGTGTGGACTGCAGCCGTGCTCTTCTTTGGTCCTCTGGGTGGTTTACATACAGCACGAACAAGTGCATGTAGGTTTCTTAGTTTGTGTGGGCTGTCAAGGTGACTTTACCTTTACCAATGAAACCGGTTTTCTTCCACGCATATAAAATACTTACGTTTTTTCTGCTTAGTGTAATCATAATAACCGTCAACTTAAAACAATTATATTGGTCCATTTCATCATAATTAAAGATAATGAGAAGGACAAGAGCTGATCCCAGATTATCACAATTTAAATTCACTTGTATGATATTTAAATAACAATTACCGACACGTTTTTGTCCCAGGTGTTGTAACAATTTTCCTTTTTAACCTATCTTACTGAGACCGTGCTAGTTTGCTACGAGAGTTCTGTCTCTTATTATATTTCTATATTAATAGGGAAGAAACGCCCTTGCCTAGAATTAGCAGAACTTGAGCAAATTATAGGATTAATATCATTTCACAACATCTAAACAAAATATAAAAAAAATATTATATGGTTGAAGTGTGGAGCATTCATATTGTCACGAGCTTCGAATGTCCCATGTTCTTTTTCTGGTGTCTCAGGAAACATTGTAAGCAGGTGGGTTGTAGTTAAAAAATTTAGAGATTTCGTCGAATTTCATTAACTTCCATTATCACTGAAAGGACGATACTTGAAACTGATAGTGTTATTAAGTCACTAGAAATTGAAAAATGTCCATGACTTGTAGTTTTTCACACCACAATAATTCAATAAATTTTCATTGGTATAAGATGAAGAATTAGGTAGACAAGGAAACTGGCACAGGTGACAGATATATGTACAACATAACTAAAACGATATTCTAACTGGAGATTCACGCTGAGAGAGCATACCTTCGCCGATCAAGGCAATATTAACGAAAAATCCAAATTGGTCCCGAAACCATGGTTGTTCTATCATCCCAAAACTTCATCAATTGTGTTTTTACACTAATGCCAATTCCTGTAATTTTCTTGAAGGTCTGTTAGTAATTATGAGCTATGTTCTGATAGATTCTAAGGAAACATATAGTCAAACAGTCAAACACACAAATGGACGAACCGATCTTCATCACTAAAGCTCAGTCATTTGTGCAGTTTAATATTTCTAACAATTGCTAAAACTTTCTTGAACATCCGCTTATAACTTTTTGAGTTATGTTCGGTCAAACATTAAAACAAACATAGACACGAATAGACAAACGTAGCGACAGATCATCACAAGAATTTGATCAATTGCCCTTCGTAACATTCCCATCCATTATTGCAAATTTTCTTGAAGGTCTCTTCATTGCTGTCGCAGTTATGTTACCAAGAAAGACAGGAAAACAAACAAGCAAAAAAAAAAAAAAAAAGGCTGGACGGATTTTCATCAAAAAGTTAATCGTCTGGTCCGCGCCTAGCATAATAAACATTCCCTGTAAATATCATAACGTTCATAAATATACTGACAAACTCCTACAAAAACATAACCTCGTTGGCAGAGCTAATTATAAGTCCATTTGACATATCTTAGTGGCTATACCTTGCGCAAGTAAAACCTACCATTGTACGGAGATAATTCAGAATAAATCCATTCATATTTCTTTTTTAATTGCAACTGCCTTTATTTAAAATTAATTACATACACATAAACCTAACGCCGTGCTTGTTTTATACCAGTATTATGGAACCCATTCGAGATATTTCCATTCAAATGCTTACATTACTATAACTTGCTTTTCGTAAGATTAAACACACAGCGATATAACCTACTGCCATACGTTTTTATGCCTATTTAGGGAAACTATTCGAGATAATTCCATTCGAATTACCACATTAATTGGAGTTTTACGCTTCGTCTGATGTCTAAAAACGGTCGACAGATGCGCAAAAGGATCGAATACGCTTTGCTTGTGCCGAATCAAACTCCAGAGGCCAAAAGCATTCAAGTCGCATATTGAAATTAAATAATCTTTTCAAAAGCAGCGCGACGCCCCTGTCGGCAATTGGCGAAAGTGTTGAGGTTTTTATAATCGGATTCCCTGATTAAAAATGAGGGGTAAGATCGAACGTAAATAGGAAACGTCATTTGAAAAATATTAAATTGCTCTTTGAGAGCAAGACGTGAAGTGGAAAATATAATCAAAGTGATGTTGAGCACATTTCAGATAGAATATTTGGGTTTTGGGAAAATATTAAAATATTTTCTTGCAGTGAAAAAGCTTGTATCCTTCTATTTGTCGAGAGTTCTAGTTTTCTGATTCACCCGCTCTGTTACCATTATCATTTTAATGTCATATATCTAAGGTGATCGCTTATCTGCAGTTTAGCGTATAATTTGTACGTCAGCTCACAATGAAAATATACTATTTTCAAATTCCATACATATCATAAAATATGTTCTTTCCATTTAATTTTATTGTGAAATTCCGTCCTCTGTTTTTGAGAGTTCATGAAAACCTCTGTTCATTTTCAATTGTCCCATTTTCGTTTATATAATTATATCTTTTTAAAAGCTCTGTCACTGCGAAAAAGAAATCGAATAGATCACTCATCCCCAAGTAGGAAACTATCCTGCACCATAGGTTAGGTTAGGTTAGGTTAGGCTAGGTTAGGTTAGGTTATGTTCATGTTGCAGAAACAGTGCTCTCAAAAGTGCACGGTTGCAGTCAATCCCTAATTGCCTAAGAAACAACGGCCAAAAACTCAGACATCAAGGTCGAAGAACAACTTACGATAGCTAGCTATTTTTCTGTCCTCGATGAAGAACAAGTCTAAGAGTTAAAAAAATTGTCTTGACTAACACTGGGAGTAACACCCTACACAGCTACGAACTTTTTTCCAGGGCTCACAGTTAAATCTTTACTGGCCATCCTAATCCATTATCTTTCATGATCCAACTACACGCCTCTGAGCCCTCGCGAGTTTGCAGAAGTCAATCGTGTTTTTACGCTTACTCCCCTGGCTGAGTTTTCATACTCTTTCTTTTCTCTTCCTAAGGGTTATTAATAACGTTGACACAACGGCCACAGCTCATAGAGGGCCGGATTACAAATATCTTCTACTCTCCGGCACTGAGCCGTACAAATTGTCTAAGCTGTAGAGTCATTAACGGAAGGATCTTTGGCAACTGCGCCCCCTCTCTACCGTCCCCATTTCTGGTTCAGCCGGTGCTCATAGTAGTGACTTATCAGGGCAAGATATGCCCATAATTATCTTCGCATAGCGGGACTTTTTCCATGCTCGGCAGTAGAACGCTCCATCGTTGGGGTCACGATCAGCCAGCAATCCTTACTTACCACTCGACCTCTACAAAATCGTAGGGCCGACGAAGAGCTAAATACACATTCAACATTTAGTATTTATAACGTCTGACTTGAGTCGCTCTCCTCTGTGTAATTTAAATTTGAAGAGACTCTAGTGAGATTAGGAAGCGTTCCAGCACAGTCACAAAGGGGTAGACTCATTAGTTGTCTAGAACGTGAGAGTCAGAGAATTCTTTTTTTTTTTTGTTCACTTGGTCAACATCGTCCCGTTTCAAACAATACCCTTCCAGTAATTTTTTTAAAGAGAGGATTTGCTTACCTTTCATTCAAGAGATTACACGTGTCATGTCAGGAATTACCTGGTTATTTTAGAGCGTACTATTTATAGCTATCGCTACGGTCATCCATAATAAGGCGATCTAACTATTAGGCTCAACTTCTTGGCAAATTTTTGAAGCTTCTTCAAAGCGGACTTGATGGACCTCCTCTGAATAGCATTAGAGCTCGAGAATTTCATAAAACCTTAGAAGCTCCAGTAGTGCTCAAAATTAGATACGGGAGCGATGGGCTTTTTGTCGAAAATTAGCCTAGAGATTGTCGAGCTTCGGTGTGTTAGGTACTTTATGGACTTTACGGAAAATAAAAGGTTTGAAGAGGTGGGCATCTGCGGCCCCTTGCGGCCCGATCACATGAGGTAAAAAAAGGCGGTAGTGGGCACCTGCGGCCACTTGCAACCGGATCACATGAGGTAAAAAGGCGGGAGGCTTAGGGCTGTGTTTACAGGAGGCCATAAACGCCCACCTGAGGACATTTTCTCCCTAAAGAAATTTTCGGCTGATCCAGAAGCTGGTTTAGCTTATAAGGATGCTGTGAATTCCGGTAGGGATAGCAACTTAATATCAGTTGTGTGCATGGTCGTTTCTGTTTAACCATACCTGAAGATTCGACGCTACATGTGAGCCGCTTAAAGTGTAGAGGAGTGTGTGTGTGTGTGTGGGCACATTGCCTCACATGCAATACTGTAATGGAGGGTCGGTTGGATGCCGTCTCAAGGGCAATCGGTTTGCGGTTATAACCGAAACCGTGATCCAAAGTGACAAAAGAAAGCCCACGCAGTGAGGCAAACGAGCATGCCTTAATATTTATAATTTTTTTTTTGATAGTTTGAATATGGATAATATTGCTTCTCTGAATCCGATAATAGACTATTGTCACATGATGGACACTTGTTACTAATAATAAACTTGGAAGAAACTTGTGAAAGTTCCTTATTTCAATGTCCTTCCTAAAACAGTCATGGATTTCGCTGTTTTATCTTTTTCGTATTCCTTGTCAATTAATTTTTTATGAATTTAATTTTTTTAGTTATTTTTACATATTTAGCCTTTGCTGTTGACCGACCGTCGTTTAGAGGATTTACGGATTTACAATTATGTTGTTTCCAAAATCAGACCCTAATTAAATGTTCCTATTTTTATTTCAGAATCAGACCCTAAATAAATGTTCCTATTTTATTTCAGAATCGGACCCTAAATAAGTGTTCCTATTTTTATTTCAGAATCGGATCCTAATTAAATGTTCCTATTTTTATTTCAGAATCAGACCCTAATTAAATGTTCCTATTTTTATTTCAGAATCAGACCCTAATTAAATGTTCCTATTTTTATTTCAGAATCGGACCCTAAATAAATGTTCCTATTTTTATTTCAGAATCGGACCCTAAATAAATGTTCCTATTTTTATTTCAGAATCGGACCCTAATTAAATTTTAATATTTTTATTTCAGAATCAGACCCTAATTAAATGTTCCTATTTTTATTTCAGAATCAGACCCTAAATAAATGTTCCTATTTTTATTTCAGAATCAGACCCGAAATCTTCACTGAGGCTCCTGCAAGTGGCCCAGCAAACTGTGGCCAAATCCAAGGTATGCGTACCAGATCAGCTCTCCATCAGTGGTGCTTATGTAAGCAGAGAAGCACTCCGAGAGCGCAGACCTTCGCCAACTAACGCAATGATAATGAAAATCTCAAAATTGTTCAGCATCCGAAATTCTTTCGGGTCATCACAAAAATTTCATCATCTGCTTTATGTGATATTCCTATCAGTTTCCATAAATTCCAGGAAGAGCATTTAGTAACTTTTTGAGGTATGTTGCTTACAGACTAAAAAAAAGAAAAGAAACGGAAAAAGACGGACAGGCACACGGACTGATGGATCATCACCAAAATTTAATAATCTTTTTCTCGCGACGTTCCTAACATTTGCTGTAAATTTCGTGACGATCCATCAATAACGTTTTGAATTACATGTTACTAACAGACAGATAAACCGCAATAGAAACATTACCTTCTTGGTGCAGGTAATTTCGAAAGTAATTTAATTTTTGAGCGTTAAGAAAAATGAGGCAGACAAACACACAAACAAATAAAACAAACAAACAAACAAACAAACAAACAAACAAACGAACGGAAGAACGGATCTTAACCAAAAGTTAATCATCTGTTCCTTCTAACATATTTAACAACCTCTGTGAATTTTGTTAAAATCCGCCTATAACTTTTTGAGGTATCTTGGTGACAGACAAATAAAAAAACAGCAAACAGACAGACAGCCAAACAAAGAGATAGACAAAGTCGACGAAAGCATAATCCCATAGGCAGAGGGGAAAATATTTACAGTCGACTTGAACGCTTGTAGATCGGCACGACTAAACACGGATCCTGGCAACTAATCCATACCAGTACCATTTCGGGTATGAAGCTCCGACCGAACTGTAGAGCTTGACACCTAACCGTTTCTAAAGTAAAGAACTGGGCTACGGACGCAGCTCGTGTGTTTTGTCCAAAGATCCTAGGAGCAGGAACAGAGGATTGTAGCCGATGACCCTCATTACTGAATATCTAATAATGCATGAAGATTGCAGAGGCAAGCGACTCTCCGTCTATAGGATAAGTCTACCAAATTATTTTGGGCAAACATTCAACTGGTAGAGCACATAACTCGGTAAACAGACGAAGATGACTAGTGGAAGCCGAACCCCAGACGGGGGAACAATACTTCATTAAAGGAATCAAAAAACCATTGAACCATTTTCGGACTACTTTAACGTAGCCAAACCCTGCGTGAACCTTACACAGGATGGGAGTCAGTACAGCTTCGCTGGTATATTCATCGATGGCAAATTCAACGAATGGTAAATTCATCGAATGGTAAGGTCATTGAATGTTAAATTCATTGAACGGTTCATTTTATGATGAAAAAGTGGATTTCCGCTACATAATACAGATAAACAGTGTTACTACTTGTGGGGTTTGCCGTCTTCTAAAGCCTGCCGTTAAAAATTTTTACTGCTAATAATAATAATTGCATTCAGCTGCAGAAAGGCGATAGTGTATGCTTTTGCAATCATCTTTGATCCTACCTGTGTGTTCGAAGGCTGCCTGTTTGCGCAGGATTTAATCTTCTGAAGTTGAGGGTGGTTGCTTTGTGATGAGAAAGAATTGTGGGTTGTTTGTTCTATCAGTATTCTGTCAGATACTGTTTACGTAAGTTAGCTTTGTTCTAACGCTGAAACATTTACATCGAAAAAAGAAAGTGTTTCGGGTCTTGTCTGTAAAATAAGTAAATGCAGAAGATGAAGTCGATGGCCGTTAACTAAATAGTAAGCATATTTTCCAATTTCCAGATAGTTACTTTGCAACTTCCTCAGTTTATTTCGCGATACATTTATCTAGACACTTAGGAAGGACAAACTCAGACAGCTATGAAAGGTCTGCGAAGCACAGGCGAAGTGCCCGAAAAGAATTTGTGTTAACCATCAATATCTTTGAGATTTAGAATTTAAATAACAGTATCCTGTTTCCTGTCAGTCTTTTTGTTCTTCTCTCACAGTGATGGTGTAAACCTCAACGAGTTGTGTGTGTCCGGACGGACTTTAGTTTCATTGATAATATTGAGAGTTTTAAATGACAAATAATGATACAATAAAAGGTAATAACAGTAGGTAATATCAGAGCGGCATTTACGACAGTGGTAGTGACAGTAAAGCTACTAATATCATTTACTATGATGTTAATGATAACAATGTTAATAGTTTTATCTCAAAAAATGTAATGACAGCAATGGTGGTGAGTAAATATCGACAGTTAACACTACATTTCTTATTATGAGGATAATAATACTGATCATTTAACAACAATGACTATAATCCACTTTATTATGTTTCCATTACTCGAGGCGTCGAGAGCTGACGTGGGATTAGCTGGATTGGATCCAGAGGCTCAGGTGAAGCTGCTGGACAGACTGGGCTGGATAGAGCGGCAGCTGTCCAGCGCTGATAACCTGGATCATCTCAGGACGATGTTGGATGGGAGAACCAGCATTGACAGCGGTGGGTGGGAGTATATATATATATGTAATATATATAATATATTTACTTCAAAGACGACTGTATTGATCACGTTTTATGAAATTTCGATCATTTTTCATTTCGTCGTCCCAAAACTGTCTACGCTATCTTGATAAGAAAAATAGAATAGTTCTCAACAAATTACACCACCGGTTTCACTGTTTCACCGAATTCATTTGTCTTCGGTGCTAAACTAAAAAAACTAAGCTAAGCTAAAAAACGATACTAAGACTAGAATCAAAGATTAAATAGAAGACGACTAATCGTAAAATTTGACGTTTCGGGAATAAGTAACGCATCATCCGGAAACAAGGAGAAATTTAAACCTACACCTATAAATATTTTTTTCTTAATTAGTAATACCTATGGTAAGGGAGCATAGATGTTATCGGGAGGGAATCGAAAAGGCGAATGAACCAGGGTAGGTTGAGGGGCCCCTACCAGCTAGGTATAAATCAATAATTACATAAACTCGTGTGTTGCTCCAAATAGATGACCACATTTACTATTAACAAAGTTATTATAGGTATGTTTTCTGCGTTTTCTCATGTTATTTCTACTATACTATCTCTTAAAAAGGATAATATTTTTCCTACGCTTAATGATACTACTGGCAGACTCGTTTCACCCATATTACCAGGCACCTTCAAGGCTTAAAACCTGCAGACCGCCAACCAATCAAGGTTAAGGGATGTGGTTAGTAATGTTATCCTTTGCGGGAACGGAACTGAAAGTTTACGAGATATTTCCAAATCCTGATAGAAAAACATTTTGCTCCCTCAAAGTTAAACCTTGAAAGAGTCTTGAGCTTAAGGAGGTAGATGTGACTTACGCGGCTTGATTGCATGAGTCGGGTTAGATGTATGAAATTTCAGTGGAACTCCTAAACAGAGACAAGCCTATTGTCTCAGGTTATAAGGTCATGGTCGCAACCCCGACTCCACCCCCTTTGCTTGCTGGCCAGCTGTAACGTCATCTGGGGGTCAAAACGGACTGGCCCAGTATACGTAGTCTCTATTTACGATCTACGTTTCCTCATATGATTACACGTTCTTTACTTGTAGTAATGAATAGCCAGTTCAAGTAAAATGTAGCGGTTCATTTCAAATGTCCTGTACAGCTCTTATTGAATTGATAACAATGTAAAAAAAAAATCTTCCGCAGTCAGTGCATTGTTTTACCGCGTATGTAGAAGCAGCTTATGAGAAAACACAGTGGTATTAGATATTTCACGGAAAACATTGAACAAATACGAATATAAATTGTTAACTAGTAGCTCCTTAATTAACTAGTAGTTGGTTAATAAACGTTCTAAGACTTTTGAAACAAAGTACGGTAGTAACAAGTCATAAAATGATGCGACAATTTTATATTGGTCCTCCAAAACAGTAATTCTCTGTGGTTTCATTGAAAGACTAGTAGTCAGTCAGTAGTCCCACAGCCTGAATGAAAGACAATACATTTCTTCGGTATTATTTTACTTTCACTTACACATGATTTTCATGATTTTTATTGTGTTCAGTATGTAAATTGGGTCAATTTAAGACAATTTACATGAATAACGTTTTCGTCGCAAATCGAATCAAAAGCTCTATATACACTTTGAAGTTCCCATTGTTTTTCTATGGGAGAAAATACCGAGCGATCCCATACAAGTGAAATTAGGGTTGGGTCAGGTAAGGTTGGGTTAGATAAGGTTAGGTTAGGTTAGGTAAGGTTAGGTAAGGTTAGGTGAGGTTAGGTAAGGTAAGGTAAGGTTAGGTTAGGTAAGGTTAGGTAAGGTTAGGTAAGGTTAGGTTAGGTAATGTTAGGTAAGGTTAGGTTAGGTTAGGTTAGGTAATGTTAGGTAAGGTTAAGTTAGGTTAAGTAAGGTTAGGTTAGGTTAAGTAAGGTTAAGTTAGGTTAAGTAAGGTTAGGTTAGGTTAAGTAAGGTTAGGTAAAGTAAGGTTAGGTTAGGCAAGGTTAGGTTTGGTTAGGTTCCTTTTAGGTCGTTAGCAAGCCTGTGAGGACATCGGCTATTTTCAACCCAACAAAACATGTGTAAGTGAAAGTAAAATTTTACCAATTCTTCTTGTCTGAAGACTCAGCTATAACGTTTGATAAGCGTGGGCTGCGTGGTGCAGTTAAAATATTGGCTCTGAAGTTTCAAGTAAAGCCCGCTGTAGACGATAGCCTTTGTCTTGTGTTTTCACTTCACAGCGTTCGAATGCGTTGCTGTATCTGTTTACGTAACAAATAAGAGGACTGCTTACTGAGACGACATTCACAAAAAGTTGAAAAGACACAAGACACTGCACGAGTGACACTTGATAAGCCAGCGGATATGACGGTAAACATTTTATCGAAACTTTTGGTGGACATACAGTCTTGTTTGCTGCGACGGTATGAAATATTCGAACGCGTTGAAGTGAAAATGTAGGACAAAACACTATCGTCTGTAGTGCTTAATAATGCCCGTCCATGCATAAATATGCTACTGCAGCTATAAGTGCCTCCAGTTTAAATAATTTGAACTTGAAGTAACAAGTAGGAGCAGGTTTGCGGCTGCACATGTAACAGCGTCCAGACAGAAGCTAAGACATGAAGATATAGTTAAATATGATTATATAAGACCAATTTTACTTGAATATAGCTTTACATGATAAAATTTAAATGATCTACGACTTTTCATCTATAAATCCATAGACTAAGTAACCTTTACTATGAAAAATATGCATATGAAAAATATTAAGAACAGCTGGATCCTACTTACTGCTATAACTTGCCGATTTGTCATCTTCGTGAGTAGATATCTATCTTCATGATATCTACAAAAATCCCACTGCCAATTCATTACTTTCTTTTGCGCAAAAAAATGCACAAAAACATTCGATAATGGGCTTTATTGGTCACATTACTTCCATATACTCGTTCACACGAACGGCACTCGCCCTGCTTGAGGTCTACAGATCACGGTTTGGAGCGAGATGCGCAGAAGAGTCACAAACTGGTCAAGCGATGGGGCCACCCAGGAAGCAAGGAGCGTAACGGGAGGACTCATGAGAAATTAGCACCAAAAAGTGACGTCATCATCGACGAATCTATGGCTGAGCAGCCTAGGAGTATTTTAACTAATTTAAGCAGAAAAATCGCCTTAAATTGCGAAATAAATCACTAGCGCATAAATAAGTTAAGATAATGTATACTAATTTAGTTGTATTCTATAGAAAATTGCAGTGTATGCTAGTAGAAATTTTCACAGCACTAGCGCCGAATTTATTCCCTTTCGGCGACTTGATTTCACTTTTTCTTGATGAAAGCCTAATTTACACTTCATATTCAGTTCACAGTGCTCTTCACAGAACATATTTATTCCTTACGTACAAATATAAGCATCATTATAGATAATTCTGTACGCATGAGAAACCTCAGTTACAGTTAGCCTCTTGCTCGAACTTTCTGTACTTGGCGACAACATTTTACGGTATTTTGCAGCTCAAGTAGCTGGCCAGTCAAGAGCGGGAGATTGAATAAAATAAGTCGAAAAAATACGGTGAGAAGTTTAAGAAAACAACCTGCGAAGGCCTGAGGTCCCACACTCAAATACTTCGACTCGTCGATGTGATGTAAATTTGCTACGTGCGGTCACGGCTAAGTTTTATTTTAGTCCTATTAATGTCCTTCCGTTGCATTCTTTGCTTCCTTGGGCCACCTGTGCGTTATTATACGATGGGTTAGGGTATAGTCTTAGTTTGGAAATGATCAGTTCTGCACCGTGTTTGTTTCCACTACATTAGTAAGACATTTCCTTCGGCTTGACGAGATGGGCAGCATGCTTGTTATCACCTGCGAACGAAGTGAGAGGGGTCATAATGCTTTCGTTGAAGAATTAAGCACGTTTGTATTTTTGTCTGCCCACCCAAAAAGAGAGAGAATAAGTAGCAGGCCAACAACAATGACGGCGTGGGTGATGGTCTAACGCCCTTGGGCGTTCTAGTTCTAGTTTCCCCTACACTAGTAAAACATTTCCTTTGGATACCATCATGTGAAGTCCTGAAGTTACTTATACAGCTGGATATGGTTTCAAAAACGTTTGACTGCCTCTTTTTGCTGGCTATGGCGTTGACCATCTCTAAAATTGAAGATATTTGTATAGTTACATTTCAGGAGTCTTCTCGGTTTCCTGAGTTTCTGTTTTAGGAGTTCCACTGTAATCTTCTATTCAAAGATGATGCGACTTCAAAGGCTGACGCACGTGGAGGGTCCAAGCTGCGGTGCATCCTAGGTAATGAGCTTGTGACTATAAAAATCTAGTACGTTAATAAGTACTTGAGTAGCTATTTTACATCGTTTCTTCATCATTTCATTTGGGCCTCGTGAGTGTCCTACATGTCCCACAATCTTTACTGCTGCACAAAAATATGATCAAAGCATCTGCAAACTTTTTTTTAGCTCTTTGAAGGATAAAATTTCATTATTATGTAGGTTGTTTTTTCTGTAACAGGCACGCACCAGGTCGCATAGTGCCTGTAAAATGTGAACCCATGCTGTGCCGTCGCGTCGTTACCAGATCCTCCTCTCCTAATCGTAAAAGCTACAGCATCATTGCAAAAATTATGGATTTAACATTCGCCAGTTTCAGCAACATCGTCCCGTAAGACAGTTTAGATGTGGGGAAAACGGTTAGGTAATTTTTTTTAAGTTAGTTAACGCGTGTCGGACGCGATCTTACTGTTAGACTGCTGTATAGCAGCTGATGTTTTTTTTCTAATTTTACCGAGTAATTGTACGGCTTCTGTATATTATGTATAGACTTTTGCTTTAATATTACTTAGACATAAGGAAAAAATTTATTTCTCTGATGCTTTAATGTTTTCTATGCAAATCTTGTTAAAAAGTACTTCTATCTCGGCGTTTAATCATTCGCATCCGAATCATTTTTGTTGCAACAGTTTGAAATTGCAGAGGATAGCAGGTCATTGGTAGAAGACAAAAATAAATCGAAAACATAAAGATTTTCTACCATATGACTCCATCTTCAGAATGTCATATTACTCTCGATAAAAATCACATGATTAATTGCATTTTAAAGACAATAAAATTGGCTCTAAAAGTGCTTCTGAAACATGCGGGCATATGCCGGGTTGAATTCATCTGCTCTTTTACAAGCCTTTTAGCCAACGCTCTTTCAAAATTTTATTCTTCGGAAAGCTAAAAAAGTTTGTAGATGCTTTAATACACATCTTTGTGCAACTATAAAGATTGTAGGACATGCAGGACACCCTGGAGGCCCAAATGAAATGATGAAGAAACAATGTAAAAAAGCTACTTATTAATGGACTAGATTTTTATGACGTCACAAGCTCATCACCCAGGATGCACTGCAGCTTGGGCCCTCCGCGTGCGTCAACCTTGTAAGTTTCATCATCCGTGTCTTCTATTTATACGCTGATATCGAATGTTAGCTTAATATATAGCAGCTGAGCTGAAAAGTTATAGGGTACAGTTGGAACCGGTTGTCTGTGAATTAAAATCTGTGGTTTGGGTTTTTGAATGGAAAGTGATTATCACCCGCGAACGAAGTAAGACAGGTGATAATGTTTTCGTTTGTCCACCCAAAAAGAGGGTGAAGGAGTTGAGCCAACGCCACCTAAACAACGGGGGGGATTATATCCTGCGTATTTTACAGCATAGTTTTCTAGGTGGCCTTGGTTGAGCGCGGAGTTTGTTGGGTTGACCTAGATTTGACCAAAGCTAAAAAACTATAATTAGCTGGCCATCGATCATGACGGCGACGACTTTTGTTTTCAGTCCACAAAAAAAAGGGGAATGAGTAGAGCAATTTTCATAATTTTCTTTGCATTGAGTCAGGTGGGTCAATCTAAATGAGAAAAATGCCAACACTCTAAAGTAAGCTGGGCATAAAAAATGATGGCGATGAAATTTGCCCCTACCGCGTTCTAGCTGTATGATCTGCAACTGGTTGAGGCCATATTCTTGTGTAGCGCTGTTGCGTCCGGAGCTAATAGCTGACTCGTAAGTTTGTGTTGTGGCTATTGGTTGTGTGCCATTTGTGACCCCCGAGTTGCCGGATTGAAAGTTATGTGGTGAGAGAGTCTTGTGATTATGAATATTCATAAAAAAGACCTTATCGATAGGTATTCATCGCAGCCACATTGAGGGAGTCTCCTCCATCTTCTTATCTTCTTTCGTAGCAACCGAACTTAAGCGAAGCACGAGACTCTTTCGCTAACAATATTTTCGGCCGCCCGAAATGCTGAGTTACGATATTAGCTGCTGGGCCGGAAATAAATTTTGCTAGGGTTTCAAAGTTTTAGCTCTGTACCAGCTAATTAATATCTATTCAGGTTTTGGAAACAACTTTTAAATTTCTATTTTTGTTCCCGAATATAATATCTTCACAAAAATTTCTTTTCAGGCTTAAGCGCCAGAGCGTCTACAGCTTTTATGCTTGGAATATAAAAATTGCAAGCAAATTTTTAAAACACTTTTTTGTTTTAACAATTTTCGATCATAGCATCAGTATTTGTTTATATTTAATTCTAACACAAACCTTTTCTTTTAATAACTGTTACTTTATCAATAGGCATGCTTCATCACTTTCTCTTATTTCCGACTGTCTCAGAGATAAACAGTCTCTTTACCCTCTTCTGGATGCCTAGTATTGCCTCACAATTGAAGCGTTCACCCGTGTCCAGCTATCTTAAAGAAAAACATTCTCTTTACTTTCTTATGGATAGTATTGCTTCACTGTTGAGACCTTCACTCTTTTCAACTGGCCCAAAAAAAAAAAAAATCCCTTTACTCCAGCTCTGTGTAACCAACGCTCCTCTCAACGAAAAATAGTGTCAATATCATTTCCTTATTAAGATGCAGGCATTGCACTTGTAGATCTTTGCAAACTTAATGCCGATTGTCTCTTATGTTATATTTAGTATTATTTTTATGTTAGTACTAAGCTTGAAAACCTCAGGATGCTGTGTCCTAACTTTGTTGAACACAGTCTCCACATGAGAAATAAATGCGTTTTGTTTGGTTTGTTTATGGATTGTACTGTTTCACTAGCGTAGCTTTTGCTCTTTTCCAACTGGCCCAAAGAAAAGCAATCCCTTTACCTTCTTATGGATAGTACTGCTTCACTGTTGACGCTTTCACTCTTTTCCAATTGGCCCAAAGCAAAACAATCCCGTTACCTTCTAATGAATAGTATTCTTTCACCACTGAAGCTTTCACTCTTTTCCAACTGGCCCAAAGAAAAGCAATCCCTTTACCTTCTTATGGATAGGATTGCTTCACTCTTTTCCTTGATAGGGTTTTCTATTCGTCGTAGAAGGCTACTCCGGAGCTATTCAGGAGAAGAGTAAAAGAACAACGTTATAATCCTTCCCTCAACCTCGCCGCGTTACAAGGCTAAATGCGGAGTCAAAAGTTTGTTCCAGGCTCTTGGGAGAATCTTTTAGGGTCTAACGAGAGGCTAACCTCCTTCAAAAGGCGTAAAGTACCGTTCTCGAGGGCATTTCTACCAGGTTATAAAGCATTAACTAGGAGATACAAGAAATGCCTCCCCACGACTTTTCAAGGGCCAATCCATTTCCTTAGTTGACCGAGATAAAACAATGGCCATCCGTGCAGAAAACTGGGTAAATTTTTATATAAGCGCAATATAACTCCCAGCTATTTCATTACTAGAAATCATTGGTAGACTATCAAACAAGTGCAATTATACCCATATATATATATCAGTCGGCAATGAATAGTTTTTTTTTGGAATTTTTCTTGCTTCAACTAGTTTAAAGCATTTCTGAATATTTTATAGCGAATAGAACCTCACCTGGCCCTGCCTAACCTATTGTAACCTAAAGTACTTTTACCCTGCGTTGGTAACCTGTTACAAAAGCAAGATTTAAAAATGCACAGTCCGTAGGAACATTCAGAGTTAGAAAAACTTTGGGCGATAACACACCCCACGTGACGAACGTAGGGTTAACCTAAAGCAGTATCCTAGTATTGACATAGCTGGTGGTATAATTTTTTGTAAATTTCGGCAAAAACGCCCACACTGTAACGAGTGCATGAAGCTGGCATCAGCAATGTTTACATCGCTGCAGTGTTAACAAAGATGGCGGCCGCCAGCTGCCCTGAATGTGCTCGTTATATTTAGTGTGTGTGTTTGTGGCAGTTCTTTATAAAAAATAATAAGGCATCTAGCTATTTAGGTACTTAAAAAGATACTACTTTAGGTTAGGTAAGGCCACGTCAGGTTCTGCTTACTTTAAGAAAAGCTTTACCTTGTGTCAACCCCAAAAATTCAACATATAAAGACGATGCATTTCCGACTTCAATGAAACTTCTCTTAAAGAAAATAAAGAAAATGTTTCCCCCGTTATCTATGCACTATTACTATATGTAACGCTGTATTTATCTTGAAAACTTACTTTTAACGGCTGCGATTCCAACTTCAACATCACCAACTATGAAATGCATTTATCTCAAGGTCACGACGATGGAAACTGCACAAGTCGAGGTTGTTTTTAGAGGCTATAAGAACGTACAAAACATTCAGTCGCTGATTACAATGTACACTAAATAAACCACCGGCGCATAGACGGAACAAAATTTATTTATTTAATATTTAAGATTTTTATTGTAAAAATTTATAATAATTTCACCTTAAAACATTCGCAACCGCCTCACTTGTCGCCACTGCGTGTGTATTATATGCTGTGGCAAGCGTGATGTTCAGACCATTTTCTCTCATCGGATTAGCGATTATGTTGCACAAGTGCGCATGTCTTGTAAGTGTCATCATATCGCTACCTACTGGCACTGATCAGAAACAGCAATGAGATTAACTATTTGTTTTCAGCCTTCATTTAATGTTGCTTTGGTTCACCAATTAAGTGTTACCATGTCGTAAACTATCTTGTGACAGGCTTATATGTAAATCTGTAGCCGCATTGGCATATCAATAATGATACTTTCATTATAAGTATTATTGTTACCAGTGGCCCATACCGTCTTTAAGTGACTGTTTATATATATATGTATATTATGTATAGTAAGCCTATAATAGTAAACGCTATAACAATATAATAAAACAAATTTCTTTGGTTTGTTGGACCATCTTTAATTAGTGCCCGTCATTTTGTCGACCAGGTACCCATGTAAATAACAGCCATATATTAGTGACTTGTGTCTATACTCTGATCCTGTTATCAAGGCAGTTTGGGCGTGGTTTAATTCCTCTACAGCGTTGCCTATTCTATGGGAATTTCTAAGATTTTGTTCGGCCCATATCTTAGCCCCACTCACCACCTGTATATAGAGAAATCTAAGAAATACTCATAGAATTTGCAATGCTGTAGAAGAATTTGACCACGCCCCAACTGCCTTGATAAAATGGTTGGAGTATAGTCAGCACCAGTTTTGAGTTCAAGGGAAGAAGGGCTTTGCTTCCATCCTGTACCGTCAAAAATACCTAAGCTTCGCTCTTTTTTTTCGCATTCACAAACTTTGAATGTCCTACCGAACCAATGTGGGCCATTTCCGGGTCGTTGCGAGCCTTGCGTCGTGTTTTACTTCTAATGATCGAACCAAAGTTTTGCGTCGGATTACGGCTTCGACGAAACAACGTCGCGTTTGAATTTCCACGTCCGGATTTGATGGAAAACTTTGTCCCAATGAAAATGTTTGGAGAGAGTCCCTGATTTGCAGGGGCAACAGTCCTGCCTGTCATCGGGAAATTTGAGGACGAGCTAGCAGTTCGTTTGTATTGGCAAAAACTTTCTATAAAGATTGAAGCAATCCCCTAATGGTGAAAATGCTCAGCTGATGTATTCTGTCTTTTGGAAATAAACCATTCGGGAGTTATTAATATCGGGCACCACGGGGAAACTATATAGAAATGGATATTTTGGAACGGCACGTACGTTAAATAACTGGCAAGTTAAAACACACAAAAAGTGGAATTGAAATATGGAATTGCACTAAGTTATTAAGAGAAAACTTTCCTGCCTAAAGTTAGCGACGGATCATAAAAAGGATCAAAGATCGAAGTATTTTTTTTTTAAATATGGGAGACGATGACACAGTTAATGAAAACTTAAAAAATGATAAAAAAACTGATAACTTTAGACAAAGGTAAAAAGGTAAAGTCAACTTTGACCGCATCCTCAACTGGGAGATCCACACTCACTGGCTTGTGCTGCGGGTATAGACCCATTGGCCCCAGAGGAGTAAGTGCGGCTGCAGTCGTCCACGGGTCATCAAGAACTATGACGCCAAATTTGACGGAAGATTCAGATGACCCGCGACCCCCCCCCCACTCCGTTTTCTCTGAGGAAGGTAAGTTCAACCACGGTGCAGTGCATCCATACAATTGCCGAGTCAGCATGCCTAGACTAAGCAAAAAGTTCGCGTGGCTGGGTAGCCATCGAACCAGCGAAGTCTAGGACTGAAGTCAAGGACTGAAATGAAGTAGCTAGCAGATTTGATAGTAATAATTAAAGTTATTTTTACTTGAAAATTTTGTGCTGCGACATACAAATACGTTAATATATTGCTAGCGGATTTTGATTTCGAAACGTTTAGTCGTTACTTAAATTTTGCTGTTGTGTGGTCTTGTAAAAGTTAATTTCATCATTTATTGTTTTACGTTCTACGATTGCATATTTCTCCATTTTCAGGGTTACTTACTAAGCAAAATATTTTAATTTAAAATACTCTGTTGAACTGATTTTCCAAAGGCTAGCTTCATTGCTCTCTGATTTGACAAAAGTTTAATTCTCAGTTTTTATACTGACTTGGCAAACGGTATTTTTTTCTTTTACTTTGTAAAATTTAATTTTTAACTGCAGTCTTTTTGCTGACTAAGGCAAAGCTAATTCTTACTTCTAAATAGAAGTTTGCAAAAATTTGTTTTTCATTTTAATGTTGAACTAGCGCAACTTGCAGTTCTCGTACATGAAAATTGTTCATTTTACAATTCTTTGTTGTCGTTATTTTCCGTTTCTCAAAGTAATTTTTTTGTTCCGTCAGCAATCTATCGCCCTGTCTTTCCCTGTCTCTTTGGCATGACAAGAACGAATGCTATCGCTATTATCAAGAAAAATTCTAACATCGCGTAATGTGAATTCCCTTCCAAGAGGAAGAGGCGCGACAAAAAATCCTTTTCTTGCTTCCGCTGTCCTCAGCCAAGTTCTTCCACCACGGTCTGAGACCTCTGAAGAGGAATTCTCCAATCGAATTTCGCAAAGACCTTCGCTTTATGGAACGCAAATCTTATTTGCCGGAAGTTAAATGAAAGCCGACACATAGCTCAGATGTTCCAGGGTACCTCAAAATATTATGGAGCAAGTTCTCCCCAAGTATTACCTTTTGGAGAGCGGCTAAAATGCTCTGAAAAATTGAAATGGAGAGGCGACTTCTCAGCTTAAGACTTTACAAAATGTCGTTCCTGGCATTGGACGGAGCACAACCATTTGCATTTAAAAACTTTAGGGACTGTCATGTTCACCAAGTAACTTAGGAACGTCGTTTTTGCTAGCTAGCTATAAGGAGGAACGTCAGTTTCGTTAAAAAAAATCTAGCAACGTCAATTTCGTTAATGAACTTTGAGGGACTTCATTATTGTTTAGTAGCTCGTTGGAACTTGATGTACGTTGAGCAACACTAAAGAATGATATTTTTGTTAAGTCACTTCAAAGAACATCATTTTCGTTTAGAAATATTGAGGGCCATCATTTTCGTTAAGATAAATTGAGGAGCATCACGTTCGTTAAGTATTTGAGGAACATCATTTTTGCAAAGTAACTTGTTGAAAAGTCATTTTCGTCATGCAACTCTGAAGAACGATATTTTCGTCAGGTCGCTCCAAGGAATATCATTTAAATTAAGGAATTTTGGGGAATTTTGTTTTCCTAAGTTCATTAAGTGTAAAGAAATGATAAATTTTCTTGAGACTTACTTGTTACCTCTTCTAATATCCATTTCTGTCACCTAGACTTATAGACTTATAAATTAATTTTATTTTAAGCTTATGCATACATATATAGAAGAAATAGAAAATTTGTTTCTAAGATGAGAAAATTTTGATGAATATTGTTATTATCAAGCTTAATCCAGCATAAAATTATGCCCCAGAAGTGAGACACTGGATTTTAGTTAGTTAAGAAACACTGTTGTCTTGTCTTGAAATATACAAGGTAATTTACACAAACAAGATAACTACTAAACTTCTAAGGGTGCACCAGAAATCGATATAATTTTTGTAGTTATCTTCGTATTGTTCATCGTTGTTACATTATTTCTATACTTTTATATTTGGCAGGATTAGGATAATCATACAAAATGAATGCAATACTAACACACATAATTCGTGAAAATAGTTTCAGAAAAATATTTCTTGGAACAAAATCCTTAAACTACCAGAGAACAGGTGTATATATAAATTCTTGCATATTTATGAAAGCATGGGAAGATCATCAAATAATTCTGACCTTTTTTGCAGATTCTATCATATAAGCATTAGAAGATTAACTCGAATGTTTGAGCATTCTTGTCTAATTTCCTTAGCTATTTATGGGAAAAGTATACATCAACTGATATTTTAACCTACCTTGCATGCTCCTTCTCACCTCTAGGATGAAAGTGCATCAGACGATCAGCACTCATTTTTAAGCTTACTTGCATAATTTCCTCACCCATTAACGAGGAAAACAGAGAAAGGGTAGCAGGTAATTCTCGTTTTCTTCATAATTCATCAGAATTATTATAATCATGGGAAAATTCCCACGCATTCCTACCGCTCCTTGCATAATTCCTTAACATATTTACAAGCCAAGCATAGGAAGATCTACCAGCATTTTCTACTTTTCTTGCAACAGCAGCAGCACTCTCTCCTGATCCACGGAAAGTTACTCCGGCTTTCATATCCGGTCTTTGGTTCCCTGAGCACACTTTTTTCCCGGAAGTTTCCTGCCAGATCTTTTTGGCTGTGACTTACTGTACCTAACCTCCCAAAGTTCTGCGGTCCAGCGAGACTAAAGAAATTACAAAGAATGAAGCTTTTTTATAAGAGAGAAAAAGATCACCATGCAGCGCTCTGCATCACGGCATTAGCTTGTTAGCTGAAGGATGCTTCTGTTGCTGCTTGTGGTGGTGATGATGATGATGACGACGATGATAATGATACCAACAAAGGCATTCGTTGTAGTGATGATAAGATATGACGTTAAAATGGCATCGTAAAGACAATTTTGACCAACAGAATATGCCATGTGCTTGTTCAGAGCTCAGGCTTGGAAATGTGATAGAATTACAAAGGGGAAAACTGTCTTTGTAGGCCACAGAGAAAATAGGAGAGGTGGTCCAGAGCGAGAAGCAGCGTAGCGAGGAAGCTTCATCTAACCCACGAAAACTTATTACATTGGTTGCTGTATTAGCTACAGACAGAGCAAGATGCCCACTTCCAACGATGCTTCAAAGCCTAGGTTTTAGCCTGCTCTGAACTATTACCATTGCATACGATCTCTAACAATTTTTTTTCGCTCTCCCAAAACTTATTTACAGTTTTGGCTTCTGGGGCTGCCAACAATTAAAATATCCCTATCCGCACACTTGAACTAGGACACCTACACATACTCTTTCGTTCTGCGGATAAAACCCTTATAGGGTCCAACGGAGTGAGTGGCTGCAGTTGACGGAAGATTACTTAAACTATGTCGTCGTAGGCGGAAGGCTCTTTACTACTGTACCCCTTCCCCCGACCCTTCATTATTGGATATGCCAATGCTCTGCCCACCTCCTGGACTATGAAAGACGGAAATGCCAACGGTACATTACTGAGAAGCAAGACTTCCTTCTTTTGTTGGGAATAGAACGTTTGATCTTTTGACAATGAGCAAGGCAGCATTCCTTACCACTCGACCATTGGGTCTTCGACAGAAAACTGCTGATGTGAAATTTTGATGGTATCATTAATAGTAATGAATTGAGAGCTGTTTCTTTTTGTCATCACTTAAGAATTCTTTTAATGTCTTTCTTTCTGGTGTGAAACGCTCTCTCCTGTTCCACAGTTGTTGCAAAAATAAAATTTTTGCTGACTTTGAGAAAAAAATGAGATCTTTTCTATTATATAAGGAAAAAACTGTTGTTCTGTTCGAGAAAATGTTTTGTGATCAGTGTAAATACTGCAGTATAAGTGACTAATTACCATTCTATAATTTTGAAGTCACGTAGACAAAATTCATGCTTTTCTGCAGCTACAGTTCGCCAGGAGTCAATGCTACAGTAAGCGTTACCAAGAACAATCCTGGAACGTTATCGTCATGTAGGTTGATATCAGAGCATTTCTCGAGCTGGATCTGACCTGGATACCATTTCTAACTTTTTCATCACGAAACTACGATTCTGTCACTCTTTCGTCGGTGTCCTAAAACGCTGTTCGTTCTCCAGCTAGAGCACTGTTGGCTGCCAATATTACGCTGAAAGTGCGTCACTAATTACCGACCTGTATTTATGTTTGTCACAAAGGCAGAAGACTGAGCATTTCCTCGGCCAAAGCTTCACTGGAGACTCTCTTCCGGCTAACTTTGCCTGAGTCAGCAGTTCTGCTGCGAGGGTCAGGCCAGTCCCTCACCCGGCCCAGGGTAAATGCCATAGCTTTCGCCCCTACGTCCCCGGTAAGCTTATATTCCGAAGGCTTACAAATGAAGGCTAAATGGCGTTAACGGGGTACTTAAAGACTTTAATAACTGGGCACTGGGACAGCTGCAGAGATCTTGCTTGTTAAGGGATAGCTATGAAATTGATTGGTTTGACAGTGATGACTTTGATATAGCAAGCGTATCAACAGAGGGAACGCGAAACACTAGGCTACTTGCTAGCATCTCAACAGAGGGTTAGCTAGAATACGCTACAGCTGCTGCTTTTCTTCACATTCTACTTACTGAAATAAGCTATGCACTAGTGAGTGACTATTCCATTAAAAGCTCCTTTCCTCCACGCCTGCTTCTCAAACTAAATCAGCATAAAGGATATTGGCAAGACGGTATCGATTTCTACGAAAGCATAAGAATGTTTAAAAGTATGATAACAGGATAACAGTCTGCATTACAATGATACTAGATTGTCTGGCCGTCAAAATTAATGGCAAAGAATTTACATCGGTACCTTCTAGTGCTTATGCTTCCAGTCATGGTTCGGCTAGAGAAATATTCCTCCGGCCTCTATTGCTGCTGATTTTCAATTTCATTTTATTAGAAAAACAAGTGGGCCTTATGCCAGAGCCACTCTACATAATCGCATGCCCAACTTATGAGCTGACGATCAGTTTTGACGTCATCTCGATTATGCTGTGAAAGTTACTATTCAAGATACTCATGGAAAGTACTTAACTTGGACGACGGGCTGGCAGTACGTCTGTTCATAAGTTGGGCTTGCAATTATTTACTGGGACCACGGTATATCTTCTGCAACTAATGTCATTGAGAATACAAACAGCTAGCAGCACAGCACAAGCTCCTGCGACAACACTTTGACAAGCACTGAGGCCTCGACAACATACACTGCAAGTCCAAGGCCTTGGCAAGCACCAAACCGTCGCCGATGCACCCTCGCGAGCGCTTCATTACGTAGGCTTGTAATTAGGAAATTAAAAAGTATTTTATAAAATTTCAGTTCCTCATAGGACTGGCATTGCTTGAGCTACCGCTTACGACGTACGCTGCTCCGTGTGGGGTGAAATCGCGAATTAAAAAAAAAAGTAGAGCACTCTGAGAGCGCATACCTCCGCCAAGTGAGGGCAACGGTAGCAAGAAACTCAAATTGGCTCTGAAACCATAATTTTCTTTGTATAAACTCCAAAATCTATCATTTGTGTCTTTTAATAGAAGTAACAGCTTGTGCAATTTTCTTGAAGATCCGTTCATAACTTTCCGAGTTATACTGCTAACAAATGTTATGACAAACATGAGTCAAACATACAAACCAATCTGCACCAAAATTTAATCATTTATGTCTTTAAAAATTACTAACAACCCCAAGAATTTCATAAACATCCATTTATGGTTTTTTTAGTTATTTTGCTAACAAGCATAAAATTAAAGACGTGACAAACGAACGAACGAACGAACAAACGGATCATTTTTGTGAACCCATTGTGTTCTTAATAAAAGCTAATTATTAATTGATTATTGCGAAAATTTGACATTTCACTCTTTGTTATATACTTAACAGCTCATGTTCATTCCATAAAAATCTATGGATAACTTTTTGATTTATGGCATTGAGAAAAATGAGGCAGACAAAGAAACATCCAAACGGATATACATATCTTCAACAAAAGTTAATCATCTGTTCCTCGTAACATACCTAACAATCCCTGTAAATTTCGTCCAAATCGGCTCAGAGCTTTTTGAGTTATCTTGGTGACAGACAGACAGACAAATGGACAAAACGACAGACACACCGAAAAACACGACGAAAACATAACCTCCATGGCGGAGGTAATAATAGAAAATGCAGCAGCAAGTTTTCAAATGAAATTAAAACAAGGCTACCCTAATGAATATGCAAGTTGGGACACGATTGTACACAACCCAATTCCATCATAAAGGGAGCTTCAATCAAAGCTATATATTCGGTCATTATACATGGTGGGCCAAAATTCACTTTACCATTTTAAAAATCACTTGCCTTTTGCATCACCAATTTTTAGTAAACTGCAAATGAAAGAAGATTACGGGTAGATTTTCGTAAATATGACGACAATAATCAAGTTTTTACTTATAACTTTATTCGAAGAATGACCGACCCTCATGCTGGGCTATGAAGGACTGACGAATTTCAGTGGTTATAATAAAATTATTAAGACTAATTTCAATGCTATTTAAGACTGCTTTTAATACTGCGAGCACCCTGTAGCTATTCGTTTACAATAGCCATCCAATCATTCCCATGACATTTTCATTCACCCTTAGCAATTTCTGTAGCTCTTATCGCTCTAATTTCCCCTTATTCGCTCCTAGTGGCTGCTGGTGGCAGGCTACGGGCCCCTTATCTTCGAACATCGCAGGGGGGCGGCCGTCGCTGGCTCGACCAGAGCCGGTAATTTTTATCCTTCAAATATTTGACGTTCCAATTAAGTATCAGTTGCAGTGAAAACGATTTTGAAAATTATTTCTATAGATGTATATTGGATTAGCTTGGTAAAAGCTTAATAAGTAGTACTGTATATGATAGACTTAGCGTTATTTGAAATTCATTTCAGAACTGCAGCGTATCAGGCAGATTGTACTTTTGAATTTATGTAGATTATGGAACAATTCTATGAAATTATTTTTTTACAATTAATCCTCAGCACGATTTTGCTACTGTTGTCTGGGCAAGAATGCAACATTTTTTTGCTGCTTATAGCAGGCGAAAGTATACAGTTCTTATTTGCTGAATTTTACGCAATCTTACAATACTTTTTGACAGTTAAGGCATCGTTGACTTGACTGATATGCAGGGGAGTTTGTAATTTTTGACTGAAAACGCCATGACCGAGAAAATTCTCTCTCACTAGTATCAACTATGCGTGTTCCCAATACATTCGTTTAATGTTTTGAAAGGTGCATAAATTGTTTGATCTAATTCTTGGACGTCTCTACTATTCTCTGTGACTGGCACTTGGGTGAGTGCACATATAATTATTTTTACAGGCAAAGAGGATCGTCACGGGATTCCAGGAGGAGGCTGCGCTGGATGGAATACGAAAAGAATAGATTATCCTGAAATCAGGTGAAATTTTATTCTAGATCATTTATCATACTTTAGTTCTTTGCTCAATCGAAAATTATGTAGAATCGTTAAAATTTTCAATGTCTGAGCATTAAGACGTAGGTAAAGGAAATGAAGATAATAGAAATGATTTCATATGAACTATGATCGTTTCGTCTGTATTAATAGCCAAGTAATGAGTTATTACTAAGTAGTACCCGTACTGTTACAACGATAAAGAAAGAATAAAAATGACTTTTTTTGATGTACTTATTATAATGAGAGCTAAATAAAGTACTGGACTTGCATTTCGTTATGTATTTACTGTTATTAGGGATAAATAACTACAGAAAAATGTTATTATTGATGTATTTACTGCTGTTAGGGAAAAAACAATGGCACCGAAACGAGATTATTAATGCATTCTTTGTAATTAGAGATAAGTTAATGCTAGGATGCTATAACTGCTCAGTATTCGCGCATGCGCTGCTATTAGGGATAAACGATTGGTAAGATTAATTAGCTGCCTATACCTTTATTGTTTTCACGGAGACTTTTAAATGCGAAGCAAATAATGACGTAAGTTCCCTAACTGGGGCTTAGGATCAAAGAATGACAGAACAATGTAATGTTTCGTATACCTATTTAGAGGTGGAAGCATGCGGCCACTGCTGTCCACCCGTTACAGTAGATTAGGACGGTAGTCTATAGCCTTCTTTTACCCGCTTGGTTGGCCCGCAGAAGGCCGCAAGCGCCCACCTGCGCTTAATGCACCGGACGTAGCTTTCCTCCATAGGAGGGGGCTAAAGTGTTGCCGTTATACGCTGCGGGCGCGAGTTCCAGCCTATTTGCCTGGCAGACAACCGTTTGTGGCGCCTGGCCTGCTGAACTAGCATTCGGTGTCCGGACGCTGTTGCGGGAGCAATGACCCTAACCAGAATTGACCCTAACCAGAGCCTTTCATCTCTAGCGGCATAGCTCTTGACGAACTGTGGTCGTCTGCAGCCGTTCACTCGTCTATGGTTAGATGGCACTTTTCTGCAGCACGAACCAGTTGAGGTGCACAGTGAAATCGACTTTACCTTTGTGTATCCACAGGATGGGTTCCGAAGTGGCGGTAACGTGCGTCGAGTGGTACCACGAGGATCCGAGGTACATAGCAGTGGGTACGTTGGACGGTACAGTTCTTGTGTACCAGATAAAAAGTGGCGGCAAGACTGTACTTGTTGCAGATACAAGGTA
>LQNS02278163.1:12211912-12228451 GCA_001587735.2 Parhyale hawaiensis
GGCGGTAACGTGCGTCGAGTGGTACCACGAGGATCCGAGGTACATAGCAGTGGGTACGTTGGACGGTACAGTTCTTGTGTACCAGATAAAAAGTGGCGGCAAGACTGTACTTGTTGCAGATACAAGGTAAATCAAAAATTTATAGATTATACAGTGAATCAGATGTATGATATGCAGACTATTCATTGATCATGGTAAATTGCAGCTTTTTCTAACCGAAAAAAAAGGCTTTTCTTAAGAAAGACTAGTATTTATGCATTTTAGTAAGTTCTATAGAACGCTGAATATCGATGAGACCAATTTGCTTGAGAAGAGGAGTACTAGAACCCAATCAGAAATTTATAGGCATATATCCGATGTTATCCGACACCGCTCACTATTTACTCGTAACCAACCGATAATTGCCTATAAGTTTCCGATTTGACTTGTCAATGCGCTTATTAGCATGCTCGTTAATGAATTAATTTAACCCTCTCATAGGAACAGCACTACAAAAAGTGCGACGTACTTTAATGGTATGAAAAAAAGTCTTAAATGATAGCATAGGTTATGCATAGGAGTATTTCTCATGTATATGGATTTCAGTCCGTTCCACAAAAAAAGTATTATGAGGTTACTTTACCTTCGGAGTATTGAGGTGTTATCAGCTCCCATGTTGAAGTCGAGCTGGGTTATACCCTATAGGCTTTACTTGCCCGGGACTCCAGACAGATGCGCAGGTTTGCCTCCTTTGGACCGACATTCAGGCGTTAACCTCGAACTGATTACTTATGAGACAGCCGACGTTCAATTCTACTCCGTATAATTGGCTTTGCAGCCGTTGTAATCGGGTTGCTGTTAGCACCTGCAACTCTATCCAAAGCGGAGGAACCAACTCTCTTTTCTGAAGTTCCGGACAAGTCAGGAATAGCCGACTTGGCTTAAGTTTACTTCACCGTGTAGTAAGATAGATGATAAGGGGTTTCGTTTGGTTTAACCACCTATCACAGCTAATTTAGCGTTATATAATATGGCTGCGGACAGACTGTACTAACACCAGCAACATTTAAAATAGCTTCATTGCTGCGTAAAAGGCATTTTTTAGTCATTATGGTTATTTTACTCATATATTTTGGGCGATATCATAACCTCTACCTATGTCGCTTCCAGCACGGACGCCACGAGGCACAGTGGGCCGGTGTGGTCCCTCCAGTGGCGCGCGCCCCAGACGGTCATGAGCGACTCAGTCCGGCGGAAGCCCGTACAAAAGAGACCACCTGATGCCAATGGAGCTCTTAGGAAATTCGTAAGTGCTGGCTAGGCCCTGAGGAAGTTCCACAGAAAAAAATCAGTGTTCTTTAGTGCTGTCTGAGACCCGTATCTTCCTAATTTTCCTCTATCTAATACTGAAGGAACCTATGGAAATTTTATAGAACAGGATCATTGTTCCTCAATTTTGATGTCCTCGGACTTGTAGGTCTATCATGCATACGAATTGTGAAAAATGTTCTACATTGGGTAGTGAATCTTTTACCCAAGACCTGTTAGCAGTAGCAACTTAAATTTGAACTTAATTCCTTCTCACATTGAACCCCACAGAGTCGTATCAAGGATACCTGAAGGATGCCCTAATTTTCCCCTCTCTAATGCTGATGAAAGTGTCACGTTCATACTAAGTAACTATCTGAGAGACAAACAGAGTTTTAATATAGATATGCTTGCTGAAGTAAGCATTTACGACCAATTGTGGCTTGAAAAATGTTAGAGGCTGCACATCTCTAGCCCTTTTCTTACTACTCGCTGTAGACAAGCCGAAGCGAGGATGTATAGGCAGCAGCGAGAGTGTCAAAAAGAGTATCTTTACTCCACTGGAAATGCATGCTCTTTTGGTCAGAGCCTGTGAGACTTTTAGCTACCTAAGGAGGATATGTTACGTTGCGGGCTGCGTGTTTCAGCATGGACTTTTTTTTCGTATTGTTGGGCCGTAATTGGCTGGAGGTGGCCGCAAATGCCCACCTTCGTAAATCTATACAGCAAGGCAAAGTAGCGACACTGAACAGAACTGATTCCATCTGTGACTCTCACTAGAACCACTTGATGATTAGATTAGATTAGGCAGCCAGCAGTAGACGGGCCGACATGCCCGTGCCTAGAGAGTAGCTAAAATTTCTGCAATTAGATACTAGATTTCCATTATGTCAGTATCATTTAGATGCTTGAGGGGGAAAAAATCGGAGGAAAAAACGATCTTGCATGCAAGCGCGACTTATTGCTGAAGATGCGCGAAGCTTATAGACGTCAAGTTAGTTGGTGCTGAAGAGAAAAGATTACGGATTATAGCGGCCTCCAAAGCTTCTGCCGTTATGATTGAATGAATAAATGAACGATTATAGTTTGTCCTATCCCTAGGGATGTTAGTATTACCCCACTGATACACTACAGCTATCCTGAGGAAATTTGATATCTAGTTGAAGCGTTAATGCTAAATGGTGCTATCATAAACCGTTAATTATAATTTAAAAACAATCAATTGATGTATCGTAAAACATTAACTTAACACTTAACCAAGTCGAATGAGGAAAATAACATTCTTGATTATCTTGTTCAGCTTCTTTTGAATGTCAGTGTGCCGGCTTACAGCTTATTTGATTTTTACGGCAATCTTTCAGCCAGTAGCAATCCAGTCGAGATTTTTCAAAGTTCTCAAACTTGAACGGCCGAAGAATTCCACGTTTGGCTAACAGCAAAACAGGCTAATTTCTTCAGCATCCCACAAATAATTTTCAAAGAACAATTATCGGTGGTAAGGCTGTTGGAAGACCACTTTCTTGGGTAATTTTGTACCGCTTTAGTTCTCCTGATCGCCTAACTTGGTGGGACTTTGGGCAAAGTCCGATCGTTTGCAAAACATCGAGGCAGAGGGAAAAAAAAGCCTCCGCGAACACAACTTCGCAGAATTACAGGAACTGTGAAAGTTACGTCACTGGCGGCAGCGCTTGCTGCTGCCCGTAGTTCTGGGTACTGTTCCAATGCCCTCTTTTCCACTCATATTTAAGTACGGTTTAAAGTGGGGCACAAAGCACCCCTGCTTTGGAAGGGGGCATGAAGTATTTCTCTCAAAGCCAGTGGCTTTACACATAAGCATTTAAGCCACTGCTTTTGAACTACGATGTGAAACAAGGCCACTGATTGGTCAATAGATAGTCAAATGAAGAGATATTTAAAAGCACAGTGCAGGAATATGGGTGTATTGGTTTGTGCCTCGAGAGGGTCTATTGCCCTTTGGTACCTAAAGCCCGCTTTACCCAGTTTGTATAGGATATCCCAAATTTCTGGCACACTTCCTGCTAGTAAAAAAGTGAGCAAAAAAAAATCTTGCACAGAATGCGTTAGATTACGCCTAGCAGCAAGTGATATGAACATGCAGGGTATGCTAAACTAACCTGTAATGTAATATTAACTAAAAAAAGGCCACGGTAGCTTCTGTACATTTTTATCGGGCAAATTTTTTGTGGCTAATAAACTGTTCGTGGATATTTCAAAGACAAAATATTTCTATGGGACTCCCACTAACATTCATTTATTTTTCCTGAAATGATTTCTATAAATAAGTCCACGGAATTCTCTCTTAACATTTAAGTTACTTCAAAAAGTCGGTGTAACAAATTCTCGCGGGTCAAGCAGTTACTTCAATAAATAAATCTACAGCAGTTTTCGCGTGCCATTTAAGTTACTTCCATAAATAAATCTACAAAATTCTGGCGAAACATTTAAATTAATTAGATAATTAAATTTGCGGGATTGACCGTACAGCACACTTACATTCAAAAAGAAGTCAAAGGAATCGCTACCTGATATATGAGCTACTGGTTAAATAAATTTACGAAGTTCTTAGCCATTTCGTTTTATTTAAAAAAAAGTTCCATGAAGTACTGCATCATATTTCATTGAATTAGAGAACGATGAAGCGTATGAAACAGTAAAATTCATTTAATATTTTTTATTGCTATTTAATTTCACAATATATTAACGTTTCAACCAATTTGCAGAAGTGCAGCATTGATACTGGCCACTTAATATTCCTAAAAATAAAAACAATTGTCTAAATCTATGCACAGTGCTTTTACTTTAAAGCAATGATGAACATTTGCTATAAACTGGGTGCAGATACTGCAAGTGCCAAAACCAATCTACCGAAACATGATTGGACTGAACCTATAAACTTTTATATTCCGTGTAACGTCCATTAGATTTTGCCAAAATTCAGCTCTTTCTATTGAAATGTGTTGTTTAGTTCGCTTATAAAAGCAGTGGCTAAATGAGAATCGAATCCTAAAGTTAGTCTCCTCTCAGAGAAAGCTTCTTGGTCTGAAGTTTGTAAACTAATCTCCTGCAATATTTGAAGGTCACTTCAAATATTTACAAAATTAAACATTACTAACATAGTAACTGCAATAAAAATAAACAAAACGTCATTTACTGTATATAAACAATCTATAACATGTCCATGCGTTTGGCCTACCCCGTACAATACCGGAAATTAATGGTTCCTATGGAACTAAATCTCATTTTCTACCGCTCATTTTTCTGCTCCGAAATAGCATCCGCTCACTCGCCCCCGCGTCTCCGGAATTGCTCTTGGGATCAATTAATATCATGCAAATTTGCCCGGAAGATCGGAACTTGCGAGCATTTTTTTTTTGCTGAAGTTGCTCTGTGAATATGGAATTCTTCAGACATGTAGGTAGGCTTATGCTGTTTACCTTCGTGTATATTTATAACACAAATAACGTTCTATTGGAATTAGGTAAAGGAATTCCAAACTTTGAAATAAAACCCAATTAGAAGTGATGTTGTAAGCACGTTGGGACCATCTTATCCGCGACCTACAATATCCCATTTCAAGGGACGACTTCAACACACAAGCACACACACCACCGCCGTCGGCGTAACACTGAGGGCAGCAGTAAAGCGAGCAACACATTCGCCTCGCGCTAAAGGTGGAAGGACATATACACCTACAGACACGTGAAAAACTATACATCCTCGTGGATACTCTGCAGGCTGAAACTAAGTTTCTTGCTGTGGCAAACTTACAGTCGTCTAACTAGAGAGCACTCTGAGAGTGCATACCTCCGCCAAGTAAGGCAACGGTAACGAAAAATTCAAATTGGGATCCATGAGTTTCTTTGTATGAACACGAAAATTTAATCATTTATGCTTTTCGATAGTATTAACAGCTTCTGTAATTTTCGTGAAGATCCGTTCATAACTGTTTGAGTTATGCTGCTAACAAATATTGTAACAAACATAAGTCAAGCACACAAACGGACCAACAGATCAACNTTTGTATCAACACGGAAATCTAATCATTTATGCTTTTCGATAGTATTAACAGCTTCTGTAATTTTCGTGAAGATCCGTTCATAACTGTTTGAGTTATGCTGCTAACAAATATTGTAACAAACATAAGTCAAGCACACAAACGGACCCACAGATCAACACCAAAATTTAATCATTTATGTTTTTTTAGTTTTAACATTAGTAAGAAGTCCTGTAAATTTCATGCAGATCTTTCCATAACTTTTGAGTTATTGTGCTAATAAGCCTAACAAAAATTCAAGTACAGCGACATACATAAGAACGAACAAACTTATCATCACAAAAATTTGATCATTTACTCTTTGTATTAAACCTAACAACACATGTGAATTTCATGAAAATCCGTCCATAACTTTTTTGAGTTATGGCCCTAAGAAAAAATAGACAAACCAACAAAGAAACAAACAAAAATATGAACGGATTTTCACCAAAAGTTAGTCATCTGTTACTGTTAATTTGCCTAACAATCCCTGCAAATTTTCTAGAGATTCATTTATTAGTTTTTGAGTAATCTTGGTGATAGACAAATAGACAGACAAAGAGAAAGACAAACACGTCAAAAACATTACCTCCTTTGCGCAGGTAATAATGGAAGAGACACGAAATACCTCATGACAGTAACATGGACTCTGAAGTTTCCTTTCTTCTCTCATTTGCTCTGAACTCATCGTGCGTAAGTTCAGTAGAAGATGGACGAAGAAAAAGGGTGAGATAATCTTCAAAACCGAATTACAAAGAGGATAGAATGAAGCGGGGTTTCCTCTATGTAATTACTTTTTGCAGTAATATAACTGTGCAGGAAAAAATATTATGTTCTATGAATATTTTTTAGGATAAAGCTCTGTTAAGCAATTGCTGGTTGTGGCAGTAACTCTTTCAATAATTAATGGTTACGAATATCATCATATTGAGGATAAGACTTGATAATGTATTTATTATGTATAGACACCCAAAAACTTATTCACAAAGAATATCGCCGCATTGAAGATAAAAATTTGTATTGCATATTTCCATTTTTTTGAAGAAACGTTGAAGTATTTTTTACGTGAAGAACATCAAACAATGCAGTCAACATGCCACTCTGCATTGCTTTTCCCATGTCGTACAAAACATCTAAAAAATCATCCACAAAGAATATCATCGTATTGAAGATGAGACTTGGGACTAAATTTCGCCGTTCTTGCGGAAGCATCTCAAAGAAAACCTGTCCAAGTTTTGTTTGCACTTTCCCACACTTGAGTTTAGTTGGATCTCACCTTAGCATTTGTTTTACTCGTCGAGGGCGGCGAACATTTGCATGAGAGGTCGAGATTTGCAGAGAATTCGGCACCGATTCACATGCACTTGAACACGTTCGGGTGTGGCTGTGAGTGTTGTGCGAGCTCTTTAAACTTGACTTGAAAAATTGGACCGATGAGAGGCGTCAAATCCCTGACCTTTATTTGAAAATCCAGGGCTGCGAGAGAGAACTGTTGGCCATGCGACCATCCAGTGGCACCTCGACCACGCCTCAATGATGCAACTGAGTTTGATGGTAGGTAAAACTTAACGGAAAGAAAATTTTAATTGTTTGTACTTATAATATTGGTAAAACTTTCGGTGGAAGGGAGAATGAGTGCAAATAAGCTCCTCTGTACTCTTAGTTTAATCAACACTGCAGCTAAAACTCCAATAATGGAGAAGTCGTCGTCCAGTATTACTTTGTCTTTATAGCTGGCCACTACTACATGTATTCTGCCTGGACATCTCACGCTTGTTGAAAGCTTAATTATTACACCTTTGTTTTCTCTCTAGTGCCTAATATGGCAGACACGGCATTATTAAGAGGTAGTGGGATAATGAGAAACTAAAATTTCCATGCCTAAAATGCTGAGAAACTTACTACCTATTGAACCGCGCTTTCATGAAGGAACGGAAGAAAAGAATTATTGCTATGAAACTCCTATTATTTTCTTAGCCGTCTCCTCTTCAAAGGAATTCTTTTCCGTACATAAATCGTAGCTTGGAAATTTAGGTCAGGTAACACTTACGTAGCACTGGTATCATCTGTTTCATATTGCGTTAACTACTGCATGTAACCGTCATTTCGAGGATCCAGTTTTCTTAATTTTTTTCATTGAGCGAAACTAGATAAATTCAAGTAAATATATATAAATATTGCATATATATATATATATATACACACAAGGCGACTAATAATACACTGTTGATAATACATGTAAAAACTAAAGCGCAATTCCAAAGTAAACTTGTTAAGTGCAATAACCAGCAAAATATTTCATAGATATTTCAATATATAAACTTTTATGATGCGCTTTTCTAGGAGCTCTCCACTTACTATAAAAAACTTTGCATTTTTTCTTCGTCTTTTTGGCAATAAATATTTTAATAAATGAAGTTGCAGAGGGTAGAGGGTGTCACATGAGAGTGTAATACATTTAAAGACATTGATGCAATAAAAAAACAGACAATATAGCATAATTCCTGTTGGTTTGTATAGCAAAATGTCCAACAGAAAAAACGTAGGTACTTTCTGGGTGACCGGAAAAATAAAAAAAAAAATCCAAACTGCAAGATGGTAAGTAAAGTGATGGTCATAAATCCTGACTGTATCCGATGTGTGAATGAAGGAAGCTTCACTAAAAGGTCCTTAGAAACGCAGCCGCTGGCCCTGCCAGCATTCTAAAGATCTCAATGTGGACAAGAGAGTGGCTTGCACTACGGAAGCTCCGAGCTGTTGGAAGAGGCTCACCAAAATTCAAGTCTCAAAAATATACGTACGAAGGCTTAAAAAAATACCATGTATGACTGGGACAGCTACGATGCAAGCAAGCTCGCTGTTGGTCCCTAAAGCACGAGAGAGATTAGAGTCCGTTTAGAAACGCGCAGCCCGCAAGGGCATGCACCATCACCCGAGCAGACAAATGTGGATACACAGATAAACAGACTATCATACATAGTGGAATTGGTTGAAAATCGATCCAGACTGAAATCAAAAGTGATGTATGCGTGAATAGAGTCTGTTCGATCGGACACACGGTAGGGTATATATTATCACACAAACAGACAGATGCCGAAGCTTAAGCAAACACAGACAACGCTCTGTTCCCAATACAGCCATGCTAACGTAATAGCATGGCTCTAAGTCCTTGGATATTAACAAAGTAAATATTTGACATGAGAGTATGTGGGCATAATAAATGACAACACAGAATTTGTGAAACTACACATCCGATATTCATATTTTGCTGGATTTCCTTTAGCAGCGTTTTGGACTTCCCGGTATTGCAAGATGCTTCATTTGGGTTGTATTACCTGTCCGTGGGAGCTCAAGCGTGAAGTTTTAATGATAATAATAATATTTCTAATACTGTTTTTTATGTGAATGATGCATTTCTCTGCAACAACTTAAAATTTAAAAAAACATATCCATGTTGCATATGTCATACATAGACTATGTAGTGGATACGCGACAATATAACTGCCTGGGTCACGCATTCGACCGCCCGTTTGATCCTCAACTTCACAAGAAATTCTGCTCCGGCAGAGTCAACAGTTTTCCCCTTGACGAGAAATGAATTATAGTAGGAAATTGTTTGAATATATACTTGTGATTACTTGTGTCAGTATTAAGATGAGACAAAGGCAAATTTACTAATGCCGTCGTTATTAAATGAAATTTTTGAAATATTTTTGTAATTTAGAAACACTTTCTTTAATCTCATCGAGTAAATTTCACCACTTATATATAGATATATATTTTGCTTAATGATTAACACCACAAATTTACATGCTAAATTGGTGAAAAACTAAACGTGGAAATTCTTACGTAGATTTAATGGTAATTTTTGTAACCTGAGCAAAATTAATTCTTCACTCTTCTTTTTTTCTGGCAAATATCTTTGATAAAGTTTCAATTTGCGTTACTGAAAAATATTGATTTCACATTGAAAAAGTTGAACCGCAGAATTAATGACACTTTCTGTAACGCGAGTAAAACATAGTTTTTACTTTGGAATCTGCTTGATCACGAATATGGGCAAAAACTTACAGCTTAGGCTACCTATAAAAGTAGTTGGAATATGAATTGTAGATTTGACTGCTCATTCTCCATCGTGAATGTAGAGAAATTCTACATTTAGAAATACATTTTTTATTAAATGCTCACTGTACCACTACAGCGACTAAGAAACAGTATGGTGTGTGTCAGCAGTATCTGTTCAATGATCAATCACGGTTGTGTCTGGGGGGTCTTGGCTCAGTGCCTGTCTTAATTTTATCGAGTAAGGATGTGCTAGTAATGGAGGCTATGGCCTCACACGAGAACCCTACTGTAGTTGAACTCTGTGGTATTCAAACACAATTTCCCATCGGAAAGTCATAGGCAAGTATCTGAAACGCTTAGGGTTGAGAGGATGTTATTTGGTCACGCGTTAATGCAAAAGGTGCTGTTGCTACGAAAATGAGTAAATATCAAAGATGTTTGAGTAATAAAAGACTAATTTCCTGTATGTTCTCGCAACCGTTGAGTTATAATATTCACGTACTTAGATCGAGATGCTTTAATCAACTTAGCTTTTAACTTGTTTGCCTGTCAGGATCGAGTTTAAGGGGCAAAGTAGAATTGAATTTTCGGTGGTCTCAAGTGTAATCGGTTTGGGTAGTACCCTTAACTCAGCCTATGGAGGCAAACTCAATTCTCGCGACTAACGTTTCTGTAAAGTTAGCTGTATAAGGACCAATATATTAAACCGTCAGTTTGTTTGTCGTATAGTACCTTGGCTCTTGTACATTTAATCTTAAGTACACTAAGATAATTCATTGCAAGAGCGCGAGTCACAAACTCCTACACCGCGTGTACCAGGGCAGTGGTGCACCGCACCGACTGCACTGCGCCAGCGTGTGCAGCGTGTCAGAGGATGGGTGCGTCAGGGAGTGGCTGGTGCACGCTGACGCTGGTCTGGTGAGGTCTACAGGTGAGGTATGAGGTCTACAGGTAAGGTATGAGGTCTGCAGGTGAGGTATGAGATATACACGTGAGGTATGAGGGTCTTCAGGTGAGGAATACTGGGGAAGTATGAAGTCGACAGGTGAGGTATGAGGTCTACAGGTGAGGAATACTGGGAAGCATGAAGTCGACAGATGAGGTATGAGGTCTACAGGTGAGGAATACTGGGGAAGTATGAAGTCGACAGATGAGGTATGAGGTCTACTGGTGAGGTATGAGATTTACACGTGAGGTATGAGGGTCTATAGGTGAGGAATACTGGGGAAGTATGAAGTCGACAGGTGAGGTATGAGGTCTACAGGTGAGGAATACTGGGGAAGTATGAAGTCGACAGGTGAGGTATGAGGTCTACAGGTGAGGAATACTGGGGAAGTATGAAGTCGACAGGTCAGGATGAGGTCTACAGGTGAGGAATACTGGGGAAGTATGAAGTCGACAGGTGAGGTATGAGGTCTGCAGGTGAGGAATACTGGGGAAGTATGAAGTCGACAGGTCAGGATGAGGTCTACAGGTGAGGAATACTGGGGAAGTATGAAGTCGACAGGTGAGGTATGAGGTCTACAGGTGAGGAATACTGGGGAAGTATGAAGTCGACAGGTGAGGTATGAGGTCTACTGGTGAGGTATGAGATATAAAGGCGAGGTCTACCGGTGAGGTGTGAAGTGTACTAGTGAGATATAAGATATACCGGTGAGGTCTATAGGCAGAGTGCGGCCTCTACAGGTGATATATGCTAATTTTACACATTTTTTCTAACAAATTGCCTAATAAAGTAAGCAATTCCAATGACAGGCAATAAATACAATTCAGATATGTTTTTTCTTTATCTTAGCTTAGGTAATCAATGAAATTTTAAACTTTATTTGAGTAACATAATCGTAAGATAGAAGAACATTTACCATTTTGAGCAATGAGCTCAATTTTTGTTTTCTCTACATCCTATAATCGATGAAAGTATTGAATTGACTATTTTCTTTCTTATTTTCGTGCATAAAATATTGCCAAGACAAAATTAATTATGCTGTTAATAAAGTGATAGCTTAGATAATCAATGAAATTTCTGATAAAAATAGATTTAAACAATCAAAACAGATAATTTCCTTTAATCTCAGAGACAACACAATTCCTAAACACTAAATGCCATTAGCTCCCTTCAGATGTCGTATATAATCAATAAGATTCCAATAGCGTCCCCTGAAATGGCCCATTACCGCTTTAAGACGATCCTTTCGATGAACTCCTCCGCCCCAGTGCTGATTATACGAATCTGCAATGGCCCATTACCGAACGCGGCACAGATGACCCCCACTGCGTGATGGGAATTGGAACGCCAAATGCAATGGATTCCAAGCTGGGAATTTCATCTCTATAATGGTAATGCTTTACATTAGTTGTAAATTTTTTTGCTTGCCACTGAAGATTTTTTCGGTTAATGGTCATGCGATATAAATATTTTTAGAAATTAAGTATCCCTTCGGAGTTCGCAGACACTCTTCTTAACGTGACTGATTTTGTGAAATTCGGTATTTTCTAGGAGTGTCTACTAGTGAATTACCAGCAGTTCTATCAGAAGGGAAAATGCATTTTTTTGTCGGCTAGTATCATCCCTGGAGCGATTACACCACGAAGCTATTTCTCCTGATTAATAATTTTCTACTGCTGCTGAAACTTTAGTATAACCCATTATCATCTGAAGTTTTTGCAAGATTATGGTTGATCTACTGTAAAATAGAAACGTGTACGAATAAGACTGGACAAAAATGAACCAAACAAAAGGGAACTGTTGCCATATTTCAAAGCTAGTATGTGTAATGGTTACTGCTCATACATTGCCATATTGCAATGCTGGTATATGTAATGGTTACTGCTCATACACTGCCATATTGCAATGCTGGTATATGTAATGGTTGCTACTCATATATTGCCACATTGCAATCCAATCCCGGTATGTGTAATGGTTGCTGCTCATACACTGCCATACTGCAGTGCTGGTATATGTAANAAATTGCAATGCTGGTATACGTAATGGTTACTGCTCATACACTGCCATATTGCAATGCTGGTATATGTAATGGTTGCTACTCATATATTGCCACATTGCAATCCAATCCCGGTATGTGTAATGGTTGCTGCTCATACACTGCCATACTGTAGTGCTGGTATATGTAACGGGTTACGACTTACGACTAATATATGTAATGGGTTATGGCTCACATCTGGTATATGTAGTTAATGAATTACGGCTCACTTATTACCTTATTGTAATGCTAGCATATGTAATGGGGTACTGCTCGTAAGTTACCTAAAATATCGCGATTTCTCAACAGTCAACTCTGCGGACTGCTTTAGGAAGCAATATTTTCAGAAGTTATCCCCTTGAAGTAAAATGTCCCAGAAATATATATCGTGCTGTCACAAAGTGACAAGAAGTTTAATAGCGCGTAATGACTTAAATGAAATATTGCGATCTCGTAAAGGTAAATAGTTAGCGTTGCGCAATACTTTACTCAAATAATTGAATCTCCAAAACGTGGATATAATTAAGCATTCTGTATAATGCCTTACGTAAAATTGTTGGATCTCATTGAGGTAAAAAAATGTAATATCTTGCAAAGACTTCAGTTAATTTTTCCAGTCTGTTAAAGGTATAAATTTAGCGATCATGTAATGCCGTATGTAAAATATTACTCTTGTATAGGTTCAAGAAATTTAGAACCATGCGATGCTTTAAGTAAAATATAGTGATCTCGTATAAATGAAAGAAATTATCGCTGTGTTGAAAAAACCCTTTGAAATTCAATTTTGCCCCTCTAAAATGAAACGTTTTAACATTATAACGACCAACGTTCTTTATCGCTAGCGACTTTAATGACGCCATTCTTAAGAGTATAGCAATTTCGCTTCGTTGCTGTAGGGTTGAAATGATGCCATATGCTTGCTATAATCGGTCCAGAGAGCTCCAGCACGATGATCTGTATTGCTGGACGATGGGACAAGCTGGATCAGCTGACGATGCAGCACAGGATCAGAAGAGGATCAGTTAAACAGATTGGACTAGTCCTGTACAGAGGCGGTGCGTGCCGCTGTATGGCAACACTGGGGCACAGGATGCTGCGAGCTATCTTGCGTGGAAATTAGAGATTGTTTAGCACAAAGTTATGTAAAAAAAATACACTACTGTTATTTGATAAATAATTATGTTACTGCTGATTATTATCTATCGTCAACTGATGCTCAGGGTCATGAAATTAAATGTGTTGAAGCTAGTTGAAAATCATCTCTGTCGATGCTGTTTGTCATTGAGTACTGTCCATTTTCAAAGAGTAAATACGTGTATCAAAGTAAATAAAAGTATCAATAATAATGATTCTTACGAGCGCAATAGACCGCTCTCTTGATAACTTAACAGTTATTGCGCTTCTGTTAGCTACTTTTGTTTTGTGCATTGCTTTGTATTTTGTATACATACATATAAGCTATACACATACATAATTATACTGTATATAAGTGTATGTGTATAAGCTGTAGGTTCATCTGTGTACGTGCAAATATCAATATAGGTGTCATTGATTAAAACTCACTGTTGTACTGCCTTACCATTCTATGGTAATGGTAGTATATATATATATACTAATTAGAGTGGTAAGGCAGTATAACAGTGAGTTTTAAGCAATGACACCTATATTGATATTTGCACGTACATAGATGAACCAATAGCTTATACACATACACTTATATACAGTATATTTATGTATGTGTATAGCTTACATCTGACCACAGTGCAGCGTGCACCCGAGCCCAATAGTGCTAATGCACACCTGACACGGTGCCAGTGCGGGGGTCTCCAGTTTCCCTTCTGTTGGGATCGGAAAGCGATAGCAGCTCTCTGCTGGGTGTGAAATTTGCTGCACTTCATTGGAAGTTTTGAGCCCGTCCAGTACTGTCTCTGTTCTGTTGTCTCTGTTCTGTTGTCTCGGTTCTGTTTTTATGCTCTGTTGTCTCTGTTCTGTTGTCTCTGTTCTCCTGTCTCTGTTCTGTTTTTATGCTCTGTTGTCTCTGTTCTGTTGTCTCTGTTCTGTTGTCTCTGTTCTCTTGTCTCTGTTCTGTTTTCTATGCTGTGTTGCCTCTGTTCTGTTGTCTATATTTTGCTGCCTCTGTTTTGTCGTCTCTGCTCTACTGTTTCTATTTTATTGTCTCTACTCTGTCGCCTTTGTTCTGTTGCTTGTGCTCTGTTTCCTCTGTTCTGTTGTCATTGCTTTGCTGCCTCTGATCTGTTATCCTTGCTCTGTTCCCTCTACGCTGTTGTATCTGCTTGGTTGCCTGTACTCTTTTCTCTCTGCAATGTAGTCTCTGCTTTGTTACCTTTGTTCTGTTATCTTTGCTCTGTTACTACATGCTTAGTTACATCTTCTGTAGTGTCTCTGCTCTGTTGCCTTTGCTCTATAACCTCTGCTTAGTTGCATCTGCTATGGTGCCTCTGCCCATTGGCCTTTGTATTTTAGCCTCTGCTCCGTTACCTCTGCTTCGATGCCTCTGTTCTGTTTCCTCGGCTCTGTTTTCTTTACTTGGCGTGTATGATCACAGCGGCCGGAGATGCATTACTAAAATTACTGCCAGTCGTACCAGTAGCAAAGTAAGACGTGATCATCAGTAAATTAACATGTTTTGTATTTATTTCGTGCCCGTGAGAGACAGCCGGGCCTTATATTCCATTTTCTTTGGACAGGGAACAAGACGCAACCGTCGCCGTTTCCTAACTTTCTCCTCCTCTCCATTTTTGCAGTGCTGCTGAAGATACGTCTTCCATCTTCGTTATTATTGACCAAGTTCCGATGCAGCAATTCCGTGTCTCAATTCTCGTTGCCGCCTCGAAACTTCAATAATGAAGATGGAAAAGATCCCGGGCCGGAAACCGAACGGGAGGTCCTGGATATTAAAGAAATCGCTCCAAGTGCCGCAATGGAAAGTTCTGTACCTAAAATATCTAAAGCCTGCGAGGGAGACCTTGAGGCCTTTAAAAAAGACCCCGAGCAGCGCAAATTTTCGATGGAGAAAAAACCTCTGGCAGTCGCTCTAGTCAATGGTGCAAATATTATATCTAAAACTCTTCCTGCCCCGAGCATTTCTGGACAAGAGGGTGTCAGAAAGTCTCAATGGTCGAATCATTCCAAAGCCGAACAAGCAGCTGGATTGGAGGCCTCGAAAAATGTAACATTTGTCGAAAAGCGGACTGGATCGGGCGCAGGAAACGATATGAGTTCGTTGGAAGCCAAGAAAGTCGAATTGGAAATCGGAATTGGTGCTGAGCATTCGACCCTGGCCATGTTAATGTGTCGGCCAGAGTCGGGAACTTCGCTGCATTTTCGGCCTAAGGACAAAACCACCTATCTTGTGGGCACTCTGAGTGGCCACGTTCTGCTCGTGAGTATGGGACTACGTACCTTGTGGGCACTCTGAGTGGCCACGTTCTGCTCGTGAGTATGGGACTACGTACCTTGTGGGCACTCTTAGAGGCCACGTTCTGCTCGTGAGTATGGGACTACGTACCTTGTGGGCACTCTGAGTGGCCACGTTCTGCTCGTGAGTATGGGACTACGTACCTTGTGGGCACTCTTAAGGCGTCTTTTTGTGGCCATGCTCGTAATTAGAATCACCGTGATCATGATCATCATGATCACTGAAAAGCACAAGAACGGTGAACGATTTTGTAAACAAACCAGAGACGCCATGTCGATTTTTGAAAAATATATATTTATCGTATTTTTACGGGAAATGATAGGGAATGGATTTCTTATGCACCATTAAGTATTTTGAAGCCAGAGCATAACTGAAGTAGCAGTATTTAAAGCATTTTGAGCATACACAGGCATAAAACTAAGGAAACTACAATTCTGGAAGTCAATATTACAAACGATCCTTTTGGTCCAACGGCATCCCTGAGAGGAGATGAACAGGCTGGTGCCATAGCTGGGTACTCAGTCTTCCACAGTCTGCTCCTCTCTCTCTTCCTTCAGGTAGTACCACCTGATTCTCTTTTCCTATCCTTTCTCTTCTTCTGCTTTTCGGCCAAAGCCTGTACTGGTGACGGCAGGGTCAGGGGCGCGTAGATAGCTGGCCGCTTTCGTAGCTATCTTTACTGTCAATTCTTCTTTTTTGCTTTATTATGCTTG
>LQNS02278163.1:12231255-12247871 GCA_001587735.2 Parhyale hawaiensis
AAAGTTTGGAATTTGTTGCCTGCATCGGCTTTTGGTCGTGTTGGCCTGCAGGCTTTTAAGTCTGCTGTTAATGGTTTTTTGCTGGATTTCCTTTAGCAGCGTATTGGGCTTCCCGATGTTGCAAATGCATCATTTGGGTTGTATGACCTGTCCGTGGGAGCCCAAGCGTGAAGTTTTAATAATAATAATAATAATAATATTTATCCCTAGACATGAGAAAACATCACGGCCTTGCATTTCAAATTTTGAATTTTTACATATCCAACGGCTGGAATCACTCTTTGATCACGCATGCTTAGCCTGCGGAGGAAATCACGCTGCGATCAATTCTCACCACTGATTACGGTTGATTGCTATCAGAATCACGTCAATATGCGGTCACAAAAACGCTCGAATCATCCGCGATCACGGGGAATCATCCGCGCGGTGGTCACGAAAAGACGCCTTTAGTGGCCACGTTCTGCTCGTGAGTATGGAACTACGTACGGTACCTTGCGCGCACCCACTCCTAGGGCCATTGCACAAGAGAAATAAAGATTCTGAAATGTACGCCAAGCGACAATGAGCAGCTGGACTCAGGAACAAACGTGGCACCAGAAATAGTTCTTGAAGATATTTCTTGTCGAACTTTGTTATTTGCCTATGAGCAACGCAACGCTGCTTCCAGCTAGTTCAATCAAGTTTTTCTTGTTTTTGCTACACTGCTGTGTTTTTAAAGCATATATCCTAAAATTTCAAAATAAAAATTTATCTTACGACCCAAATTGAAAAGTAAATTTTATCAAATGGAACTGGCTGTGGGCAGAAGTTGGTTGTCCAAACACAAGTAAAGTCAAAAGTATAATGAATTTATGCCTCAAATTTTGCAGGGGAGATGTAATCAAAAAAGGATATATTAAGGTTTACAATTGAAGTTTCGGACGTTCAACAAAGCTTGTTGATTTTTGCCTCAACGGATTTCAATTTCAAGCCACTTTTCCACTAAGAGTATGGTGCCTGTACGGCGAGCTTGACGTTTCGACAATTTTTTTTCTCTCTAAAACCATTGTAAATGTAGTTCATGTACATTCATCGAATGCCGGACCCACACAATGCATTCGCACGGACAACTTGATGCGCGGATGTACAGCTTACGCGTTGTACCAATATGTATTTGAAGTCGGTAGCAAAGATACTGTAGATGAACGACGTGCCAGCTGCACATCCTCGCTTCAAGTTGTGCGTGCGAATGTATTATGTGACATCGGATGGAAGTGATCACGTACGGCTCGTCAGCCAAGATAATGACTGCGTGATACTTTGCTGACTACATAAATTTGCAGAAATGTCAACAGGGCCAATTAGTGAATTTCTAGTACAACCTTTCTCGCTAACATTGGCACCTAGAAAAAAATAGAAATTTTCATAGCGATAAAAAGGGGTACTTAATAAAAAGGAATAACAAACTAAAGATTGTTGGTCGGGGCGATCAAAGACCTGATAGCGATCATAATTATTTTCGTCGTTCAACAATGGCTATGTTAATGAATGTGCGTTTTCGTCGATGAAAACATCCCTTGGCGTTCCGGCGGGCTGCTTGAAGTTTGAAGTTCATAAATGTTATTTAGAAAATGTGTTATTGACGTTGCATTAATCAGCATTAGGATCCTCCTAAAATTGAACTTATTGAACTCACTTCAGTGCATCTAAATCCAAATAAAGTTCAATGGGCTACACCTAATTCAGTGTGTCGAAATTTAATATGATTCCAACTCGTTTAATCAAATTCAGCGCATCAAATTCCAACGAAATTTCAGCTCGCTGAACCAAATTCCGAGCACCACAATCCATCTAGAATTCAAGTCGCTAAACCCAATTCAGAGCTTCGAAATCCACCAAAAATTTAACGGAATTATATCCCTTTCTGTACAACTCAATGCCATACAACCTAAACCGGCCTGGAGGTCCATGGGAGCTGTGAAGGTCAAACATACACTAGTTGATGAAGGCACTAAGCTAGAGTGGCAGGCGGGGAGTTGCACGGCACAACTAAGTGGCAGTATCATCATCGCATAAATGTTCCCTCAGGGGCCATAGGCAGCACCGTGTCTGCTGCTGCTGCTGTGTGCCTCTCTATTAAATTTGTACGAATGGAAAGTTGAGGCAACAACCCCAATTTTGCAAATGTGCTAACTGAGACTCTGGGGCTGGAAGGTAGAGTCAGCTATCTTAATTTTAAAGATTTGCCAGCTGCGGCTGTAGGGCTAAAAGCTAGAGTATACTAAATACCTTGTTGCCATGAAATTTGTTTTTTTTTACAGGAATAGCTTTGCTTTTGGCATCCTCTGTTAACTGGTTTGCATTAGCGTTTTCGCCGTTGCTGCTTGTACTGCTGTTATTTCTATTTTAAAACGACCTTCTACGACCACAAAACCGTCTTAAAAATGTTATTAAACGAGTCCTTTAAGTCTTGACAATATGGATTTTAGTCTTTATTTTAAAGTTGAACACTTTCATGACAGAAATTGAAAGAGTTATGTAGTTTTCTCATAGGATCGCTACTCTACCATATATGTGAACTATTGCAGTGTCGGCACATTTCTACGTTCGCTCTTAATTGCAGAGGGACTAGCCTTACATATAATGGGGACGATTGGGGAAGGGGGGGGGGTTCAAAGTTGTCCCGTGAACCCTCCCGTCTCTGACGCCATAGCTTTAAGAATCTGTGATCGACTGTAGCCGTGCATACCTCTAGGGCCAGTGGGCCTCTATCTGCAACACGAAATAGTTCACGTGAATTTCTTGGTTGGGATGTGTGGCCAAGTTGACTTAACCTATACTTTACAGAATGTTTATGCTAGAATGCAGAATACACGAAATAATTCACTTTTATTTCCTGGAATAAAATGCTACAGTTTGTTTAACTTAGACAGCAAAATTGTACGCCTTGGAAATAGGGAACTGTCAAACTAGCTTCTTCCATTATATTTGGTATTGAAGTTGAAGGATTTTCAAGCTCTAGAACACGTTCAACATATGTTATGAGATATAGATATGTAGCAACGATTCTCTCAGTGCCAAAAAAAGACTTTTGTTTTTTTTAATAGTACATTGTTTTGAAATTCGTAAGCTTGATGAGGACAGTAAAGGTTAAATTGCATGAGATATTTGCAGTTTATATTACGAATTCACTAATTCTTTTAGAAGCAAAGCCTTACAATCATCGGAGTGACGAGGGATTAAATAACCAAAATCAGTTCAAAGCATTGAAAATTCATAAATTTTTTCTTTTTCCTGATAATGAAGCACTATTGAATCGAGACTTAAAAAACCGGATTTATGATATTTTGATGAAACTGTTTAATGTAGCTTTTGTAATTCTGAAAATTGCATAAGTGATTTCACTGGATCAGAATACTGAATCAAAATTTATGACTCTCTAATTTTTTACGTCGCAGTGCCGCACGTACGAAAAGGACAGATGCACTCAGGTGTACCTGGGGCACACTGGCCGTATAACGAAGGTCATGTGGAGGCCTTCATCAGCTGCAGCCTTTAGGAGGACTTCCCAAAGCCTTCGGCCTCCTCAAAGGTTTGTTTTAATTTTACTGTCGATTTTTGAATTATCAGCGTCAGCTGCAGCCTTAATAATTAAGGGATTTATGAAGCATTCGGCCTCTCTCTATTTGTTTCTGACTTAATTATTTTCAATGAATAGTTGTTGATTTTTGCTTCCACAAAGGAGGTCTTTTTTCTGTAAGAGTTTGTCTATTTGTGCTTGTCTCTTTATATATTTGTCAGTCATCAAGTTAACTCAAAAGTTATGGACGGATCTTTATGAAATTTACAGGGATTGTTAGGTATATTAGCAGGACCACATGATTAATTTTGGTAACCATTCGGCCAACCGTTTGTTTGTTTCTTTATCTACTGTTTTTAGCGACATACTGTAACTTATAAAGTTATTGACGGATTTTAATGAAATTTGTAGAGAATATAGGAGGTTAAAGAGGAGCAAATGACCAAATTTTGGTGATGACTTGATCATCCCTGTGTACGTGACTTTTTTTTTCTGTTTGACTGCATGTTTGTTCTAGTGTTTGTTAGCAGCATAACACCAAAAAAAAAAAAAAACTACTAACGGCCATGCAGAAATTATTGGGATGGTTAAGAGACACAAATGACCAAACTTTTTTAGGTGATGATTTACTCATCCAATTGTGTGTTTATCTTTGACTTTTTTTAGTTTGCCAGNAAAAAACTACTAACGGCCATGCAGAAATTATTGGGATGGTTAAGAGACACAAATGACCAAACTTTTTTAGGTGATGATTTACTCATCCAATTGTGTGTTTATCTTTGACTTTTTTTAGTTTACCAGAACATAACTCGGAAAGTTTTGAATAAATTTTAAAGAAATTCACAGGAAGTGCTTGGAATTTTTCACGAACACTTGATTCAATTTTAGTATTGATCAGGAAGAAATCCTGCATTCAGGATCAGTTTCATCGTAAGCCTAGCTTTGCTTACCGGAGGTGTGCTGAAGCTTTCACTCTCTTTAGATGTGTATTTTTAAAATTTTGAAATAAATTTTTCGAGCTGCTAGTGCCTGTAGGTTTTTTTTCGTAGTTAGCTCCGCCATGGGAGGTTTTGTCCTTTTTTGCCTGGGTTTGGTGTTTGTGTGTTAGCAACATAAATCAGAAAGTTATGGCCGGATCTTCACGAAAATTACAGGAAATATCAGGAATGCCACGAGGAGCAGATGACTGAATTTTGGTGATGGTCTTTCAGCATTGATGTTGGCTGCGGACTGCGATTTCGGAGGGCAGATGTAATTAATTTTGGAATAATTATTGTGCATAGCCATCAGAAATGGCCGCAAGTTCTAATAAAATGGCAAAAGATATTCATCATTTGACCGAACACTATACTATTTCTAAGTAAGCTTGTTACATAGGGTTTGAAATTTAATTTAACTATGTGTCTCATTAATTTAAAGAAGTCTTATTTGCAAGTGAATTTCGCGTCTGAAATACTGAGTTTCACAAATGAAATGCTTAGCATTATTTGTGACAATTTTTTTTTATTTAGAAACTAGTATAGCAACGAAGTAGATGAGTGTATTTGTAAGGCTCAGACGCTTTACTTTGACACTGGCAGCTTTCCTTATCTACCAGGCCTACAAGATCACCTGACAGGCCATCTACCGATTCATCTGCCGGTAAATCTACCGATCAGGAACAGTCTACCGCAGGAGATCCCTTGCTGTCTACTGGGAATGTACCGAATGAGAATAGAGAGGAAGCTTCCATTGAAGATAATACTTCTTCGTCCATAGCTGGGGGTCGTCCTGAAAAGGAACATCTGACGGCCGGGTCAGCAGTTTCACTTTCCAGCTCTGAAAAAGGCGCACGAAACTTAGATCAAACTTCTGAAAAGAAAAAAAAGGAAAAAGGCGAACTTAAAACAGATGTGCGACCGACAACGGACGACGCCCCGTCCATATTCCTGTCCGCTGCTATGGACGAGACTGTCCGCGTTTGGAACATGGACAAACATGGCGCCCCCCTGGTGGTCCTCAGCGCTCCAAAGGTGAGTTTTTGTCAGACGTGGGCGCGTGCGGCCATTTGCGGCTTAATAGAACGTGTAAAAAGGCCGAAGGTTCGGATTTCCTGAGCCATTACGGCCTTTATTTCCTGTGGTTTGGCCGGAAGTGCGCCCAACTTCAAATTTTTTGCGTAGGAACAGTGAACGTCAAGTACGTTATATACTGATAAAAAATTATTGTACCAAGAGGTAAATTCTCCCACAGGAGCTAAAATCTAGGATCCGGATTTTACTGAGCGAAGGACAAACACAAGCACGCCAGCCAGGCACATTTCGACGTTCGATAGTTTCCTTAGTTTTTCATAATGTTAGCAGCGATAATTTTTGTTTGTCAGTTATTGCTATCGATTGGTCTAAACTGCGTACATATCGATAACGATATCAATAGAAGCAAGTTCGAGGAAAAAAATGTAACTGTCAATAACGTGTTCGAAGTATAATGTAAATTTTCGATAATGTATAATGTAAATTTTCGATAGACAATGCCTATCACAAGGTTAGAGTAATATTACAACTCAGTGCAGTAAACTACTATTAATATAACTCTTAGTGATATATTAATGGTAGTAGTTGCACGATGAATAATGTAATTATTGGCTCTGTAAAAGTATTATAGTAATGAAAAGCGTTTTAGAAAGAAGTAAATTCTAACAACAATATAGTAATGGTAAACAAGAGCCTTCATCGATATCCACATACTGCAGTACAGCATAACCTCCCCCAACCACAAACGAATAAATGCTGAGCTCCAGACACGCGCACTCACACCGATATTGTTGCCAATATGCTTTGATTTTGCTTGACTCCAACGTCCCGAAAACAGTAAGAACTTTTAGTATTTCTGTTGCTCTAGGACAGTGAAGGAGGCTATCTAGACGCCGCCTGGTGCCCGTGGTCTAGCAATCTACTAGCAGCTGTACGGTGTGAAGGGGTAGACTTATGGGACATATCGCTGTCTACCCACACACCCGCGCTTTCACACCGGGTAGAAGGAGCTACAACGGTTGCGTTTACACCTGGGACGCGGGTGAGTGATATTTTTTTTCTTATGCTCGACAAATGAATACTTTTTTTTACTGTGATTCACCACAGGTGACAGGTTTATAATTTTTTCCTCAGAAAAAATGATGAGATTGCCTCAGGTGTCGGTTGTGGTGATTCCCCTCGTCCCTCTCGGGTGATTTAGTTAGCTAATAATACATCTACGATTCGGAAAGGACGAGCATTGATTGATGCATAAGCTACGGTGATTCATCTTCAAAAATTATCGAGCAGTCTTTCAGGTGTGGGTTGTGGTGATTCATCTTGGGTGAGTAAGTAGCTGAGTATTACTTCAGGTGTCAGCTGTGTTGCTTCATGGACAGTGAATAACGTGATGTTTTTTACTCACGTACAATAACTAAGGTAGAAGAAGTAAGTTGTGATGATTTGAACGCGTGCAGTGATGTAGTGTTCATTTATTGTACGACACTCACTGGGAAGTGATTATTGTAACTAAGGATATTGTTAGAAATTTCAGCGTTAAATCAAGGGTATGTTATGCAGATTAATGTTAACACTTTCTCAAATACTGTTTAAATTCTGTGCTGTATTTTTCTTATTGACTTTTTAGTACATAAAATGTTTTTCGCCTTCTTAGTAGAACAGATGATAACCAGAATCTTATGGTGTCGCTGGTAACTCTCGACTTGGAGTAAACATAAATGGCGGCGCCCTGGCAGTGGAACCAAAAAGTTTGAGGTGGCTTTCTCATGCACGTGTGCTTTGCCAGTACAGTCCCAGGAGAAAGTACATTTGAAAACGGCCTATCAGTTAGCAGCCTTTTCCCATAGGAGAGCTGGCTGGCGGCACATGTTGGCTGAAATAGCTTACGTTCCGGCCTTGGAATAAATATTGTATCGATACTTACTCATAGTCCGGTACGTGCTCCATATCAGCCAGCATACATCTACCGCCAGCCAGTTGGTGTAGGCAAAAGTGGGCCGCTGCCTACTGAAGCGTAAGTCACTCGTGTCGCCTCCATTTATGCTTTCTCCAAGAGTCTCGATTTCAGTTAATATTATTTGCATCAAAAATTGTTCTCCATTGTCAATTGCCAATGGTGTCAAAAACATCTAAGGGACTGAAAATAAACAAGGAAATTTTTGTCAGTTCACATTCCCGAAACCTAAATTTTTGTCTCCTTCTTGCAGCCCATAAAGTAACTGGATTTGGCAATTTAGTTCCTATGACTTGGCGTTTTTGATTGTGTACGGGCAGTCAAACATTTCCTTTCTTTTTTTCTAGAATGCATTTTCAATGGCACTTATCAGCAGCCAATATTTCCTTTGCATTATGGAGAGAGGAGATCTTTTTCCTTTATCGCTTACATAGAAATCGATATCGACCCTAGAATTAGCAGCAAATGTTTCCATTACTTTAAAAAAAAGAGAAGATTTTCACCCAACGCGTACGCAAAATTCCTCTTTGCTAATAAAAGTAACGACTAATGTTTCGAATGCTTATGGAAAGAAGTTACAACATCGCTCTCGTAGTAAAAGGTTTCATTCATAGTTTCGACTGATTTCGGAAAGAGAAACTTTTCCTCAATCGCCCTCGCACAAGTCGGTTTCGAAGACAGAAATTGGCAGCCAATGTTTCGATTAGCGAAAACTCGCAACCGCTTTTCCCAAGTCCACTTCCCGGAAGACAAAAGTTCCTCCACAAATCCTCTTCTGCTCGAAGCTTAGGCCCATTGGTCAAAATCCGTAGCTCTAGAAAGCTGATTTTTTTTGAAGGGCCTCCTACTAACTCCACCCCATCACTAATTACTAAATTAGTTTTTATGGGAAGAGTTCGGAAGTTTTTACCCTAAACTGCTTCACTGAGCGCTCGTTAGGAGCTTACCGAAGTTACCAAAGTTCAGAGTCAGTAATTTTCAGGGAAAATTCGTCAAAGGAAAGCATATTCACTCTGGGGGCAACAGGAACTCGTGTAGCAGTCTCTGCTTGACCTAAAAAAAAGGATAATTTTGCTCGGTAATTTTCAATTAAATTCCTCAAAGACAAGCAAGCATATTTACTCTGGTAGAACAGGAACTAATGCAGGGTCCCTTTCTTGACCTGAAAGGATGAAAATTTTGCTTCTTGCGTTGCTGTAGGTCTTTGTAAGTTGCAAATGCGATCTCCACGCAGTAATTTTACGATTTGTTTGTCGAGTTCAGCTTCAGCAAAAAATTTTGTTTTATTATCTTAGAAATTTGTTCACCTAATTTCCACTGGCATTTGAAATCATAGATCACAGTTTATTAACAACAGCTCACAGTGAAACATAGCCCAGGATTTTGAACCCTCTTTGGGACTGGGCCTTTGGTCTTTGGCCGAGTATACAACGAATCTAATTTATTTAATGCTTTTTGTATTGCCAGTGGCTAAAGATAATGTCGCCTTGACTTTAAACCCCAGCTAGGCCAACTGATTACTTGGATTATCTTTTACTGCAGTAAGTTTCCCTCTAGGGATTTGAGGAGTGTACGGCTGCAGTCAACTGCAAATCGTCTCAAATTTGGGCGCCACGGATGGAAGGTTCTTGACAAATGCGCCCTCTCTCCCCTCGACTAACTCCATTTCTGGATAGGGTAGTGCCTCCTCCCCAAAGTGGACTGTGAGCAGCAGAAATGCTGACACCACTATGCCGAACAGTAAGATATCCTCCCTTGCTTGGGAACAGAACGTCCGACCTCGAGACCACGAGCAACGTAGCACTCTTCACCACTCGGCAGCTGGGAGCATTGCATGTGTAGTTAATTGTCAGTGTCTATCATGCAATATCCAACAACCATTCAAACTATGCTCCCATTTTCGTTTTCTTTCCATTATAAATCAAGTTTGGTTACTAGGTTTAACCTATTCAATAACAACTTAACCCATTCCCACTTATTTCTAAGGTTAGATCTAGATCATTTGGAGCAGACTAACGTAACAGATTGACAAATCATTTCCATTGGTAATGAATTCGGAGCAGCGAGCGTATCCCATTTCCGTCACATTTCTAAAATAATATCACTTTGAGCAGCTCGCTCGTCTGATTTCGGGGTCGTTTTTTTTTTGTGAGTGGCAGTTTATTTTTGTGCAGCCAATAATACCCTATTTCCGCCTTATTTCCATTAACAATTAACTTTGAGCACCCAACTCACCCAATTTATCACTTCTATCCGTTGGCAATTAATTTTGAACAGCATGGTGACGCTATCTCCAATTCTGCAGTCCCCCACTTACCGTCTCTCTACAAACAATGGAGCGACAAGTCTCGCCGCTGATCCCTTCTATAATACGAGCGCTCGACTGCAGATTTTCCGCCACCTTTCCCTCCATTTTTAAGATAAGAGGGCGCGCTGAAAGACTCTTCACGGCTCTCCAAAATCCTCCTCCACTTGCCAGTCCATTATCGCTCTGCGAGGTCGCTCATCCTCGCCCTATGCGCGCTGGATCGACCTTAATCCTGCTAAAAAAATCAGCCAAGAGCGAATCTGAGCGAAGGTTTCGCTATGCTCCCAGTGATAGAGTGCAGGGAGGAACATTTAGCTTAGCTTAGTCTGCTTCTTCGACTGGGACACGTCGACCTTACAATTGGCTGGAACGACTGATAGTATCTCGGTACCAATACCAGTGCTTAGCAAACAAAGCGCGTTTCTGCTTTTTGAAAGACTTAGTAAAGGAAAGGCATTTTTTCTTTGTAAACTGATATTATATTTAGGAGCTTAGTATCTGCTTCATGGACTGAGGGATTAAAGGAATAAAATTGACTAGGTGATTTAGGACTAGAGCAGCAAGTGGAGATTGGACTTGAATGAAAGCCTTTGCTCGAAGGTAGTAAGTAGTTGACTGAAGAATAGAATATTATTGGTAGGGAACATTAGTACGAGTGTAGAATTAGCAGGTATAGCTATAAATCGAATTGATAATTGGTTGAGAGCTTTAAAACCTTAGTGGTACAGTTAGGGCTTAAGTTTAAGCGTGGAACTACAGCTGGTAGTTTAGATTGAGGGTAGAATGGGCGGAGTGCGCTGATCGTTTTACTTCCACGAGTATGTTTCCATGCTGTTTTTAACAGTCCTTATTTATCAAAAGAAGGTCACTGCTTCATGTGAAATCTCATGGTATTGATCTTCCAATACCATAATCAGTATTTATTTTTACAAGGCAAATCGTAGTTTCTTTTTCGGAAAATGATGGCACGTCTACTATGTAGTCATATTTTGGAGCACCGTTGTTGTAGTATTAACTGTAGTTTACTATATTAGGTTATTATTTTTCGAAAGTAGAGTGTTTTTTTCTTAGGCAAAAATTCCAACACGAAAATTACAGGCAAACAACAATATTGTACGATGTAAAAAGATAAATTCAACTACCCACTACCTACGCGTACTAGTTCGTGCTGCAGAAATAGACCAACTGGCCCCAGAGGGGTAAGTACGGCTGCAGTATATTACGGGACGTTGAGAACTAAGGTGCTACCGACGGATGGTTCAGCGACCAGTGCCATCCCCCTACCTCCCCATTTTTGGGCAAGTCAAGTGCCTCCACGGTAGCTATGCATACAGCAACTGCCGACTAAACACACCAAACAGCATAAAAAAACGCTTACCTGGCTTGGTACCGATCCCGTGATCTTTAGGGCACGCAGGGCTGCTGCTGCCGTGGTTATGCTTTAATATTTTTAGACTGAGTAGGAGCATTGCAAGATATTTTATATCTAATGACATTTTATATATTTGTTTAAAAAGTGGAAAAAAGTATTTATAGATTTACTTTATTATTACCTACATAAAATGTTTAAGATAGTTTTTAGGGTACGTTTTTTAAATTCATTGGCGCAAGCATGTAGACAAGTTACTAGGATAAGCTTAAACTGTTTGATGTGATGTTATTGCTCCAATTATGGATTGGCAACTATTAACTGGATATTCTTCTTGTATATCTCTACTTCTGGCCCATAATTTCTTATCTTTGGCCTCCATTAGGAGATAGCCAATGCCTATTTTCTTTTTCTCTGGCATGCAATTGCCAGTTTTAGCTGTCGCTTCATTAGAGACATTCCTATATTTTTGGAGATATGGAATGCAAACTGCACTGTGTCAGTCTGTTCACTTAGGAATCGCTTCTCGTCGTCCACTTTCCAAGGAAAAAAACTCACAAAAAAAGTCGTTTTGCTTCTTCCGACGTCTCAAAAGGACAGTCAAGTTTTTCAAAAGGCGCCATTTTGGAAATTGTGTTTTTTTAGGCAGTCTCTTTGTGAACTTTTTCTCTTTCATTTCGGGATCTGAAGTCTGTGATTTGGCCCAAAAGCTGCCCCCTATTAGCGTCTCTCAATCGTCTGTATTTTTTTTCTTTATGATCAAAGGGCCCAAATTTCGATGCCTTTTTTTAGGGGAGGGGGGGATAGGGCAAACGCTCTGAAGTCGTCATGAATAAATTTGTGCCTCGCTTCTTTTGAATGATAAATTCGTCTTTACGTCTGCGGAATAGATTCAGATTCCGTTTTCATGTCATTGCGGCACTTGCCTCTAATTAATGGCCTTGGCTTTTTGACTCTTATGAACAAAATTGTCCTCATTTTTCATGCTAATAACAAAAAAATTGTTATTAGTTGGATTTCTCATGAATATTGTTGGTTTCATTTCCTGTAAATAGATTGAACTTTTTTCTGTCCTTTTTCTGTTATTTGCAACTTAATACTATAATGATTGCATGGACCCACAAAATACTAATAATTCTGCCCTTGCTGTTGCCGATGAATGGAATAGTAGGGATGCTATTTTTATCTCTAACCCTAAACCCTGGCAATTATGCGTATAAAAAAAGTTAAAACTTATTACTCCCTAGTTAACTGATTAATGTGGCCTGCGGTTCCTCAGATGAACTATAATAATTAGGTAATTTGTTTTTTCAGAACTTGGTGGTGGGTGATGACCAGGGTGGAATCCATATGCTGCATGTGCGGGGGCTGGATGTCAGCCAAGCAATTTTCTACAAATATTCCGCCGCCTTCTCCAAACTGGCCAAACTCAGTGCCATTTACTAGTTCATTAAGAGACTGTGGTCCTTAACCTCTTCGATTTTACAGAGTGGTGGACTTAAGGAGCTTCTAAGCTTTGTAGACTGCTATACTTTATAGTGTATATCTAGATATACAACATTGCATGAACACTTCATGTTTGATAGGTTTATTACACACAGATATACATTACAAAACAATTTTTGAAGACATTTCACAATACCCAAACAATAATATATCTGCGTAAACCATAAAGAAAATTATGAAACTTTTTGGGCAACAAGTTTTAAAAACTACTATAATTGTATGACATAATCTTTATACCGCTTTTTAAAGTGTTATTAGATATCGGGTCTAATAAGGGCGTTGGTATTCTATTAACAAGAGACGGTTTTTGAAAAATAGTTGACGTGGACGTTTGGAAGATTGAGAATGGAGCGTGTCATTTGAAAGTTTTGTTGGGGAATTAGTAAGCCGTAATATTGTTGAAAGATACGAGGATGGTTATGTATTACTGAACGGAAAAATACAAGTAGCGAATAGTTGTACACATCTTGAAATTACAACATTTGCAATTTGCAGTACATATCACTGCAATTCATCAACGGTATGTTATTTTTGTCTCGTTTACGACGAAGTACTCGCCGTAAAAATTTATTTTGTCCCGCTTTGAATTTACGAATGTAACAGGGAGAGACAGCATCCCACATGATCAGATTTTGAATGTATAAAGAATGAGCTAATGAATAATAAATTTGTTTTAACGAATCACGCTTGACATAATTAGATGCTGCATATATTATACCAAGCACTTTACCGAGATTTTGACCCACAGCTTAAGTGTTGGCTTTGAAGCTCAGTTTATCATCAAGAATTAAACTAAGATATGGAATCGCAGACACCCATTCCAATTCTTTATCACTGAAATAAACCTCAGGTAATTCAGGACGAGAACATGGAGTGAATAACATTAGCTAAGTTTTATCCTCATAGGCAACCAATCTATTTTGAGTTAACCGTAGCGGTGGTTAAGCCAGGAGAATACTACGACTACTACTTTTGAGTTAACCATTCCGACAATTTACTTAAATTATATTGAGTATCGGTCATTGCTGACTGAAAATTACATCTGCTAGTAAAAAACACGGGATCATCCGCAAACAGAACCCACTTCATATCAAGCAAGATTAGTTCTATCATTAATAAAAATGTTAAAAAGCAGCCGTCCGAGCACACTTCCTTGGGGACTCCAATTTCAATAAGCAAAACTTGATTTCTAGATGACAGTATTACACAGTGTATACTGGTCTCGGTTAGTTACATAACTTGCCATTATTGTATTCGATTCGCTGTCCCACGAATACTGTTTTTTACAGGTGTAAACTGATAGACTTTAGTTACGTTCTCGCCAACATTTTGACAAACAGTCAAACCCACAAACTGACGAAGCGATCATCACCAAAATTCGGTCATATATGTTCCTCAACATTTTTAACATTTCATGCAAATTTCATAAAAATCCGTTTCAAACTTTTTGAGTTTGTTACAGACGAACATTTTGACAAACATTAGTCAAACATGCAAACGGATGAAAACATAACCAAAATGTGATTATACGTGTCATTTAACATTTCTTGCAAATTTCATAAAGATCTGTTGATAACTGTTTGAGCTATGTTGCTGACAAACGTAAAATCAAACAAAGCGACAAACAAACTCGCGGACAAAATAGATCATCACAAAAATTTAGCCCTTTGTTTTTCATAATATTCTAAGAATTCGAGCAAATTTCACGAAAATCCATTCGTAACTTTTTGAGTTACGGTACAAAAAAAGAAGATGAAGAAAAAAAAGAGAAGTAGGCAAACAAACGAACAAGAGGTTAAATGGATCTTCACCAAAAGTTAATCATCTGTTCCTCCTAATATGGCAAACAATCTCTGTAAATTTTGTAAAGATATATCCATAACTTTTGAGTCATTTTGGTGACAGATAACCAAAGAACTCGATAAATACCTAACCTCCTTGGGGAGGCAAATATTACAATAATAAATGTATTGGTTTTGAGGGTTAGAAACCTAAATTTCTCAATTAGTCAGAGTAAGCTATCTGTAGATAAAAGAAGCTCAAACAGCCTACTGTGTTCTACTCTCTGTTGAGTAATGTCTTCAGGATGTCTGCCAGCGTTTGCTGGCTACGGTTAGTGTGGCTACCCTAATCTAACCCAACATCCCTAGTCTTGTCACTCTCTCACAGTGTAGAATGTCCTAGAGTGTGTTATATTTTTCTAGAGTGCGTGTATGAAGAATTCACTGTTGGCTTTCTTGAATGAACTTGTTTGCGGGAACAACTACATAGTTACTATAAACTTGTCTCATCGTTGCCCATGTTTCAGATTGGTGCAAATTTTTTTACCAATTTATAAACGATGAATTTTAAATAATTTAAAATTATGTAATGCATATTCCTATTAAATATAACATCATGAGTAGTATATAACTATCTTTCGGATTATTAAAGTATCATTTATATTTTTCTGAAATATTTGGGTCATGAAATAATTGTCTCCAGAGAATCTGCGACAACGTGTTTGTTGCGAATCTTTGCGTTCTTGACACCTTCAGACACTATTTGTAGTCAGGCTTGTCACAGGTGATGTGTAGAGGATTCTCGACCATAATGACGCCTGCGTTCGCAGATAAATAGAGTAGAAAGACCAGTTCAGCAACCGAGAGCAAGAATTCATCCCAAAGAGATCACGTTGAGCACATGGTGAGGTACTGAGGGGATCATCCACTACCAACTTTTGGACAACAATCAAACCATTGATGCTAATTCATACTATGATAAATTTTGTTGTCTGAAAAGTACTTTGATCCAATAGCGACCTTCTTTCCAACATGATAATGCCGCTCACACACAGCGCTACTGGTTAAAACTCTTCTAGAAGAATTTACTTGGGAAATTTTGCCCCATCCAGCATCTTCTCCTGACCTTGCTGGCTCGGATTATCCTTAATTCAAAGATTAAAAGACCATTTACGTAGCCTTAGGTTGACATTACCGGATAATATTGGAAATATGTTGGATTGATATTTCACATCAAGGCCTAGAGAATTTTACAAACGAAGGTTTTGTAAACTAGCTGACAGATGGAATTATGTTATAGAGAGCAAATGGCGTTATTGTTAAGAATAATAAAGTTTTTTTTTTAAAAGCACGCAGTTTTTCAGTCTCAGTATAAACTTTCAAACCGGTAAAAAACTTTTGCACCCTCCTGATAGTTCACTGAACTAGTTTGGAGCTGCAATCGATGCGTCTATAGTATGGTCGTAGTATCACATGTCTTAGTTTACTTACAACCGTATTTTATTGGATCCATTGATTTCATTAATTTTTTTTACTGTTAATGTCAGAGATTCTCATCTTATAGGTCTGACCATGTAAGTACTTGAGTTATTGTGGTAACTTTTTTTCTACAGATATAGTCTTAATTTAGTTTAACCAAATCCATGTTTCCTGAAATTGTTTTCCAGAATTGTCCAGCAACATTTTATGTCATTTCTTCATGAAACCTATCGTAATCTAAAATTATTGTGCATTGCTAGTACAATAAATCCGTTGTTTTCACTACGGTTTCTTTTTACAGAAAAGCGCCATTTCTATTTACCTTCCAGTCCTATTTTGTGAAGCAGTATCTTAAATATTTTTTTTTATTCATTCGACTTCATTACCGTATCGATAACTGGGCAGTTTCCTCCAACTGTTCTGCATGAATATTTTCGGTTCATTTTCATGTTTACTGAATGAGCTCCCTAACTCCTTCCTCAGGTAATGTACACGGTAATGTACAAGGTAATGTACACGGTAATGTACACGGTAATGTACAAGGTAATGTACAAGGTAATGTACAAGGTAATGTACACGGTAATGTACACGGTAATGTACAAGGTAATGTACACGTCAGTTTAATAGATGCTCCCTGAATGTCAAGAT
>LQNS02278163.1:12265409-12286574 GCA_001587735.2 Parhyale hawaiensis
AAAATGGATGGGCCAGCTCTTTGCCGTGGTGATTTGGAGGGTAACTGCTCTGCATTACGCCGTAACTACTCTGCATTAAGCCGTAACTGCTCAGCATTAGGTCCGTAACTAGGAGACATTTGTGTTGCCCAAAGCTGCTTTGTTGAGCTAACCAAAGCTTGTGTCTAGCGTCGCTGATAGCTAGTTAGATTACCGAGAGCTTAGTGAAGTTAAGCGATTAAGTTAGGTGACATAAAACACGCACAAGACGTGTCGTAACTGCATAATTGTAGGCCAGCAGTAAATATTTGTAAAGTAAACCGAACAAATTTGTCGAAGTAAAATATAATCTACATACGTCGTAATTGGAAACTTGTATAGGAAATACAGTGAACATCTATATAATGCAAAGCTAACGAAATGGGTGACAGCAAACACAATGTTTGAATGGAAATTTGTATTTAAACATTGAAGTCTGTGATGTGAAACATAAAAATTTGATGACATCAAATTAAACACAATGAAATGTCTCAATCAGAGAATTTTTGGCAAACAGTGAATGTCTTTAGCAAAGAGCATTATTTGAGATCTCAGTTTGTAGAATGTATTTTCAGTCGACTAGAACTGGCTTCTAAGCGACAAGAACGAAATTCTACCACTTGCATTTCAGTTGCCTGTCGCATTAAGTGTTTTTAGATCAGGCATTAAGCTAGTCTTGCACTCTGTGAAGTTTCAGCAAGATAAAGGAAAAAGTAGTTCAAGACTATTTTTATGCGAGTGTAATATAGGATGTAGCATACGTATTGAATAATTCGTAACACCAATCAATAAACGAATTTTTAGGATTGTGCACATATTTAGGAAAATGATATTAAAGGGTGCATGAAATTTCCGGGAAAACAGTTTAAACTTAAATAATTGAAATAGCCATCATTAAATTTTCAAACATCAGCCAATAGCTTCCTACAGGCTACAGCTGTTCAGACGCATTTTGCAAAATGCGAATTTCACCCACAAATGTTTGTGACGGTATGTCTGTTCAGGGCTCAGTAAGGAATGTGTCTCGATAGCTGTAGCCCAGAGCCTACTATAGTCTTACAGTGCGGACTATGAATTAGCATAGGCTTCTGCGAGGACTATAGTTGTTAGACTGTTCTTTTTGTCCGCAATAATCGGATTTTCTTCATAAATGATTCTTCTGTTTTGAATGTCTGACTCTAACTTGATAATGGAGTGTTATTGAATGAATGTGAAAATTATGACAGTTGGAGCTTAATTATTTATAATTTGTCAGACACTTATACAGAATATTAGCTAGTACCTATTTCCTTTATTTAATAAGGAGTGTTGAGAGCTTACTATCTATGATTTCTCAACATTGCCAATATCATCATTTCATGTCATTATTATTTCTCAGTACTCTGGGTTCCGTTAGTCTTTATTACCTTCATAAGACATAAAATTGCGAAATTGTGAATGAGGAGGTGTACCGTATTTGTAATATGCCAAACACTTACTTTTCACGCGCTCCTTTTTCTTCATAGAAGTTAGCGATTCACTATATCCTTAGGTTTCTCAATTACCCGTAATTCGATTAGTCCCTTTTTTCCTCAAAAGATCGTGAACACTAAGGCTTAACATATTATTAATTTCTCTAGTGTTTATATTCCCACTAGCTTTTATTTTTTCCAGAAAATCATGGATGTTGAGGCTGACTATATAATTAATTTCTCGATTACTCATATTTCCATAAGCCCTTAATTTCACCGCGATGTAATTCGTAAGGGCTTGAAAGCTGGCCAAGTTTCCCTCGAATTTGTGCGTTGCTCTCATTAAAGTCTTCAGACCAGCAGCTTTCACGCGCTAATGAAGCCTTGGGTGGCGACGGAGGTGTTGGGCGGAGATGCTGGGTGGGGAGGAGTCATGTCAGAAGGGAAGGTGAAGGAAGGGATCTGTTGAGCATTATTGTGCTGCATGGGGGTGTGGTCTCTGGTTTAGGTTAGGCTAAGTTACAAGAGGTAAATGATAGGTTAGGTTAGGTTAAATTAGGTAAAGTTAAATTAAGTTAGGCTAAATTGGGACATGTTAGAGTAGGTTAGTTTGGGTTAGGTCTTAGGACATGTAGGATACATTAGGTTAGGTTTAGTTAACTTGGTGATCACTGATCAGTTTAAGTTAGGGTTTGTAAGGTTGGGTGAGGTAAAATTAAGTTTAGGTAATACCAGATTAGGACAGGTTAGGTTATGCTACTCTTGATAAAACTTGGTTGCGTTATGTCAGGTTAAGTTAGGCTGTTTAAGGCTGGGTTAGTTAGGTACATTTCATTGCGTAGGGGAATATAACTTTTGTATCTTCATGAGTCAATTTCAGCTATGGTTGGGTGCAAACATTGCGTAGAAATTGGTAGTGATACTGTGGGGCAGCGGTCAACACCCAACAACAATAATTCAACTGCTATGCATAGATGACGAAAATAAACGATGGCGGAATAGGGTGTGGCCCGCCTGCTATTCAGATATAATATACGTACCTATAAATTATGTTACGCACTGAACCTATTCCAATCATTCTTACCAAACCTAGCCTATTCGTAATTCCTTAACTTAACAATACTTTAGGTTAGGTCACATACTATACCGAAATCGACTGGATTATCGTCACCTGCAATTTGCTAGTTCAAAGTATTTCTGGGAATAACTTAAGTAACGTGCAGCAGAGAAACTTTTTAATAGAATATTTTTCGTAATGCATGGCATATGGAATTATATATCTTGTTATTTAATTACTTGAATATACCTTATATATGTTTATTTTTGATGCATCTTAAAAATACAGTTGACTACAGTCTTTTCCCTTGCAGACTTACGATAGCATGAGATACATGGTAGCTCCTCTAAATTTGGTATAATTTATATTGGACGTAGACATGTATTATAGTTTACTGGCTTAAAATATTTGAGCGTGCTATTTAAAATTGGTCTCTGCTTTACTCAACATATGCGATGGCATGAGACGAAACAGAAGCTTAAAGCAATCTCCAGTTGCTTCAATTATTTCGTTGGATTATCTTCCATGGGATCTGCTGCATCATCTAAGAAAATGGTCTTAACTGAGGCGAGTGGGTTCTTGGAACCCTGGGATGCGAGAGAAGCTTTTAAAGGTTACAAAATATTGNAACAGAAGCTTAGAGCAATCTCCAGTTGCTTCAATTATTTCGTTGGATTATCTTCCATGGGATCTGCTGCATCATCTAAGAAAATGGTCTTAACTGAGGCGAGTGGGTTCTTGGAACCCTGGGATGCGAGAGAAGCTTTTAAATGTTACAAAATATTGGATTATGTAATTTAACGAAATATAATCATAATTTTGTCACGCAAATACAGAACAAATTTAATCATTATTGTGTGAGTTATTAGTTCTGCAGGGATTTTATACTAAATACAGGGACTACAAGGACATGCTAAAAGGTTTTCTGAGGGGGGGGGGGGCAGCGGCACGCAGAGAACAGATTGGAAACCATTAGTCCATAAGCATAAGGTCTAATTAAGAGGACCCATCGTAATTTTTACTTGCACCTCTAGTACAATTGTCTTAGCTATCTTTCACTGGACCAAGCGTCTTGTGAAAGTATGGCACCAAACGCGGTACCAAGTATGCTTAATTTGTGTGGATATTTTCTGAGACCCTCATCTCTCATGGGCCAAATATCATATAGGAACAAGAGGCCTAACTGGGCCCTGCAGAGAGTGCCTGGTTCCACACGATACCTAAGGTCAGGAAGCGTGGGACGATTAGCATAACGACTAGGGGGGTTAGCATAAGATATGAGGCAAGTCTTGATCTAGTGAGGGGCAGCTCAGTTGGTGTCGGAAGACTTCTTTAGTTAGCCGTTCTGTGTAGCGTTTGGGGGGTCTTTGTCTGCTTTATTTTCGGTTGGTCTTTGCTTGTTGGTTGTGTTTTTTTAAAATGTCTGCCGATCGCTGTCTGGTCAATTGCCAGTTTGTTTTTGTTTAATCGTCGTGTTCTGCTCCACTCTGTCTGGGTCTGTGTTTGTTGGTCGTTGTCTGTTACACTGTCTGTAACGCAGTCTGTTACACTGTCTGCTACACTCTCTGTTACACCATCTATTATACTGTCTGCTACATTCTCTGTTACACTGTCTATTACACTGTCTGCTGCACTGGCTGTTACACTGTCTGTTACGCTTTCGGCTAGATTGTCTCTTACACTGTCTGTTACATTCTCTATTACATTGTATGTCACACTGTCTGCTACATTATCTACTGCATTGGCTGTTACACTCTCTGTGACACTGTATGTTACACTGTCTGCTACAATTTCAGTTACAATGTCTGTTTCACTGTCTGCTACACTGTCAGTTACAATGCCTGTTACATTGTCTGCTACACTGTCAACTACAATGTCAGTTACACTGTCTGTTACACAGTCCGCTACACTATTTGCTGCAATGTCAGTTACAATGTTGTTACACTGTCTGCTACACTGTCTCCTACAATGTCAGCTACACAGTCTGTTGCTCTGTCTGCTACACTGTCTGCTACAATTTCAACTACAATGTCTGCTAGACTGTCTGCTTCACTTTCACTTACAATTTCTGTTACACTGTCTGCTACTATTTCAGTTACAATGTCTGTTTCACTGTCTGCTACACTGTTTGCTACAATGTCTGTTACATTGTCTGCTACACTGTCAACTACAATGTCAGTTACGCTGTCTGTTACACTGACCGCTACACTATTTGCTGCAATGTCAGTTACAATGTTGTTACACTGTCTCCTACAATGTCAGCCACACAGTCTGTTGCACTGTCTGCTACACTGTCTGCTACAATGTCAGCCACACAGTCTGTTGCACTGTCTGCTACACTGTCTGCTACAATGTCAGCTACACTGTCTGCTACACTGTCTGCTACAATGTCTGCTACAGTGTCTGTTACACTGCCTGTTCGTCTGTCAGTTCTAGCGTGTGCTGTGTGCTGTCTGGTCCAACGCCTGTTAGTTTGACACAGCTGTAGCCTTTTCGTTCCTGTACCGCTGTCCGCTGGTCTGTCTGTTATACCGAGCGCTGTTCATAGTCTACCCCTTTGCCTGTTGGTCTGTCAATTATATTGCGCGGCGTTCCTTAGTCTGTTTCACAATAAAGTAGTAGGTGGCGTCAACTGCAACTGATAAAACTATTTTTTTTACCAAAACTAGCAAATGAAAGCGATAGCAATTCGAGTCCTCCACGTACAGCAATTTCGTTCTCTACATCAATTGCCTTCCGTCATCGACGTCCTTTTATCATTACAACAATTCTGTGGACAGTGTATGACCGCGATATGAGCTTCCTCATAATGATGATCGCATCAGGCTATTTTTGGTCAATTTTCAGTTAGCATTTTGGCCCCTCATTTCAACGATCGCTTCATTAGAGGCTAAAATTGCGAGTTCTATCGACGAAAGCTCGTGCTGGCGGCAAACGACCGGCAAAAAGGTCAATAACAACCTTTCGGGGTTGAAATTCTAATACTATTTTAGGTCAAGCTGAGTGCAGCGTCATTGGAATAATAGTCAGTAGTAGTTATTATCCTTGCGTGCCTTGTGTGATGAATTCATGATTTTAAAATTGTGTTCCTGACATCTACAATAGGTATCGGTATAGGACTTCAGTAGGATAAAAAAAAAATGAAAATGTGAAGAATTCATCTTTTTAAAATTCATTCAATAATACCGATTTCATATTAACAGAATAAAAAAAGACACTCTGAGAATTTGTCTCATTACAATTACGTTCAATAACATCTGTGTGATATCAGCTGCAAAAAAATTATATTTCTGAGTAACTCATCTCATTAAAACTTCTTTCAATAACATCTGTGTGTCACCAGCAGCATAAAAAAACTCCATGACTAACTTATATTATTAAAATTCATTCAATAACATCTAGAAAAGACTCCGCTTATGACGGCCGCCGCTCTCCTTATGACGCAAAACTTGACGAGAATCAAAGCCAAACAAAGTTACTCCGATTCAGCCTTACAAGAAATCCGCTGTAGATAACATGTACACATAAAATGTATTATTTAGCTCCATGTAATAATAATAAGATTTTAAATTATCGATAATGTAACAACAGCATCATGTCTCAACTTACTTAACTTCACATAGCTCCGTGTGTCTGCAGCAATTGATTGAGTTTACTCGACCAATTCTTTGGCAGAGTTAATTTTCTTTATTTTCCTCTTCTCTTCTCCAGATATCTGTACGATTCTGCTCTAAGGACACTAGGTCATAGAGGGCTGGAGCACAAGTCCCGGATGCTCTATGGGAATGGGGCTTTTGTTCCGTCTACTGTCTGCTTCTTAATCTTTGTTGATGCATCGAAAACGCAGTTTCAGCTACGTCATCCCATGTTTCCACTTCTAGAGAAATTTCAACCATTCAATGTAATCATCCAACAGGGCGAATCGCTTAATTGCTATTCTACAGAGGGCGCTATGGTCACTTGCTTTCAGTCACTGCCAAAGAGTACGTACATAAATTCTGTTAACTTGCATTGAAATTTCATTACACTTTGAATACGCTGCGTGGCGTGAGCTAAACTGGAGTTCTTGTTACCTGAACCTGCACGAATTTGAGCAAAAAGTAGCAATATTTCAGCAGAGACAGGACAGTCACAAATTGTTTATTTCAGTCTGTGTAAAAAGTAATTTTACGCTCTCATAAAGCATATGAATATTTTCCTGGTTATTGTAAACTAAAGAGAAGCACAGAGTTTTCTGTTTTCTAGTTTACTACAAACTTAAAATGATATCCTAACAACTACTGGTGACACATTTTACTAGAGATACTTTCTCAATCGCCCCAGCTTACGGATACAATTTTTGTATTTTTGTAGACACTCAGCATTGTTTCTAGGACACAGCAAGTTATTCGAATATTTGGTATTGCATAGGAGGAGCAAGGGACTATAGCATGAGCCCAAATTTACAAAGCACTGTTGCAGTTATGATTTTTTTTAAGTACAGCTGGGAAATAGTTGTCTATGAAGTGTCTTATTCATAGAAAACGAGACACATTCAGCTCCGAATAAGAAACCATTGGTTTAGATAGGCAGACCGAAAGGTGTTTTGTTAACCGGATTCCACTGCATATAATATCAACAGCACATAAATGCCTAAAGTGCTGTTTCATGGACGAAACTAATGTAAAAATTAGCATAGGTACTTCATAATTCTAACAAAAAAAATTATGAATGACTAAAATCATAATCTAAAAAGTAATCTAAGCGCATATCCAATGCATTTTCGCAAGTCTTTATCCTCAGTTATAGGTAAAGAAAGGTCGAGGTATGCAAAAAAATTATATTTTGAAAAAGATACTCATTCATATTTAGGCATACATAGTGAATGTAACTTATATACATACATACATAATGAAACGGCTATGAGAACTGTCTCAGCTGTTGTAATATAAGTATACAAAATAAAATTGATTCGTAGTTGAAACACAAAATAAACACGCTGAGAGTAAAAAACGTTATGGAAAGAATTTAACTCTGCATTGGTAACTCACTCAAAATTTACTAAATATCTGACAGAGCTGCATACATTTTTAAATATGAAAAAATTCTATCAGTGACCGATCAAAGGAATGTTGAACGAGTAAAGATATGCCAAAAATGTGGATTTTTTTCGGCCAACCTATGAACGTCGGAGTATGGCAACTTGAATTAATTATTAAGATACAAAAGATTTACTAACATAAAAACGAGACTCGTTGCAAAGAAATACTCAATGTATATTTTTAAAATTAATATTCAGAGGCCGAATTAAACAAGAAAAAATTAATGCTAGATGGAGAATGATTCAATTAATATTTCGTTTCACTTTCAGCAGTGGCAATAGGGACGTAAATTGCTTAAAAGTATGAAGCCGGGAGAAAGAGACTGAACGGAGTCTTCGATTTATTTTTTAGTACGGGAAAGCTCACTTAAACAATTAAGGCATAATTCAGCAAAAGACCGAATAGAGTTTTTCATTTATTTTAACTAGCGAAAAATTTGAAACATAAAGAGAAAGGGAAATTCAACTGGAGTTTTAACATAATGCCAGCGTAGGAAATATACACCTAAAAAAGTTTCTTAATATAAAGGAAACAAAGACTGAATAGAGCTTCGATTCAGTTTTCAGCAGGGCGAAACAAAGAAGCTTACTGGCTGTAGAGAAACGATGTATCCAATTCTCGTCTTTGTTAAATGTAGATCAAAACTACACAGTCAATTAACTCCCTTGAAAACATGAGGTTGTTACCTGGCTTTCACTTCATTGTACTCCAGTCTTGTTATAGACTAATATTAACGTCCATTGCGTTTCTTTGATATTAAAGAAAAAAAAAAAAGATATGTATAGCAGAGCATTGCACCTGGCCACGTTCCACATGAGCCTGTTGTTGAATTCTCACTGAACACCGAGACTGTTCTTTGTAGAACATAATTGGACCCTAGCACAATGCGAGGGCGCCGGCACACTCTATTGTGAGTATTGTGGGGCAGTGTGTCGTTGTGACGCGTGTGCCAGACATTCTGTATTTGATAAGCTGGTGTGTCTGACCGGCTGCTACTGAATGACACACTGCTGTGTCTGACACACTGTTGTGTGCACAGCTGACACAGTAGTGCGTATGTCAGATCAAGTTTTCGCCTGGCTCGCGCCTAATCGGTTTGTGATTACTGCGCGCAGTAGGATCCAGAGCGAAGCCGACAACGCTCAGGATTGAAATTTAACTTACCAAACATCGCGGCAAGTTCGCTTGCTTCCCTTGGAAATAAGATGAAAAAATTGGGTTTAGTAGTGTAAAAGAGAGGCTTAAAGTACTTCAAGTCCATTACCAGTCCTATGACTACTTGTCTTGGCCTTATCCATTTTCTTCACACATACAGTTTGTACTTTTCTTTTCTTTCCATTTCGCAATGCCGTCTATATACGAGCAATACAAGATGACGCGTCGCTACCACAGCCAGTCTTTTTAAATTCGTCCTGAATGAGAACTGAAGCTGTGATATGCAGTCTACTGCCTCCGGACTTGGCTGAATGTTGGAGAGTCAGCCTCATGCGAGGTAGAACGGTGGATCGAACCTCTATGCCAGACATGAGGATTCTTTGGGGCGCTTGGCTTACTTAGTTAGCGTTTCCAGTACTCTGATGCTACTCCCGAGGTACTGGCAATAACAGGAACTGGGGTTGGTCGGAAGGGGGGGGGGAGGAAGGGACGCCGTAGAAGCATGAGCCGTCCGTCTCTAGAGCCATGGCTATGACCGTCTGTGATCGACTGCAGCCGTGCATTCCTCTGGGTTAACCGGGCAACTAATGCAGCACGAACCAGTGCGTGTGGACTTCCCACTTGGGTTGTGCGGTAACATTGACTTTACCCACGGGAAGACCGAATAACAGGTCTTACCTGCCCTCTGGGAACGTTCCTCTTGTTCTCACCAACATTCAAAACAATCGAGTATCAAGCTCTTAGAATTCTTATGCAATTATTGAACGTTGCTAAGGCTCGAACTCCACGCAACAACTTACTGTCAATTTGCTTTGTATTCCTAAGTAAAGCCAGAAAAATCAACAATTGTTCTTACCCTTTTTGAATCTTAGCAACGTTCAATAGTGGCTAAGCGAGGTGAGATTTACAAATTAGAGACTGGCCAAAACTGTGAGTAAAAACTTTGAAGTGAGAACTTTTGTGCCTGGAGAGTGGTACACAAACGTGAGAAGTAGAGCAGCAGCTGTAAGGATCATCGCACTCCGGCTGAAGCATAAGTATATATTAATCTAATACTTATTATACTCTTGTGGACTATCAGCGTCTTCTGGTTCTTCCATATCAGACTGTGTGGTGTGGTACTTCATTTTAAACTGTCCAAGTGCCGAAGTGATACAGTGAAGTGTGTTATTAGTGTGTCGTACTGGACAGCAACAATGGCGAACGTCTAGGTACAGCAATTAACGGTACTACATGATATTCCGTCCTTTACGGGCAATCCGCGTCCAGGAGAGCCGCATTTTACCCCTGACATAGATGCCCGGACCTTTCTACGGTCTCTCGAGAACAATTTCTCAGCCCAAGGAATAACGGCTGACCATAAAAAGTTGCAAATTCTTTTTGCAAATATTCACAAGTCGAAGGGAGATGCAATCCGATTCATCAACTGCTATATCGGTTTGTATACCGTTCGCGGAAGTTAAGGAGGAGTTTCTCAACAGCTACCCCTCTTTCCGCGTCACTGACTTTAAACAGGACATTGGACATTGTGTATGCGTGTACATGTACACGATACCTGCCAATTCTTGGTCAATGTGGGGTTTAGCTACAACGGAGATTTTTGATAATTTCGATGACTTAAATGAGGCATTTGAAGACTTTTTCAGGAATGATGAAATTTAGGTCGCAAATGATTAGTTTTTTCGAGATATTTGACTTTGTAGTTCCCATTTTTCTCTATGGGAATAAATAACCGGCGACGCCATAGGAAGCTAACCTTACCTAACCTCATCTTATCTAACCTTATCTTACCTAACCTTACTTTACCTAACCTTACCTAACCTTATTTACCTTACCTAACCTAACCTTATCTAACCTAACCCAAAAAAACCTATAAAAAGAGGTTTTCTATTACACTGTGCGAGTGTGGTTATTTTCTCCCTCAGGAAAACAATGGGAACTTCTAAGTCAGATATCTCAACTAAGCATTTGCGAACGTCATTCATGAAAAAAGTCTTTAAATGCCTCATATTACGTAAAATAGTCTACGAAATTATGAAAATCTCCGTTGTAGCTAAACCGAACATTGACCCAATTCTCTCCCCATGTTTCTATTAGGACCGTAACAGCGATTGCGCTGAGCTCGTAATATGTACGGAACAACATCCAGCTGAGATAATAAAAGGGCTTTCTCTCTCCTTTACTTTTTTCTTTTCTTTTGAACTATCGGGATATTTAGAAGGCAGCTAGTGAACGCCTGAACACTTTGTACTACGTATGGGGAACAAATTACAATGGGGTATTACAGGTTTATTAAGGACACTGGAGGGCCCGCCTTTAATAAAAAAAAAAGTGAAGAATTTGTGATGATCCGTCGTCATTATTCATACTTTCGTTATAACAACTGCTAACCTAAACGCACCCTGAGATGAGCGTTTAGGGCTTCACAGCCGCTCAGTATCAATAACGCTTTTGCTTTTTTTCTGACACGGAGAAAATGCATTGCTTTTTTCCGGCAGATCAACAACGCTCAAAGTAATAGCTTCGAGTCAGTATTATGGATACCATAGGATATCCTATGTAGGTCCAATGGTTTGTATTTAGCAAAAGCTGTTTCATAGGTAATTGCATTAAATTTGGAAGAATAACTGATGCAGAGCAATAAGCTGTGGGAAGGAACTAAAAATCAAGATGTATGAGGGTGCTAATGGAAACTTCAGATATCTTCAGTGCTGATATTTCAATTTCGGCATTGCAAGAAGTGTATTCAGACACAAGCTCGCGCTATACTTTGCTATAGATTCGATATATGGAAAAGGTAATACTCGTACAAATCAGACTAAGCTTTCAATATCTTCATTGTTTGAATTTCAACTGTCGCTGAGTAAGATACGATTGCCGTCATCTGCAACCTGTCCTGTTTTCTACCTATCAGTTTTCAATGAAGCTTGACAGGATGACCATGGACAGCCTCCAGCCTGGGATAATTTCCGCCTACCTGTTTTGTTAAAGGGTAACAGATAATGGATAAATAAACAGTTAGACATACAAATACATAAATAAACGAACAGATAAATATAGGTCGTTCTTTATTATACTGTATTCTTTTGCATTTTTTAGTTTTATTGCCTATAAGCTCCCAAGCAGCTAAGCTAAGCGATAATCGTCTTCAGGAGAAATAAATTTTGAAGCGCTAAAATTATCTGTTCTAGAAATAAATAAAAACACAGACGTAGGTACAACTTATAGCCGCACATCAGCTCATGCGTTCGAGGCCGTTGTGACGTCATCATTGCCCCTTTTGCGCTGGTAGCATGGATACCAACATGCAATTTGAATGCAAGCTATCAGTTGTGACGTCATCATTGCCCCTTTTGCGCTGGTAGCATGGATACCAACATGCAATTTGAATGCAAGCTATCAGTTGTGACGTCATCACTGCCGCTAGTTTTCCCCCAAAAATGAAAAAAATAACCCTCAAGAAATGTCCGTCTGTGTTCTTTTGTTCGTGATCTACACAACACCACGGTATCCTTTTTAACAACGCATTAAGTTTTACTTTAGCCTTTTTGAAGCACTGGCTATAGAGAAATCGCCCGCTTTACAGGGATGTCAAGTAAGAGCTAGAGAATTTTGAATTATATTAATGACCGCAAAGTTCTAGGACGCAATTAAGGCCCGTCGGGGACGCTAAGGCTAAGTCCCAGCTAAGTCTTGCCAAAGTTGGACTCTACGAACTTCAAGGCAGGTACTTGTCGATCTTCTTTATTCCAAGATTATGAAACATTTTTTTTTCTCAAGTTTTTGAAGTCTAAAGTCTCCGTCAGAAAGTGCCGCCGTTTGGAGAGAAGTTTCCTGTCATTCCGAAGCAGAAGCACTTCGTACCTTTGTTGAAGAGTCGGAGTCCGCGGCCGTCGGACACTCCTGGATCGAAGGAGACGGAGTCTGAAACGAACAAAACTCAGGAATCAGAGTCGAATTATGTCATCCGATACCTCTACTCTGCTTAATACTTCGATGCTTTTTCCTATTTGTAGTGAATAGGTATTTAATGCCGAGGCATCACCATACAACCGCGAGCTCAACTTATAAACGGTTGCTCAACTCGTACATTTTTCATGCTACCGTATCCATGCTACCGATTTTCAATGTAATAAATACAGTACATTGTACACTCATACAGAAGTATATCGGTACATTCATACAGTATATCGGTACATTCATGCAGTATATAGGTACATTCATGCAGTATATCAGTACTATATAATAATTTACGTTGTGTTTTTATTTATTTATTTATAACTACACTAGTGGCCCGGGCGCACTACCGTCTCTCGCGGCGATTTTGCGTGCGCAGATCGTGTGCTCGTGAGCGGCGTTCACGTTGGTGCGCCGCGCTGCTCGCTGTATCGCTGATTAAGTGGGTTAGGTTTGGTAATGTTAGGTAACGTTAGGTAACGGTTGGTAACATTAGGTAACGTTAGATAACGTTAGGTAACGTTAGGTAAGGTTAGGTAAGGTTAGGTAAGGTTAGAGAGGTTAGATTGGGTTAGGTTGGGTTAGGTTAGGTTGGGTTAGGTACGGTTAGGTTAGGTTAGAAGGTTAGGTAAGGAGGTTAGGTTAGGTTAGGTAAGGGTAGGTTAGGTTTGGCTAGGTTAGCTTTGCCTAGGTAGTGTTTATTTTAGTGGCGGCGCGCGCAGGAAAGCTCACGTGAACGCAAAATCGTCGCGAAAGACGATAGTGCGGCCCGGGCCGTCATTATAAATGACGGTAGAAAATTAGCACCTGAGGAAAACCCCCGCTGTCTCCTGTGCTTATTACTGTTCAGAAGGCTTCGTTAATGAAAATTCAGTATTCTGCTTTAAAAATTGGATATATATATATATACATTTATTATGAGGCGTAGGTAAGTGATATCTCCCGTAGCAACTCAGAAAAAATAAACATGTCCAGACACGATCATGCAGGCAAGCTCCGGTCACTCAGCTTGAGCGCCCAAGTGCCGTTAAAATCTTCGTATATCCCAGAATAAAAAAAAATTGCTGGATTTTCATTTAAAAAATATGCCAGAAAGACCAGCGGTCAGCCATTGCAGTTCATACTGTGTGGAGTTAATTCGCTTCTGGCTCTACCTTTTGTCGCTAGAAGCCACCCAGTAGAAGAAACCCTGTATCGTGTCTCCACACACGGATGGTGATGGTGATGGTGATGTGTGCAACAGCACCTGGAAGACACAAAAGGTTTCAGGCTTTTTGTAAAACAAAATTAAAAATGCAAATTGTTTAAAAATTAACTAACGAATAACAAATTCTTGCTGGGAAGGCGTTAGAATATTTTTAGAACAGGAGAGTACAACTCCTAACAGAAAGTTTGGCCTCCCCAGAAGTTACTTCACAAATTAAACTTTTGGGGTGGTCAAGATTTCTGTTAGGGGCGGGTCAACAGCCTGTCGTATTCGCTTGCATTTCCATGTCTTCCATTCCCGGGATCTCCTCCGGTACTGTCTCTGCCGAGAGCCTCTCCAACTGATCCACTGACTATGGCCGTCACTATCGCATCCTCGAGTTGACAAATGCGCGTCTCCTAAATCATCATTAGGTTCAAGATTGCGAGGGACCGCCAGTCTGTCTCTATGACAAAGGTCGGTCTGCATACATCACCGGTCTGCGATGTCTGCCACAGATTCCAAACTTGGATACATTAGGGGCTAAGGGAGATGAAGTGCAGGGACAGAGGACTGTGTTTACGGTGCCTGGAGCAGCTAAATACTTCACTGGCATATGAAAGTGCCTAGCTTTGTGAGGTGCAGGGATGTAGGGCTGTGTTTACGGTGCCAAAAGCACCTTCATAAGTACCTCACTGTGCGCGAAGCGTTTCGAGCAAATGCTAGGACAAAAAATTACCTATACAGGCTTCTCCTAATTATATGGAAGCATTCTTACTTTGTGTAGGAAATGGTTTCAATTTTTGCCCCCTTTCAGTTACCTTGAGAGTCTTCGGAAGAAGTCCAGGTGACGTTGCTCACATCACCTCACGTGTGTGGAGTCACTCGATCTGCTGGATGTCTTCTGTGGTGCCGCAGTTTGCAACCAAAGAGAGAGCCAGCAGCGAATTATCTCCGCAGTGCACGTAACCGCTGACCGCTGGTCTATCTGGCATTCTTATTAAATGTGAATCCAGCAAATTTTTGAACTTTACAGTTTTGATATCAGTGGCGTTTCGAATATGCCGAGGCATTTTGTTAAACAATCCTGCTCCTCGTACAGCGAAACTATTAGAATATTTTGTGGCACAGCTTTTCCACCATCTCTGCTTGGAATACGGATATCACAGGTCCTTCCAGTTCTTTCCGAGTGTCTGGCGACAATCCGCTCAGTCACATTCACAGTGATACGTTCCAGAATTTTCCAAACATATATGATTGTAATTCATTCGAATCTGCGCTGTAACCACATTACAAAAAAAAAGTGAACCCCTCAGCCAACTTAACAGATCTGTGTCTGTTTCTACCCAACTGCTACTTTTGCTGAGCCTAAACCTGCCCTTATTACCGATTGCGAACTTTCTGTTTTGAGAACCAGACTCGGATGCAGGATCCGGTTGCAGTTGCAAGAGTTGGTCGACGAAACCGAGGGAAGCTTCATGGGCTTCCTGGCTGGTGAGCTTCATTACGAGTTTCTTTCTTCGTAAAACCAACACTAAAGGAGTGACCAGCTTTGTTCAAGGGCCCTTTTTACGCAGTGCTTTGGATATGCGCGCATTGATTGAATGAATTCCAGCTCGTTTGTTGAGAATGTTTATCTCGGTTCAAAGACTTGAATCATCGCTGCTAGTGATAGGGTGCGTTACTGTTGGAAACAGATTTGGAGGCTTGAATCATCGCTGTTGAAGTGACAGGGTACATTATTTGTGACAGATTTAAGGGATTGAGTTATCGTTAGTGATAGGGTGCGTTACTGCTTGTAACAGATTTAGAGGCTGGAATCATTGCTATCTATGGAACAGATATGGGCTATCATTATTAACAAAGATCCCGAAGTTTTAATATTTACTGCTAAAGTAATTGTGACAGTTATTGTCTGTGTTGCATCTAAAGGCATGGACCGCTGGTGCTGTACGTGCGTTGCTATTGTTATTACTTCTAGAGCACTCCATGGTTTTAATAATACTAATAAAGAGGTCGTGTTGGTATTGCTCGAGGCAGATTGAATGGTTGCGTGTATCTCAGTGATTTTGTTCGGCGTTGTTTGCAGTCAAACTGAAAGGTTTGGCCTGTAACTGATAAATATCATATTTGTTATTGTTTGTGATAGATTCAAATGCTAGAACTGCAAGAGCTGCAGTGATATTTTTCGGTACTGTTTTTGAGAGAAATAAAACGTGATACATATTTAACGATATGTAATAAAAATAAATCAAAGGACCTTGCAAGTCTTTTGGTTTTCTATAGAGTTCAGTATTTTTATTATAGGTGGGCACTCGCGTATACTTCTGGCACATTAGACATTTATCTTCACGTAGGGTGGCTAGGGTGGCTCCCTAAAATCTTAGGGCTGTCTTGCCATTGTCATTAGTTTTGGTAAAAAAAAGTGAGTTGACCATTTGATAGATACGGTACTGATTTCGCACATAATACCGAGAAAATGTTTCAATCATAAATTCAGTGATGTATAAAAATTCGAATATCATTAGTCCAGTAAAGTACTGAATTAATAAAGGTGCTAGCAGAAGCTATTATCTTCTAGTATCATTTAGTCTTCAGATGGCCCCTCTATTTAACTGAGACTACTTTTAGCTAAATCTCGTCCCAACACGCTTAGTCCCCTAGAGTAAGTGCCTCCACTTTTAGAGGCAAACCGTACCTGAGGCACAGCACAACCTTTCATCACAACAGTCATCCCCGTATTGCCTATGTGCGGGGCTGTTGCGGATCCACAGACATTTCAAAAGCGCTCAAACACTGTTCACAATACATCCATGCCTCCAGCGCACTGCAGTAACTTCAGAGGCTGCTATTTCTGTTTCCTGCGTTTGCTTCAGAGCTCGACGAGAGAAACAAATATTAACTGGTTCGTGACGAAATGACGGCGACATTAAGCTCGTCGCCAGGAGAATGACGAAATGGGCAAAAATTAGAGGGTTATAAATGAAGCGTCATTATATCAGAGGCTCGACGGGCTGGAAAGGCGAGCTTCAAAGGGACGGCGTGTTAAAATAAGATGCGCGGAGGCTTGCATTTGTTTCGTGTTGGTTTAGATAGAGATAAAATAAGACGGGCGTAGGAGTCATTTTGTTCAACATTTATCTAGGTAGAGATAAGATAAAACACGTCTTGACTTGGCTTAGTTTCGTATTTAGGCACAGGAGAATAAACAGGTGTTGGAGGAGCTTTGTGTGACATTTGTCTGGTCAGAGATGAGGTAGGATAAGATACGTCTAAACTTAACGTTGTTTAGTGCATGTTCAAGTACAAGAGAAATCAACAGATGTAGGAGTAGATGTGCTTAACGTTTGTCTAGGTATGAATGGATAAAACAGAAAAGGGTAGGAGCAGCATTGTTTAACGGGTTATTAATTAAATAAAATCGGAAACTTCTGAAAGCTTGGTTTTATTTCGTAGTTGTCTAGGTAGAGATAAATGACACTTCCTTGAGTTATTTGATGTTTATATTATATAATAATAACATACTCATAAGAAATAAGTTGGGTTGCATTTGTTTTAGGATATCTTCCAGTATAGATTATATAAGATTCGTGTAGACTTGGATTTGTTTATGGTTTATATGAAATGCAATGGTTAGATTAAGACAGAATTCGATATGTTTGTGAGTTTGGATTAGTTTTGGGGGTTTTGATCAATACGTTAATTGTTTCAGTACATGCAATGCGTTAGTGGAGATAAAATGAATTTACACTCGAACTTTATTTAGGTGTATGCTGAAATTTAATCATCAGGTAGCAATAAACTGTGGAAACCATCGAAACCATCGCTCGCATCAGAATGCAGGTAGGTAGTTCACGTTATATAACCCATTTCGAATCAGAATGCAGGTAGGTAGTTCACGTTATAGAACCCATTTTGAATCAGAATGCAGGTAGGTAGTTCACGTTATAGAACACATTTCGAATCAGAATGCAGGTAGGTAGTTCACGTTATAGAACACATTTCCAATCAGAATGCAGGTAGGTAGTTCACGTTATAGAACACATTTCGAAACAGAATTTGATTTAGGTTCAGAATAAACAGTTCCAGATATTGGATTTATGCTCTATTGAATTAATTTGGCGTACATTCCGGCAACAATATTTTGTTTTGAGAGGCAGAGTTTGCAATTAATTTGTGTTTCAACAACACTTAAGCTTATTTTATTGACTCAAATGATTTTTTCGAGTTTTAATTACAGTATTAATTAAAAAAAGCTTACTATATTCGAATGAATTAAATACTATCAGTGATGAGCAGCACGTGACGATTTTATACATATTAAGTGCCTGTTCCTACAGTTTTAACTCTGTAATTGCTAAATATACTTAATATATATACATAATATACTTGAAACAGCTCGTGCCATACCACTGCATAAGTCAGGAAATAGGGATGTGCCATCTAATTATAGACCAATTTCAACTCTCTCGTTATTCAATAAAATCTTTGATAGACTGATCCACTCACGTTTAGTCCAATTCTTTGATGTTCATAATGTTTTAAACAAAAACCAATATGGATTCAGGAAGGGCAGAAACACAACGCATGCAATATTTACTTTAGTTCACGATCTGTTATCGGCTTTAGACAAAACTTATACTGTTTCTTTATTTTTAGATTTAAAGAAAGCGTTTGATACGGTCAATGGCAAATTTTTATTGAGAGGGTTGTCCCATTATGGTATAAGAGACCACGATAATGATCTCCTTGAGAGTTACTTACAAGAAAGTCAACAGTACGTAGTTATTGATGAATATCAGTCGTTTAAGAGAATTGTTAACATAGGTGTACCACAAGGTTCGGTTCTTGGCCCTTTACTTTTCAATATTTACACTAATGATATTTCATTTATTGATGGTGTTAGGTCTTAACTATTTGCTGATGATGCTGTTTTTTATATTAATGATAAGTCACTACCGGTAGCGTAACAAAAACTGCAAAAATCAATCAACTATCTTTCTGAGTGGTTCGAAGTGAATAAAATAACGCCATTAACAGATGAAACGAAAGTTATGCTATTCTTTTTCTGCAAAAGTTGATAAATTGGCTAATGTGTACTTTAATGGCACTAAACTGGAGTGGGTAAGGTCCTTCAAATACCTTGGTGTTATTATTGATTAGAAACTAAAGTTTAACCAGCACGTGTCTACTCCCTGTAACAAATAGAGCAACGCCAAAGGTGTTTTTTATTCACTATCGAAATACTCGCCTAAGGAAGGTTTACTAACTCTAAGCTATTCGTTGTTTTACTCCCACCTCGCCTATGCAATTATAATATGGGGTGGAGCTAGTGAAAACATTGTCAAATCGACCAAAACTTTAATGAACGATATTCTTGGGATTATATTGCGAGTAAAGCGAAATCAAGACAATGTACCTTTGGTCTCCAATTAAACCATGTATTTGGATCTAAATGTCTTAAAATTTGATGATGTCTATCACTATTTTTGATTAAGTTATTACATAAGGCAATATTAGGTGAGATTGCATTTTTTGAGAGCCATTTTAGTGCCTTGCAAGCTGATTGTCATTATGATATAAGATGTACTCGATTTAATTTACCTACGATTAGGCTTGAGATAGAAAAACAGTTCGCTGTATTTCAATGCGTGAGAGCTTTTATTAATCTTCCTGAATTTTGATACAACCTATGTCACGCAGAGATTTAAGGTTGTATTAACTGTCCGTGGGAGCTCAAGCGTGAAGTTTTTATAATAATAATAACTAGAGCACTCTGAGAGCGCATACCTCCCCCAAGCGAGGCAACGGTAGCAAAAAATTCAAATCGGCTCTGAAACCATAATTTTCCTTGCATCTTCTCCAAAATGTAATCATTGTGCCTTTTGATAGTAATCACAGCTTGTGCAATTTTCCTGACGATCCGTTCATAACTTTTTGAGTTATGCTGCTAACAATTGTTATGACAAACATGAGTCAAACATACAGACGAAAAACCGATCTGCACCAAAATTTGATCATTTATGTCTCTCAACATTACTAACAGCCCCTATAAATTTCATAAAGGTCCATTTATTATGTTTTGTTATTGTGCTAACAAATATAAAATTAAAAACGGGGACAAACGAACGAACAAACGGATCATTGCCAAAATTTGGTTATTTGCTCTTCGTTATATACCTAACAATTCATGTTAATTTCATTTTATTAAAATCCATCCATAATTTTTTGAGTTACGGCATTGAGAAAAATGACTCAGACTAATCAAACAAGCAAACGGATGGACATATCTTCACCGAAAGTTAATCTTCTGTTCCTCCTAACATACTTAACAATCACTGTAAATTTCATCCAAACCGATTTAAAACTTTTTGAGTTATCTTGGTGACAGACAGACAACCAGACAAACAAAGACGACGAAAACATCACCTCCTTGGCGGAGGTAAGAATAATTAGGTGTCAGTATAGAGATTTTTGTCTACGTCGTTATAGAGACCAGTGAATGCTGTGTGCCCAATAAGCAGTTATAGCTTTTTAGCGGCATGTTTCTATTTTTTGCGTATTTCATAACCGCTTTAATCTCTTGCTTTGTGATTTTGAAGCAATAAACTTAACCTGACTGAATACTGTGGCAGTTCCTCAAGCGCTTCCGGCTCCCGCTCTAGAGAGAATAGTTTACACACAGCCCAATAGAGCAGATTAAATCTTGTCTTTGATGTCCTCATTGTAGAGAGCCGATTAATGGTGTTTATCACGGACTACCTGTACCTATGAAATAATAATAACCATAGAAATAATAACTCATTTATTTCTCCCCAATGGGAGGCTTTCATAGCTTAATACTACTACGTCTGTTTGCTAATATAATTACATCTTATATCATGCGATAAGTAAGGCGGTATTGAATAGCTCAACCGACACCACGTAGAGTGCTGTAATAGTTTTGGAATGCAACTGAAAATAACAAAACGAAAGCGCTCTGAGAGCGCATGCCTCCGCCAGGCAAGACACCGGTAATGAAAACTTTAAATTGGTGCTGAGACCATGATTTTCTTTGTAGCAACACCAATCCGCTCATAACTTTTTGAGTTATGCTGCTGACAAGCATCATGATAAACATAAGCCAAACAAACAAACAAACAAACAAACAAACAAACAAACAAACAAACAAACAAACAAACAAACAAACAAACAAACAAACAAACGAAAAAACCGATCTGCACCAAAATTTAATCATTTATGTCTTCTAACAATACTAAT
>LQNS02278163.1:12292077-12328889 GCA_001587735.2 Parhyale hawaiensis
TCACCTCAAAATAGATAATTTCAATTTCACTCCCGATGCCCCTGAAGAAATAGTTCAAGACGCAGAGATCCTATCACAATGGAGAATTAAATAATTTTATTGCTCGCTCCTTGAAGGGTTATTTAAAGTCGCCGCGAGAGCTCGTGACATGAAAACGATGCCGTTATACATTATTTCTTCACGGTTTCACAACACTTTGACGGCAGAATACTGGACCCAATCCCAGACAGGAGCCTTATTCACGGCGTAGAAGAACCACCGTAAGTAGTTTGAAGAATGAGAAATGATGAATCGCAGAAACAGATTCGCGTCCATTTCGAAGATAAGCACTGGCACTGCGTGCTTTAAATTTGATGACAAACACACTGATTGGCGCAAAAGACAAAGCCCTGTCGTCACATTGGAGGATGAAATTATAACGTCAGCACTGATAGCGTGAGGGACGCAAGAAGTGCAGTTGCGTGCCATCCCAAAGCACTTGACTCGGAGATGGCTAGAGGCCCATGCCCAGAGAGGAGCCAAAACAATTCTGTTTGCAACACGGATCGGAATCAGATGAATCAAACGTGAGTCCCATCGACATGGGGGATAGCACAGATGCGTGCCTCCTGAAGAAGAGAAGCACTATGTAACTTCCACAAACTCCTTCAGACTCAGACTGACTACCTCCCTCGAACCAGACCTAAGTGTGAACCTTCAAGCTTTTCCCGAGAAACATTTTTTTTTACCGTTCTCTAACTCAACAACTTCTGAACAACAGTCTCTCACACCTCAAGTTGAAACAATACACCCTTTTACGAAAGCCTACAAAGACCCTCTCAAAACCGTTAGTAGTGGGTAAAGCGGCGAGATCCTCTTTTTGAGGGTAACCTACCCTCGCGGCTCCCCTCACGCGTGAGCTTCCCGTTTATAACGGCCAATGCACTACCGGTTTAACAGGGGTCAGGGGTCTGGGAAACCGGAAGGGGCGGCGCGATAACCCGGCGGCGCGAGGGGAACCTACCCTCAAAAAGGGGTATCTCGCGGCTTTACCCATTACTACCGTTGGTTGCTAGCTGCGAACATATAAACATAGTAAGTCTTTATCTTGTTCCTTCTAACACCCCAGCGCGCAGCTGTGCTGTCGTTTATCTTACTGTCACAGGCTGCGCTAAAGCTTAAATATTTTTGAGTATAATAATAGCGTTCGCTTAGAGAAAGGGAGACTCCTCTGAAAAAAAAAAAAATTGATCGAAATACTTATGAAAATAATATGTTACTACGGACTCTTTCAGAGAAATAAATTCATAATAATTAAAAACCTGAATAATTTATCTCTGCTAATTAACAGCAATGTTAATTACCTAATTGACGAGGTAATTGGTGAAAATATAGATATACATAGAGCATATTATTTAAAACAATCTGGCGACTGCTTGAAGCAGTAGTGGGGCATTGAGATTTCCAATCAATAGCTCAGTCGGTGAGTTCATACTAAAATCAGTGTTATTTAGCAAATCCTGGTCGGGATCTGTGCTCGGCTTTCTAAAAAATGCAGGCGTTCAAGTCGGCTACGAGTGATGTTTTGAATGATTTTTCATAACAGGGCCCTGGTATCCTGGAATTGCTTAGCGTCACTTGGGAATCATCCCTTATTTATAGGTATCCAGGTGCTTAGTTTCAACAATCGTAATGATGATGATGATGGTTTGAAGCAGTAGCCGGATGTCTGTCGATGCTGTGGTGTATTCGTCGCATGTTCTGCTATTTCTTGAAGCAATAGTCTGATATCCGTTTATTTGGTGGATACCTGCCTATTTTGTGTAGCATGCAGCAGTCGGATATCCGTCGATTCTGTAATGCAGTAGTCGGATATCTGTCTACGCTCTGATCTGTATAGTAGTTGGACATTCGCAAAATAGAAGGTGAATCCATCGGTGATCAGGTGGTCTTTTTATACAGTGATCGGGTATTCCGCTTATTTTGTGATGTAGCCGTCTACTACAACGCTATTCTGTGGTGCAACAGAAAGATATCCGTCGATTTTCCTGTGCAGTTTTTGAACTCCCCACTGTGCGATGCTCATAGTAGGAGGAAAGACGGCGATTCTGCGATACGTCCGTGGGATAGACGGTTATTTTATGCTAAAACTCTAAGTCTGTTGAGTTTTTTCTGCGTCCGCCCGACTGCTGACTGCTAAACGATTTTAAATAATATCATTGGGATATTGCACCATTTTATGACGAATCAGGGAGATTCTTGGAGATTCTATGATGTAACAGCAGCAGCATATTTGTTGTTAGTCGCAGCAGCTACGGTGTCCAAATAGTCATTTAAATATCCGTGAAGGAGACAAGATATCCACCAGTAACAGCAATACTTACACTCGTAACAGCTACACTACCGCAACGTCCTTAACAAAAAGAAAACAACAGTAACAGTAATCCTAACACCCGCAACAGCTGCACTACCGTAACGTCTTTAACAAAAAGAAAACAACTGTAACAGCAATCCTAACAGCTGCAACAGCCGCGGCGCAATATCCTGTTTTCTTTGCACCGCAACAACTCCCTCAATTCGGCAGCGGCGGCGCTTCCCAGCTGCATCTCAAAATTTCGTCAGGATTTGCATGCGCGTTAGAACGCTTCATGAATACCACATTGGCTGCCTGAATGGAAGAGCGAAGACCAGGTGTGCTGCTGCTGGGTCTTGCCTTTTAGTTTCGAGACCGCCGTCGATGTCATTTCTGTTTTGACTCTTGGGGTTCGGAAAAAAGCTACCTACAGCCAGGGCTTTTGTGTGAGCGTGTCGCCCAAATGCGGGGAAAAAACGTTGCTGACAGCAGGGTGCTTTGTGTTTATGGAAAGTTGAAAGAGTGTTTTTATTTCTTAAACTAGTAAGGTATAAAATTGTATATATATTTGTGAACATTTGGGTGGAGGTCATGCGTTTAAATTTATTTATTAAGGAATAGATATATGTATTATACATGATGTAGTAGTAGGATAATAGACAATTGTAAAAATGACTAGCAGTAGCCGGCTATCAAGCGATTGTTTGAAGCGGTAGACAGATATCTAATAGCTGTAGAACGCACATGTTCTGTCGGACCAGAGAATCAAACTAAAGAGTCATATCGGGTAACTCAAGGAGGTTTGATAGAAGGAGGGAGATAAGCCACATTTCGCTATACTGGCCAGGGAAGTTCTTTGTTCTTCGTTGGCTGCTCCCTTCCCACCAATCACAGGCCCTCAGCCATCCCTTCTCATCAATAAGAGGCTTCCAGCCGTTCCTGCAGCCAATCATCGCGCCTGCCAGACTTCAGCTATGCCGGAAAAATCAGTTTCAGGTCTCCGACGCCATTCCTACTTCCTTCTTATTAAACCTCCTTGGGGTAAATAGAGAGCAAAACTTTTAAGGCGCTAACCGGAACTGCAGCACTTCCATCGCACAGAAGACCTTTTTCTCTTTACTATCGAACACGAACCATGAATACGAAGTGTGATACTATTTTAATCAGATGGTAAATTTTAAAACTATGATGCACGAAGCGCAGCAGTGATTCATTTGAATTCGATTGTTCTGAAGCTCCTGTCGTGGGTTAAGTATTTCTATCTACGTAATACTGTAAGTGTGACGTATAGACAAACGGACAAACGACTGGGTGGAGGCAGAAACTGAACTACATATGTAGAACAGCGCTCTCGAAAGTGCAGAAATCCCCAAGAGACTCAAAGCTAAAAGACAAAATGGTAGATACGGGCTAACGGATATCACCGAAATGAAATTATTCTAAAAGTTCTTGTAAATTTATTGAAGAACTGTTAATAACTTTAATAACATACCCAACAAAAATGTATGCATTTTGGTGGAGGTAATTATAATAATAATAACTAGCTGCACCAGTGGAAATTCCACGGTTAGTGAATATTTTCACTCGCCTCATATAACCTGAGGTAGGTCTCATATCTAAATCACCCCGTCTGAACTAACGTCTCCCGCTTAACCCAGGCTATCCTCATGCAGTCCGTCTACCTTACATCTCGTGTGAATTTTTCTAGTAATTCCATTTCGTCCCTGAATTACGCAATGTTCAATCATCAACTAATTCGCACTTCCGTTTTGGTATGACATAGAAATACGACGGTACATCTCGCAATATTCTCTTAGAGTGCGCATTTGCAAGCCTTTTCTAAGTTCTATTTCCCACAGTTTACAGATAATTGTAATTTGTTGTCGGTGTTTCGATTTCTTTTCATTATTTCGGAACCCGTGGATTAGTAGCCCAAAGTTTTTCTGCTATGTTGGTTGTGATTGCTACACAGTAACTAAAAGGAAACATATTCGGTGAATTTCTCTCCTCACAACAGGGTCATCTTCTGTGCTCAAGATGTCATTGTGTTTGCTCAGGCATCATACACTGTAGACTGTATTGGCGGATGCTTTGGCGGCAGTGCAATCGCTTCAAAAAAGACTTCAGGGCAAAAAAGCCCAACACAACCATTCTGTTTACCCGTGGCGAATCACACAGTTCATTTACAACTGATAGTTATGTCAGGCAATAGAGTGGCAGCACCTGCAGTTGCAGCAGAGTAACGTCACAGTCGTGACGTCACAAAAATGTATCAGCCTTTAGCGTCACTCCTTTTTTTTTTGCTGCGGGGCATCCTGGGTAATTTCCAATATGGCGTCGGGTGTGCGAGAGGTTAAGTGTTTATTACATAAACGTTGGTAAAATTCTTCAGCTGCAGTTTACTTTGCTTTTTATGTGTTTATAACATTCTATTTTATAACTAGCTATAATACAAAGTTTTTTTGGTGAACGAAAATCGTCTAATTTTGGCTTTTTAAACTAATAGAATCTTTCTATTCCGCGCAAAGCATTCGCCTCAACTTAGGCAAATATTTTCAGATGATTTTCTCAGTTCTTTTTATGGCGCTGAAAATCAAGATGCAATGTACTACATACATCAAATCTATGATCTATTATATTCCTTTACCTATGTAATTAAGTGTATGGTCAGTATGGGTAGTTCTAATTTGATCTAATAAATTATGAACAATTAGCGGGAAAGCCTTTCTGGTATACTGCAGTATAAGGAGCCGCCGCTTGCGGCCTCATTTGTTTACACCAGCAGAGTGTCATGGCAGTCGCTCATTGGCTAAAATTGATGCCACTCACGGCGGTCGCTGATTGGCTGAGATGGTGTCACGTTGGGTCGCTGATTGGCTGATATTAGGCGAAGGGTGTTCACTTAGGGCTGACTTAACTATCTGTAGTTAAATGAACTGTGCCGTATCACAGCTACGCAACTGGCTTTATTAGAAATGCCATTCGCTGCCTGCAAAGTGAACAGAATATCGTAAAAAAAATGAAAACGTGCAGGTAGATATGATACGGGGGAAATGATTCTATATGAAGCCTAATCTCTAAATTTGTTCTATCTATTATTGAAGAGCGTGCCACAAAAGGTAAGTAGGTAGGTACATAAGTACAAACTAGCGTATTAATATAGTGATAAAAATAATAATTATCTGTAGCCAATCACAGATGCATGTTTCATTAAATAAAATAGCTGTACTACAAGCATTTATCCTAGCTAGTATTTCTCAATACTACGCACTAGCTTTTTTTCTTCAGGCGGTAGGTGATGGATGAATTCACCAAAGTTTGAAATTTTATTTACATTCTCTGAATAGTCACATTATTTATAACACCAGAGGGCCAGCGCTGTCATAAAATGACAGCGAAGAATTTGTGATGACCTTCATTGAACAAAGTTTCGTTATTACAGCTGTAAACCTAAGCACCCTGTAATGAGCGTTTACGGCTTCACCGCCGCTCAGTATCGGAACTTTTTTCTCTCTCTTTCTGAGATGGAGAAAATTCTCCGCTTATTGTAGACAGAACAGCAACGCTCAAAGTAATAGCACCGCTTCGGTATTGTGGATACGGTAGGCTAGCTTATCCAGGTTCAATGGTTTTTGCATAGCGAAAGCTTTTTCATCGACCATTGAATTAAATTCTGGAGAATAGCTGAAGCAACGAAATCATCTGTGGGATGAAACTACGAGTCAAGATGCATGAGAGAGCCAACTTCAACTTCGGCAAAGCAAAAAGTGCCTTTAAACTTGAGGTTGCCCGATACTTAGCCATAGATTTTATGTATGGAGAAGCTAATACTGATACAAATCACACTGAGCCTGAAATGGCTTCAATGTTTGAATTTCAATTGTCCCTAATTAAGATACGTTTGGCATCTTCTGCAACCTGGCCTATTTTCTACTTAACAGTTTGCAATGGAACTTGAGAGGACGACCAGAGCCTCCAACCTGGGCTAATTTCTGCCTATCTGTAATGTTAAAGCGTGACAGAAAATAAATAAAAATTTAAATAAATAAACAAAGAAAACGATAAATACACATCGGTCATTATCATATTTTAGATTTCGATCGATTGCTTCTTTAGTTGGCCGACAGTTTCAAGGACCTCCATCTATCATGAGGGCGAATTTTGAAAATCTCGAAACTTCAGAATTTAGTGGACTTATATACAGGGATATGATCTGTATCTACAATACGCTGATGGCAAGATTTTGACTTTTCAGTTACCTCGAATCTCTATTCTGTTCTTAAGAGTTGAAGGAGAATTATTTCATTAGTTGTTTTAAGAGAAAATAACAGCTCTTTGAGATGGAGGGCCTCCAGGAATCTTAGACGGAGACTGTCTGGTGCATTGCCAATTATTGAGGTACCTCCAAGTCATTCCTTTCTTATAGGCTGTTGTCCATGGTACTGAATGAAATGGGTAAAAATAGCACCTTCTTGACAATGGCAGGACAAACGCCTGGAGAGTCGCATGGAAGTCATCCCGATATAAGAATGAGGGCAGCCTCCCTCAAGTGGGCAATGAAAACGGTATAGAACCATACGCTTCTTTAAGTCGTCAGTGATGATGGAAGAAATGTTCTTCATGATTAGGTTAGAAGTTTTTCAGTTCTTGTAGTAAATTATTAAACTGAGTTCCTTTGCAGCGTCTGATGGTTTGACGTCTCGAGTTATAATTCTTTGCATTGCTCTTTCAGCTGCTTTATACTAATGGTGCATCGTAGACTGATAATAAATTTTGATTTGGTTGTTATTAATGACAGGCTGTGATTCTTGCTCTGATGACATAAGGGAAGGATAGATATTTCTGAGAAAAGAATAGTGAAAAAGATATAACGAACCAAGGTTTCTAAGCTTAGCGTCATCGTCGGCTACTGTACCAGAATGAAAGCGAGCATGTCTAGGCCACAGTACTGAGTGTGGTAGCAGGGTCAGTTCATGGGGGCTTAGACTAAACGCCTACCGTACTCTTGTCGCGCAAGGTTGCGCAGAGTTACGGGCTGTGGATATACAGCTGGTTTACATAGAATTTTTTGCTTTGCAGAACTGTAAACATAAATCGTTGAAAAGTTTTGAGGTGAGCTGTTGGAGATGTTTACGGAGAGTAAAGGTATTGATATATTTCGCGTGAGGCGCATCTAAAATGTTAATTATTTAGCTGTGTTTTTCTGTTACAAAAAAGCAAATAAATGCTTGGCCTGACGCTGTGGCATTGAGAAATTCTGTATTACAGAGCGACTTAAATTTAAATTATTCAGATATTTGCTGAAGTATTACCAGAGAATACAAATTTGAAATATTCAAGTATGCAGTGTTACAAGAGACTGAAAATCTATAGATTAAGATATATGTATATAGCCCCAGAGTAAACGGTAAATAGATTCAAGTACATATTGTTGCTAGAAAGTACATACGTACGCAAGTATTTAGTGTTACATAAGTAACATAACAAATTTCAAAAGTCTGACGGTGCCAAAAAATAAGAACGAAGAACATTTTGCTTAGTGTTGTAGCGAAGGGGAAGTTGGTGTTATAAATATTATTTGTTGTATATGTTACATTTTATATGTTGTAAGTACTATTATTTATTTCCAGCAAATCAAACGCTAAGGTTTTTTCTTTTTTTTTTACCACAGAAGAGCACAATTTAGATGCTCTGCCGTGTTGCACAGAGAAATACTATACAAACTAAACTTAGATCTACCTTCTTGAGAAGACCTTGCTTAAAATGTGTACAGTGCTTAACATTGATCAAATTTTGACTAAGGACTGCAAATCAATAGTGAAACCGGTACATTTTTAAAAATGCTTTTCAGATAGAGCACACAGAGGATGGCTGCTGAAATATGACATAGTTCGTTCTTAACCAGGAACAAGTATGGGGAAAAGGGTGTCACAACCGCCCGTACGTGGCTGAGCTAAGGTTAGAAACGTTAATTTAACCCATGCTCACGCTTACTGAGCCCCGGAGTTACATAAGGAACCACACTTTCGTTAGCTGTTACCAAAAGTTGACAAATTTCAATCACGACTACCTAATACATTGAAAAATTGAACACAATACTTCGAAACCGCCCAGTCATGTGTTGCCTGGTATAAATAGCGGATTTCATTCACGACTACCTAATAATTGGAGCACGTAATGAAACAATCCGTTCATTAGTTACGTAATGGTGACACACTCACACACATACACGCTTACCCTACTTTGCAAAGCAGGGACTCCTTCTAATCAGAGCACCTTCCCTCCGTCCTGACGCCCCAGCAGCATAAGGAGTGTCAGGTACAAAGGAGACCAATTACTGGTAAGACGGCTCGTGATTAGGAGAGGTTCGCTACTTAATTGCCTTCTGATTCATTTTGTTATGTATGTAAAGTAAGGGCGCTACAAATACAGAAATGTAATAAGCCATTTATTTGTCGATCTAGATGTTATTTTTAGGGCACAGTAGTTAGAAAAATGCTTTAAATCATTAAGTTGTACGTTTGTCTGCACCAGCTTAGGAGAAGACACACCCTCCGTTGTAATCCACTATAGTAAATGTGACGAATCGTTAATATATTCATTCATGCAACATTAACAAAACCAGTTGTTCTGTTGCACCGACTGCCGCTATTGAATCTAGTTTAAACCGATAAATTGGTGGCCATTGTATCACTTGTCCATCAGCTTCTGACCATCACATTTTTGAAACCCGGACAGTTTGTCCCTCAGTAAAAGAGTATTATATTTTTGTCCATTACTCCATTTATCCATCAAGGCCAGTATATCTTTGGCCATCTCATCACTTGGCCATCACCCTAAATGGTCATAAATACTCGGGTATCGCAATGTTTGTTCATCACACTTAAGACCATTATATCATTAGCCATCTCACCATTTGTCCGTCAGTTAAGTTTAGTCACCTCAACTTTTGTCCATCAGACTTAGGCCATCCCACAATCCAGTTTAAGGCCATTAACTGCACAGTCATCGCGCCATTTGTCCATCAGCTTTAGGCCATCAGACCTCTGTCCATCAGACCATATCTAGTGATGTAGCCGGCTGTCCTGCCAGCTCTGATTTGGGCCAATCAAGATCGTGTCGTCATTCCCATTCCTCTTCCATAATTTAACTCCATTCCCGATTCCCAGAGGCTTTAGGAATCCGTTCCTTGCCCTTAAGTGATTCCTGATGGAGGGCATTGAATTGCAGATTCCAGGGCCTTCTCTGTGTGAGGCCACTGATTTGTGAGCCGCTGACGTGGGGCCTTGAGCCGATGACACGGGGCCCTGAGCCACTAACATGGGGTACAGAGCCGCTGACACGGGGCCCTGAGCCACTGACATGGGACCCTATGCCGCTGACATGGGGCCCTGAGCCACTGACATGGGACCCTATGCCGCTGACATGGGGCCCTGAGCCACTGACATGGGACCCTATGCCGCTGACATGGGGCCCTGAGCCACTGACATGGGGCCCTGGGCCGCTGACATGGGGCCTTGAGCCACTGAAATGGGGCCCTGAGCCACTGACATGGAGCCCTGAGCCGCTGACATGGGGCCCTGAGCCGCTGACATGGGACCCTGAGCCACTGACATGGGGCCCTGAGCCGCTGACATGGGGCCCTGAGCCGCTGACATAGGGCCCTGAGTGGCTGACATCGGGCCCTGAGCAGCTGACATGAGGCCCTGAGCCGCTGACATAGGGCCCTGAGTGGCTGACATGGGGCTCTGAGCAGCTGACACGGGTCCCTGCGCCACTGACATGGGGCCCTGAGTGGCTGACATGGGACCCTGAGCCGCTGTCATGGGGCCCTCAGCTGCAGACAACCGATAATGTAACAGAATGACACAGATTTTATCAACAGCTTGGACTTTTTATAATCAGCTTGGCATGAAAACCTAACCTGGCACAGAGAAATGTGATGTCTTATCCGTATGCAGCGATTCGAAATTGTCTCAAATCAGCTGAAAAGCTAATATAGTTACGAAAGTTTTTTTTCTGTTGGGCACTGTAATGAATTATTATGCTTGTGATTTTATCCACCCATCCATACTTTTATTTGCTCGTCTGCACGTCCGCTGAGATACGAATAGAATAGGAAGCGTTTAATTTGCAAGAAACTCTAACTTTATTTGACAGAAACGTCAACAATAGCTGTGCGTTTTTCGTCCTTCAGAAAATTCTAACATATATTTTTTAAGCGAAACGAAAAGTACTTTTCAGGGGAATCCTTGCTAGGGTTACATGTCTAGTACCCGTCCACCAAGCTAGTAGCCGTTCACTTGGCACTAAAAAACTTCCTGTGTGAAAACTAGCTGTGCTAGAAAGCCGTACATAGGTTCTAACTGTAGGCTAAGTAGTGCCGCACTATCCCTGAAAATGACGGGCGAAAAAAATTAAGCAAAAAGAAATAGTGGTCGTTTCCTCATTTTTTTCATGGTTTTAGTGAAAAATGTGACAACCACCAGCATTTCTTTTTGCTTTATTTTATTCGCCCATCATTTTCAGGGATAGTGCGGCACTACTTAGCCTACAGTTTAAGCCTATGTACGGCTTTCTAGCACTGCTAGCTTTCTCACAGGAAGTTTTTGAGTGCCAAGTGGACGGCTACTAGCATGGCTGGTAAACTAGATACCAAGTGCTATAATCGTCCAGTCTACTAAAGAACTTTAAAATTTTATTCAAGAATGCATAGATAGTATGTGCAAAAAGACTACTGAAGAACAGCATGAGCTTGGTGTGGTCTCACCCTTGCCCACTGATTTCACCAGATTGAAGCTACGGCGATTATGCACGCCCAAGGAGCTTCAATAGGGAGGAGGGAGCCAGGAGCCTCGTCCGTGAAGCTCAAGAGTCGCTTATGGCTGCAGCCAGTCGCGTATGCACCAATCTCATACCAGTAACTCTGTTTGTCTGCTGTTCCCCGTGAAACTCACTGCTCCCCCGTCACTTCCACCAATGAGAATCATGAACGTGTCTCACATCTACAAAGGTTCAGGTTGACTCGATGGCGAATCTGTGAATGGGCTGCAGGGCTCCCTCCTCCTCTATTGAGGGTCCTTGCTCACGCTGGGTTGAATGGAAATTAGTCGATGTGCGCGTTCCAGTATATATGTAGTTACTCCTAGATTTCAACGCATCTGTTCTGCATTGAACCAATGAGATTTGTAGGCCATTTTTCTCCAGCACTGTTAAAGGCAAACCATCCATGTCTCGCTGTTTTTATATTGTCGACTACTATCGTACCTTTGTCATAACAAACTTCACGACAAGTTTTCTATTTGATTTAAGTCCGAGACTGACCGGGCCAGTCCAAAACTTCGATGTTATTTGTTTTAAACGAGTCTTTTGTGGACTTTGAGATGCACGGCTGCATTGTCTGGCACTCATATAGCATCATTTTTGTCTCGACTTTTTTTCAGCTCAACAGCCACGATGGCAGCAGATTAGCGCGCTGAACTCGTGGACATTACGGGCTCGAATGCCTAGTCAGGCAAGCGTATTTTGCTAATTTTCCCTTCTGGCTGTGGTTATTAATGTGCTCTTTTTCATTATCAATAAAGGGAACATTCTTTTGTGTTCTGTAGAGACAAGCCCCTTTATTCAATGTTTAATTGCCGTTAAAGTATGATATTTGTCACACGTCTTCATAGTATGTTTTCCAGATACTTGTGTACTGATTCTCGTTCTGGCTTTCATAATATATTATCACATAAATACATATATCTTAGCCTGTCATAATTATTTCCGCTGTGAAAAACGTAGTTTTGAGAACACGTTTTTCTTAGGCAATATAATACAAAAACTATTACGTATACTTAGTATTATATAGCTTAACGTAAGCTGAGGATTATATAACTTAAATTGTGGATGCAAATTTTCAGAGCACTAGGTGAAATAACAAACAAGTTGTCAATAAAATTTTTTAGTGTTGTTATTGTATGGCTGGAACCACCATCGGAATAATATAACAGATATTAGATACAGTCTACGCATCTGTGATACAGTTACTGTAGCTCTCGGCCGGGGCAGTGCAGCAATTATTACCGGTCTGGTGTTGTTTTAGGAGGTTTGCAGAAGTGATTTAGAGAGTCATCTATCAGGGAACGTGCGTGCTGCCCTAACTGCGTCCGGTCACGCGATGATGGTGAAGGAAAGAGAGCGTAGGGAAACCAGAGCGGTCCCTTGCTCTTATTAGAAAAATTAAAGAGCTTTAAACAGCTCGCTAAGGACTAATTTTAGCAAATGCAACGATTAACCATGTATTCTACATCGCGCAAGAGAGAATCAAGGCTTATAATACAGTGTACGAATAGCTCATCGCAAAGCAGCTGAGTCTTGTTTTGTCCCATTTTATACCTCAGTTAACAGAACGGTAGCGTGCTGTACTAGCACGCCATTGGTTATACTTAAGTGTAAAGCTTGCGGCATTTGGACAGCAACTTGGGTATATCCGACATTCATAGTCCATGCGCGGGCACTGGCCTAACCAGAAGTATAACGATTATCAAGGAGGTTTTGAATTGTCACACGAATATTGTAACCATGAATGGCTCGAATTAACCCAGAAATTCGATTTAGCACAGCTTCAAGTTTCCGCATTCACGGCTAAGCTTGCGACGTGCAAGAAAGATAAACTTAGCCACCTCAAAAATTCTTTAAATTTTACAGTCAAGTTTACTAGGGACGTGTTCGATTGGCGCAGATAAATTGAAATCATTTACACCGGCTGGAATTAAATTTTGAGACCTCTAATTGTTTTTGTTGTTTCTGACACTTTGGAATGCGTTTTAGGCGTTAGAAACATACAGATTATACATGAGACGGCCTAACTTCAATCTTGCTTACGGCCGCTGACTCAAGCGCAATCGATTTGTCAGTAACGCCTGCCTAATACTTGATCTAGAGCGTAAAATCTAACCCAAGCATGCACCAGATTGAATGTCCTACAAGCTAAAGCCAATGGGATTAAGTTATTTTCATTTGCTTGTGCAAGTCTAACAACGCAGTTACTTAGTGTTTCCGATGTGTTATTGTTATTGCTGTTTAATGTGTTATTGTTATTGCTGTTTAATGTATTATTTTACTATCACCCAGACTCAAATCCAGTATTTTTGTTGACATATTTAGGCGAAATAAGGCATTCTAAGATTTTGTTTCATGAATAACGTTTTCGTCTGATATGCTTAGTTTTCGAGATATTTGACTTTGAAATTAGCATTGTTTTTCTATGAGAAAAAGTATCCGGCGTTATTAAAGGCTTGCTAGCGACCACAATAAGCCTAAACTAGGTTTAGTTAGGTCAGGTTAGGTTAAGTTAGGCCAGGTTAGGCCAGGTTAGGTAAGGTTCGGTTAGGTTCCTATGGGGTCGCTAACAAGCCAATAACAAAGCCGGTTATTTTTTTTTATTGGAAAACAATAGAATTTAAAGGTAAAATAACTCGAAAACCAAGCATTTCCGACGAAAACGTTACTCATGAACAAACTCTTAGAATACCTTAATCTACCTAAATATGTCAACAAAAATACTGGATATGAGTGGGGGGTAGTAGTGAAAATTTACCTTGTTTTATTATTATTGTTGTTATTTTATTTCAAGTACATAAGGCCGCTTAAGACAATGGCAGAGTACTAGCATTGGCTTCTCCTCAGTGTTCACAAATGTGGTCACAATTCTAGAATAAAACGGATGCATTACATCCACTGCAGCTACAGCCTGTTCTTCCTTTAAAATAAAAATTTCTTGTAAACACCAAGTTCTTTCAAAGTCGTTTCATGCTCCAGAAAGGAGATTAATTTCTGCTCGCGATAAATTTTAACAATCAGTGCAGACAAATGTGAATAGTATGTAGCTCATTTCTCAGGCTTAGCTGTGATACGTAAGAGACAGATGTATATCGAACTTTTTGTAGCCACTGAGGGTAAGCATAAAAGTGTTTAGAAATCCGACCAGCAGGAGGGGATGGCCCGGGGCCCACGTTCGGATTTGGTTGTGGCAGTGTCACTTCAGCCAAGTTATTTTGTTTCACTGGACCCACATCTTTTACTATATAGGCCCAAGGTGGTGACCATATAATTTCTAGCAGGGCCCCATATGTGGCTATCATGTGGTGATCGATTCGTTGTGACCACATGGCACGTGGCTAACGCCACGTGGTAGCCACACGGAGCCTAGTTAGGATAAAGGTGGCTATCTCGTTACTACATTGGCCCAATGTGGCTACCACGAGGCATTTGTCATTTGGCTGCCACGTAGTAGCTGTGTGGTATATACTACACCAAAACAAAGCGAAAACTGGACTTGACCTGCCAGGCTTCCAACATTCAACATTAACATTAGGAATTTTTAAGCACACTTCTTACACCGTTTTACCGTCAACGCTTGACGATCTGGCGCATCGTCGCAGAGTTGGTGGGGTCTGTTTTTTGTATAAAATGTATAACTGCCCCAGTCATCCACTGTCTGAGTTTCTTCCGGATCCATTTGTTCGGGTGAGGTATACTCGGCGTACTGGTGCTCTTCATGAGTTTNCGCATCGTCGCAGAGTTGGTGGGGTCTGTTTTTTGTATAAAATGTATAACTGCCCCAGTCATCCACTGTCTGAGTTTCTTCCGGATCCATTTGTTCGGGTGAGGTATACTCGGCGTACTGGTGCTCTTCATGAGTTTGCATTGGAACCGTTACGATGCCGTACGGGCCAGTATTCCCGTTCGTTTGTTGGATGTTTGGAATGGTCTTGATGGCTCTGTCTTTGCTGGTGCTGGTATTGGCAGCTTTAAACGATCTGTAAACAGAGCTATTCTGTGATCTCGGATCTTTTTTTTTTCATTCTTTTGTTTTCTCCACCCGCTGGGCTGGTTGCAGGGGGGTTTGTTGACCTCATGGAGTTTCTCCGTTCCTACGTCGCCAGCCTGGTGTGATTTAATAATAATAATAAAGAATAAAGTGGGTCCAATTTGTTCGGTGCCATTTCAGTTGAGAATGACATAAATAATAGTTCTCAGCACTCAAATTTAAAAGATATTATTCAGCCGTAGGCGTTCACAATGTAAAAAATAAATTATCTTCATTTTTTTAGTTCAGTCAAATTGTTCAAGTTCTATCATAAAGGAAAATTCAAGAATAAAAATTTAAAATGTATGTCGGAAACTATAAAGCGAAGTTAAGTATTATTTGCATATTCTGATGACAAAGTGAATGTTTCTTTTTAGAATGGCTTAATTCACAAATTATCTGTACCAGTTGCATACAAGCCTGGCTTCTCGCTAACTTTTTCCCTATCTAAAGGAGTGGATGGAGTCCATGTAGACCTCACGTGGGCACCAGCTGCTGCTGCTGTTGATAGAGAAAGGAAAAAGTTTACGAGAAGTTAAGCTTGCATGCATCAGCTCTATAGTTACGATACCTGTACCATTACAAGGCATTGAGAAACCGACTACTATGCGAACTAAGCCATGCAAAGACGAAATAATTCCTTTACCATCCGATCATACATGCTATAAACTTAATACTTACTTTGATTTTGTAACAGTACATTTTCCCTTATTTTAAAATTTCAATACCTTGATTCAAACGTGACTTTTTTTGCTTTTATCATAACAAGGAGCTGTAAGCTCCTAAGACGAGATAATAGCCACGGGTCAAGACTCTGGTTCTAGGCATATTCCATTAGGAATCTCGACCAGATCAACTTTTATTCCATTTTATTCCAAAGTAGCAATAGACAAATGCCTACCACGTGGTAGCCACGTGACAAATTTCCCGAGGTAGCCACATTGGGCACAGATATAAAACTAGTTTGTCACCAGCTTGGCCCAATAAACAAAAAGAAAAACAAAAGATATTTGCCATATGGCAAAAGTACTTCAAAATGAACGTAACGAAACCACCTATAATTATACTACGGGGCAGACACGTTGGTCCAAAGTGGAAGCTACCAGAATGAATGCACGTTACCATCTTACACACCACGTGGGACTCACATGGAATTTTCGCTAGGAGGAAATAAAAGGCTACAGAAATGAAGGAACGTCGCAATACCGAATGTCACTCTCTTCTCCCATTCAACTACTTCAATTTAATTCCGGATATTCTATTGCTCTATCTTTGTTGCAAAACAACAGTCTTTTATCAAATGTTTATATAAGTTTGGAAATTATGTTATAGTGCTGGGTACAGGATTGCGCAATCTCTGCTGAGTTCCCTATTGCACAAAATTTTATGCCAGACATGAACCTGTCGCTTTACATTAAACGTTTAATTTCTGTTTGCACTATATCCTTTTTAACATTCCATTTCAATCCTAGGCAAGCTATTGGATAATATTTGTTGGCGAATAACATCAGTCGTTCATCCAAAGCCTTGTATCGCTTCCTCAGCTCTGCTTCCCCCGGGGGAAAAACGTAAACAAAATCTTGTCACCTGCCCTGTCGGGGCTCAGTTTTACCTGGCACAGTCGACGTTATTTAAGCTTTTCTCCCTTGTTTCCGGGCGTTCAACTCTGCAAGGCAACGCTTTTGGAAAAAATCCTTTGGCGTTGATGCTATTTTTGATGGGTTTCAATCGCCCACTGAGATTACTACGACGAAAAATCGACAGACGGAGCTGTGCTTGGCTTGAAAGTTTACATTGACTGCATAGTTTTATGAGTAACTTGCTTCATTGCTTACGCGCTTTGAAGGGAAACAGTTCGGTTGATACACGCACAGAGTTGGGTACTTGTCTTCGCCATGGAATTTCGGGGAATTTGGAGAACGACCCTCTTTTTGGACATGTGTTGTTAAAATTATGACCATAGTTGTTATTTTCCGAGTTTTCTATTTAATTGATCAAACTTTCAAAAATTGTTCTTGCTGTACTAGACTAAGAATATACTGATTCATCTACTCGCCGTAGAAAATTGGATTACCGGCTTGGTTTGTACCATTAGGCAGTAACAGGAACTGCAATAAAACCTCTTATGAAGTCTCGAAAACAGTTACTATAAAGCAATGTTAGTTATTGCAATAAGGAACAGTCAAACTTGAAACTAATGATTAATATCCAAGACCAGAAATATACATTTGTGTGTCCGTTTTTATCAAGTTTGGTCAACGAGTAAGATTGCTTCGAGAAGTTACGTGTATTTTTACTTTCTTGTGGGGTTCCTGAATAGTTTCGTTAAAAATGGGGTTTGGTTTGATTGCCTTGAATTTCCGTCTATGTTTGAGTTTGTAGATTAATGAAAGTTCGTTTGATTATTAGACAGTTGCGGTCGGTGGTTTTACAATAGGACTGTAGTATTTTAAACTTGATGCTGTCTCGTAAATTTAATGCTGTGCCTATAGCATATAAGATATTTCCAATCTCCAAAAGCCACGTGCAGTGTTAGGTGGCGACAAAATGCTTAGGTTGTAAATTCTGGCTAATATTTACTCATACATATAAGATTTCCTTTTTTGGGGGTTTGCTTATTTCATGAATATACAATAAATTTAACAACAAAAGTTTACCATCTTTAGTTAAAGTTTACTTTTCAATGAACAATGACACACCTCATCAATCAATTTAGTAATTAAATTGTTAAGTTAAGACGATGCAAGTCAAGTCTAGACTCGAACAGAAGAACCACTTTATTAGCAAACATAACATCCTTAGTAATTTTGATGTATTGAATACGCAGACTCGACCGCATCAGTATATTTATATCTCTTGATGAAAAGTTTCCTTATGACAAAATAGATCCAAATGACTTGAAAAAAAAAAAAAATGTTACGCGACTGCGAAAGATTCAGAAGCTGAAAAACAAACAACTTCATTTATAACATATATATATTTTTTGTAAAATATTCACTGCCAATCGATTCAAACGCTTTCCAGCATCAACCAAACTTCGATAAAAAATATATATCTATAGATAAAACAGACTCGCTCTCAAAGATAAGACATCAAAGAGACTCTGAAATAACTGAATGTGAAGGTTATAAAAGGAACATGTTGCAAGCTATCAAAACAACACATGCAAACCTTCTATCTGTCACCCTGAATAGCCCTTCAACTTTTTCAACAGTAACAAAAAATTGTAGAAAAAATAATGTTATTTTAGCTATTATTATTATTAAAACTTCACGCTCGGGCCACCACTAACAGGTAGTACAACCCAAAAGAAGCATTATGCAACACCGGGAAGCCCGAAACGCTGCCAAAGAAAATCCAACAGACAGCCATTAACAGCTGACTTGAATGCCTGCAGACCGATACAACCGAAAGCTGATCCCGGTAATGAATTCCAGACCGGAACGGACCAGGACAGGCAACACCGTCTGAATTGGCGAGTTTGGCGCGTGGTAGAATCCATCCTACAGGTGAGCGCATCAGCTGCGGCACCTAACTGTGACTTCTTTATTTTTGAGGAAAATACTTTTGACTTCAGATTGATAAGTAGGTTTTACACTCTAGTTAGAGCCGTAATCTTTTGATTTCTATGCAGTTCCAAAGCCTATGACTTAGAATAGTATATTAATTACCGGTATACGGATTAGATAATTAGTTCCCGACATAGCGGTATAGTAGTTACACGTATTCGTTTTACATAGTACTTACTTAGTTATCTCCTTACAGATAGACAGTAATTCATAGAATATATATTAGTTTAAGAATCTGTATATCTTAATATAAGTACTAGTGATATGTTATACTTTGAACCGGGGCCTTTAGTTTACTACACCGATGCAGCCCCTAACCCAGAAGACTTTGCTAGGTGTTGTAGTATCGGCGCGGTCAACTGGAGGTAACCGCCTCAAGTCATGGCTTGATCTCTAGTGTTCGTATCTGCTAAACCCATGGCTGGACGGATGTACTCCATATTTAGCTAAGTCCATGGCTTCTTGGGGCCAGCACCTATGTGGTTTCTAAACATGCTGTATATATTGGGTCTAACACATAGTTTTGGTTTCTATACATATATACTTTAGTTCACTGTCTCTGTTCCTCCTTAACAGCAAAGTTTCCTGGTTTTAAGCATACATCAGTAGTTTACAATCTTTTGTATGACTGGCACGCAAAAAACAACTTTAACTATGTTCTTGCAATGTTTTTTTTTTTTGTAAAATTTCCCAGACAAAATAAATTATTATTGCTCCCCAAGTGAATTAAGGGGTTATAATTCAAAGGAGGGTGCATAATCCAAGATGGCACCCTCTCTAAAAGGGAACCTCGAATATAGCTACACATGGAAGCCGGAACTGGTACTGCTCTGGAGACCTGCAGTTTTCAACGGACCGAAACGGTATAGTAGTGAAAAGTAAAACAACGAAAACCAGCGTTGGTTCACAGGACATTATGGTCAAGTGTGTGTATTGAAGTCATACGTTTCCAGTTCAAGTCTATACGAGACTGTCCACCTGTGTATGGTATATGGCGGTGAAAATTCAAAGTAGACTGATAACATCACTTTCTGGGTAATCGAAGGTTCTGACGTGGCCAATTACAGTATAGTAGTATTAGGAGTTAAGTCAAAACCTCGAATTGGAGACTAGTTAATGATGGAACTAAAAACTGTATGAGGTACAGAATCTCTAAGTATTTTCAGCCTAAGGAAATATATAGGCTGTTGGGCTAGAATTTTGAGTTGGAAAATCAATGAGCAATACTGTTTAATCATTACGAGTTCGAAAATCAGAAGGCACGTTTTTAGGTGCAGTTACACAGCCCAGAGTAAATATTAGCTTGAACTCCACTAGCGCCATAACTCTAAAAAATATGCGTTATTTGTCTGGTAGATATGTAAGGTTTTACAACACTCGTAGAATTACATCTTCATTAATTTTATTTTGCAGAAGTCTGCCTGTTCATTGGTGCATTTCTTGGAGCTTGAACAACGACTTTTCACAACGAGATCGTGCGTTATGTCACGTATCTGACCTTTACAGACGCGACGGCTCTAGTGAGTCGTGGCATATACGTCAAAGGTACGAAGAGGTCGTGCGGTTTCTTCCATTAAGGTCAGTATCGACGGGAAGACGTGTCGGTTTTGGGACAACACGTTTATCGGCGGAGGCGACAACACGTTCCCGACACAGCTGAGATTACCGGAACTAAGAAAAAAAAATAAAATAAATCAAGGCGAAGAATTTGGAGTGACACCTCATCATTGTTCATGAGTGTAATACTCACTCTGCTATTGGAGATGCACTGTCATGAGCTTCCCTTGATGCTTTGTTTAAAATATGAAGAGCATGCGGTGCAAATTCAGTCATAGAGCAAAATATGCGGTCCGTTCAGTGGCTGTCATCGTAGAATTGCCTAGGCAATTGCCAGCAGGAAATTGCCCGTTGCAGGCGACGAGGAATTGCACAGTTGGACTTTATGACCATGAGACGCTGTGCCAGATAATATTAGCCGCATGATATATAGTAGAGGGAGTCTATATGCACGTACGTCATGGTATCGGGGCGAGTGCACGCATAGTACGTCATGGTATCAGGGCGAGTGCATTTGCGTGTACTTCATGGTATATGGGGCACATATGTATGGCAACATTGTATTCTAATTATCTCTGCCAAGGAGATCATGTTTTCGCCGTGTTTGTCTGTCTATCTGTCTCTTTGTCTGTCTGTCACCAAGATAACTCAAAAAGTTATGAACAGATTTGAACGAAATTTACAGTGATTGTTAAGTATGTTGGAAGAAACAGATGATTAACTTTTGGTGAAGATATGTCCATCCGTTTGTTTGTTTGTCTGCCTCATTTTTATCAATGCCATAACTCAAAAAGGTATGAATGGATTTTGATGAAATTAACATGAATTATTAGGAATATAACAAAGAGTAGATGATGATCCGTTTGTTCGTTCGTTCGTTTGTCACTGTTTTTAATTTTATGCTTGTTAGCACAATAACTCAAAGAATAATAAATGGATTTCTATGAAGTTCATAGGGGTTGTTAGTAATGTTAAAAGACATAAATGATTAAATTTAGTTGCAGATAGGTATGTTCGTTTGTATGTTTGACTCATGTTTGTCATAATATTTGTTAGCAGTATAACTCAAAAAGTTATGAACGGATCTTCAAGAAAATTGCACAAGCTGTTAATACTATCAAACGGCACAAACGATTAGATTTTGGAGTTTATAAAAAATTATGGTTTCAGAGCCAATTTGAATTCTTTTGCTACCGTTGCCTCACCTGGCGGAGGCATGCGCTCTCAGAGTGCTCCAGTTTTTGAAAGTTTTCTGGGTATTGCTGTCCATAATATGAATATATATATTGTTCAGGGCGCATATGCAGGAGGAACTCGACGAACACCGAGTTGTATGAACTGTAAAGTACGAGGAATTGGCTGAAAGGCTGGAAATGGCTGAAAGGCTGTGGCAGCGGGAAGGCTGCGGCGCTGGGGCTGGATAGAGACAGCAATAGAAGAAATTAAAGTTTACATTCCTATCGAGCGGAATGTATACGTTATTAGCTTTTTTCTGCTAATAATCATCACAAGACTGCACTTAACGCACTTAATATATGCGGACTGTAGTATATATTTTTGTGGAAAACGGCGCCGCAAGAAGTCAGCAAAAAAATAACAATAAAATAAAATAAAAAATGAAAACAGAAGGCTGAGTTGCCAGTAGAAAAATGGCTGTGCTCCTCTTTCCACTAACCTTTCTTGCATCTAACATTGGGGAGCTTAGAGATGTGCAAGCATATTTACAGGCCTCTGCAGTATTGTGCTTGTGTCAGCGCCTCGGAGGGTGGGGGAGGGGGTTGCTAAGGTCTATTTGGGGACCTTCAGTGCATGTGAAAGTGCAATCATTTGAGGTTGTGTTATGCTGCTGGCTGTGGGTTTCCGCGAGGACTCAAGTTTTATTCACACAGTTTATAAAAAACACAATGGTAACACTTATAAGAGGAATCTGCTAAACGCTTATACATTTTTAAAAGCTTCATTATATATAAAAGATATTGATGTTGAGCGAAGTTTAGAAAGTTATTTATATGAGAGTCTACTGTTTAATACAGATTTCACAACCTAGATGTGTGTATGCATGCATATTTATATCGCACTAAATAACATTCTCCCGTTTATTTTTGAGTGTATTTGTTTCAACATTTTTAATGCATTTATGTATATTTTTATGTATATAGGAGAGCATGTTTAGTCATGACTACATGTACAACATAAGAAGGGGATATTTTTTTTTGTTTATTAGGTGGAAACCCGTCAAATTCATAGTTGAATGCACGTAGGACTTAATAGTATTATAGTCCAAGTTTACTTTGTTGATCTCCCCCTTCTCACACTAAAGAATAGATATTAGAAAATTCAACTAGTGAACAACATGGACGCTGCTGTCTTACCAGATTTTTAATAAAAGCTTTTCTAGGTGACTAAGGAACCTACAAGTGGTAGAATAGACATAAGGTTAAATTGCATTTCCTTCCTATAGCGAATAATCGTAATTTAACCTCATACTGCTCGGGCTAGAGAAAAAAAAATCAACAATGGAAAGTGTAAAGATGATTTCTGCGCAGTGACTTACGAGAAGACTGAAGGACAACGGAGGTTTCTTTGATTTCTGTTATTATTTAATTGTAATTTCTGTAATGGCTGCGACTGTATTTAGCTACTCATTTGGCAGGCAACTTGAACAGCTGAGTTTTGGCGAATATAGCAAACACGACGGTAATTTATAGGAACTAGAAAGGCAACAATGAGGTGTAGGGTCCGTAGAGTTTTGCAATTTAGTTTTTACCAATACATTTCCAACTAGAACGCCGTAGTGGGAACAAATTCAAGGCCATCAGTTTCGATGGCCAGCTAACTCTAGATTTTTGGAATATTTTTGTGCATCTCAGTCAAGCCTCCTGGCTGCTTGGAAAAATTATTATTGATATTAACTCACCTCCTATTACCTCTTTTTTTGGGTGGAAAAACAACAAAATTGAACGCCGTCATATTTAGTGGCCAGTTAACTCTAGATTTTTATATTTTCGCGTCTCTGTCAACTTAACTGACTCCCTGAAGAAAATATGATCATGACTCAACTCCTTCTGCCTTTTTTTGGAGGGGGGGGTGACCAGACAAAATTAACGCCGTCATGTTTGATGGCTAGCTAGCCTTAGTTTTTGCCATTGCTCACATCTAATAACCTGACCTTCCTCCTTGTAAAAAAATATCAACATTGCTCAACTCCTTCTTCTTTTTTTGGGTGGATAGACAAATATACTTAAATCTTCAACGATAACATTATCTCCGCTCATCGCTTCCCCCACGGGTGGTAAAAATGACCCAAGCAACACACGCATTAACTGAAAAAAAAAAAAACTAGTGAACATAACATCATACGTAAAAAATAAAAAGAAAGGAGCTGATGAAGCTAAGCATTAAATGAGTTTATTTGGTGTTGAACCTAATGACCCGTGGTCGACTGCAGCCGCACTTACTCCTCTGGGGCCAGTGGGCTTATATCGGCAGCATAAACCAGTTCGTGTGGGTTTTCCAGTTGAGGGTGCGGGCAATGTTGTCCAGTAACACTACAGTAGCAGCAGCAGCAGTAACAGCAGTAACAGTAACAATACTAACAGTAGCATCAACAGTAGCAGAAACAAGACCAACAGCAGCAGCAGCAGTGACGAGACCAACAGCAGCAGCAGCAACAAGACCAACAGCAGCATCAGCAGTTACAGTAGCAAAACCTACAGCAGCAGCAGCAGCAGTAGCAGTCACAAGACCAACAGCAGCAGCAGCAGTAGCAGTAACAAGACCAACAGCAGCATCAGCAGTAACACCAACAAAACAAACAGCAGCAGCAATAAGACCAACAGCAGCATCAGCAGTAACAGCAACAAAACCAACAGCAGCATCAGCAGTTACAGCAACAAAACCAACAGCAGCAGTAGTAGCAGTAACAAGACCAACAGCAGCATCAGCAGTAACAGCAACAAGACCAACAGCAGCATCAGCAGTTACTGCAACAAGACCAACAGCAGCAGCAGCAGTAACAAGACCAACAGCAGCATCAGCAGTAACAGCAACAAGACCAACAGCAGCATCAGCAGCAACAGCAACAAGACCAACAACAGCATCAGCAGTAACAGCAACAAGACCAACAGCAGCAGCTGTAACAGCAACAAGACCAACAGCAGCAGTAACAGTAACAAGACCAACAACAGCAGCTGAAACAGCAACAAGACCAACAGCAGCAGTAACAGCAACCAGGCTAACAGCAGCAGTAGCAACAACAGCAGTAACAGCAACAACACCAACAGCAGCGTCAGCAGTAACAGTAACAAGACCAACAGCAGCAGCAGTAGCAACAACAGCAGTAACAGCAACGAGATCAACAACAGCAACAACAGCAACGAGTGACCTGCAAAGCTGGACGATTTGACCAACTTTGTGAACACTTCATCAAGCATTTCAGTAATCCGTCTGCAGGACTTTAGGGAATAACTGAGGTCGGTCCTCAAAGTTACCCTAGAAATGAGGCCTGCAGATTAGAGAGCCGTTAGCGATGGAGCCGTGAAGCTGCTGAGGGTTAGTTAGTCAAGGAGATTTAGTCAAATAGGTCAGTTAGTCAAGCAGGCCTGGAGAGGTGACTGCAGAGCTAGACTTACACCCGGAGGGCTTCGAGGTAAGTCTCAGTAGTAGGGGCCTCTTAACCAAAGGGCCTGGGGATTGTTAAGCAAGAGGGTCCCCAGGATCATGAAGGCATAGCTGTGGCTACGTAATGGGAAGTGTACACATTCCGCCTGCTTATGCACCTTTTTTTAAAACTATAGCTCAAAATCCACTTGATATACGTACTTCTTGCAGAGTGTTGCCATAGAAGTGCACATCAGAGACTCTAATGTGCCAATCAGCATTATTATTATCATTATTACCTCCGCCAAGGAGGTTATGTTCTTGTCGTGTTTGTCTGTCTGTTTATCACCAAGCTTACTCAAAAAGTTATGAACGGATCTTTACGAAATTGACAGGGATTGTTAGGTATGTTAACAGCAACAGATGATTAACTTCTGGTAGAAATCCGTTCATGTGCTTGCTTGTCTGTCTTCCTATTTTAATCCTTGAAGCCTTACAAAACATTCTATATACTCATATCTTTATCTGATGTGATTATATTTTTTTTTAGTTTTCACTTTTCTACTTTTGATTTTTTCTACGAGATGGGGCCTTCTGGTTATACTGACCCTAGGACAATTGCTTCCAAGCTCCTCCCCCGTTATAAATCTGGCCCTGGGTGACTGAACTTGTTATTACACATTAGTTAGTCAAGCCGACATGGATAGGTGACTAAAGCTGCTCGGAGTGCTTAAGTCAGAGAGACTGAGTTACGCAAAATATAGATACATGTATACTTATTTACTTACATATGAATATGTAGAGGACTAAATACACACTCTTTCCTATTAAGATACACTCACTATTACTTAACATGAGACACTTACAGACCCAAACTATGGAGTATATGACAGATAGACCCAACGTATTTTCATACAGAGATACACATAGAACATATAGCACATACACACACACACACACACAGATCTGTTAATAGATGCAGTTCAAAGCACACAGTGGAAGAAAACTGAAAATATTTGGTAAAAAGCACCTCACCGTCGCGGACACCCACCACTTACCACCGAATTAATGGCGTGTCAGTTACAGCCTGCAACAATTAGCGCTTGAAGCTCCAGAACTTCAAGAAAAACTTACAAACGACCCCCCGAAAGAAGAGCTTCGGGTAAAATTTGGACTCCGATGGAGGTCTCTTTTCCCCATCTTTTCCGTTTCAAACTTGCAAGAAAAATGATCCCGGTTTGAAAGAAAGTTAAATGTGAACTGCTTCAGGCTATAGCAACAGATGGGCTTTTTTCCAGTGTGTGTCTTGTCGACAGAAAAATGAACTTGCAGAACAATTGGAAACTTTGTGAAGCGTGAATAAACAAAATAGTTCTGTTTTTTTATAGTGTTGGTTATACGTTTTTGCTGAAATGAAAAAAATTGGGTGAGAATGAAAATTTCCCCAAAACTGAATAATAATCTCGTTGTTATGATTGTAATACTAACAACAGTAATGAAAATATTAATAACTAGTTATCGCACTGTCCAAAATAATAGTAAAGAATTTGATTCTGTAGCTCTATATTTCAAGTGGTTTTGGCGGCGGTCGCTGTAGTTTTCGTTAACGGAACCTATTCTAAGCTATCCTAATCTTGCTAGTTCTTAAACGTACCTCGTTTAGCCCTGTTTTGCCTAACGTGCCTAACCTGACCCTGACATACCTAACCTAATTGCTAGTAATTGGTTTAGAAAGTGTGTTTTAGCCAATATATATCATTTATTTCAAAACTTCTACAAATCGTGTTGTCTCTGCTCGTCATGTAGTACGAGTAGTAAAGCATACTCGTACGAGCCGCGCAAGAGCAGCTCGATCGCGCAGGTCTGTGTATTGAGTTCATAGTACGAGTACAGGTGTTTAATGCGTACTTAGTACAGGTGTGTGTGTAGGTGTGTGTGTGTGTGAGAGCTTCCGAGTGCACATGTACAGCATATTTGAGGTAATGTGCACATATACAGTAGACATAAAAACTTGGAATTTTGCTGGTATTAATTCACTCGTAAAATTAGGATGAGATAATGTCGTCTGAAAGAAAATATCTTAAACCGTTAAAACAGCAGTATCGAATAAGCCTTAAGATTATTCAAAATGCTTGCTCTAGGTAGTAAGTCATCTTCATTCAAAATCCGAAGCATCTACCGCAGACACTCTCTACACGTTCATGTTAACAGACATCGAATTTTTTTCTTTTATAAATGCGAGATTTTGGTATTTAAATAACACGAGTGATGGTATTACTGTTTTTCCCGTTTGTGTTTTACCAATGCTCTAATTGCTTTAAACAATCACCACAAATTTAAACATTTTGCAGCCGTTTAAACCACACCTGTATAACAGTTCGCCCTTTTCAGATAAGACACATCAGCATTTAGTTTTGTTATCATTTTACACTTCTTCTCTACCACTCTAAAATAGTTTTTCTCCACTATATCAAATTTATTCAAAACAATTCGAGAGTAAAAGCATATTACAGCACTAGTTACGAAGAGTTTAAAATTGGTGTCAACGTTTCGATAGCCGACTGGTGTCATCATCAGGACATTTAAAAACCTGAAATGAAAGGGGAACGTGCTCTCTCATGCTCAGAGGGCTGTAGCGCTTCATATATCGGTTACACTACGAACGCTCTCGAGACTCGTATTAAGCAGCACAGGTATTCATCTAGCAGCATTCATAAGCATTTCAGTTACGATCACCACATGGCCGTTTAGCCATATGAGACCATTAGAAATCACTTCAAAGTACTGCATAACTTCACAAGAATCATAGACCTAAAACTGGCAAAAGCAATAGAAATTAAACGACAAAATCCATTTATTAACGTAAAATACAACGAATCTTTCAATATGCTAAGACTATAATAGTTAAGATGGCTTCAAAAATCCAGTAACCCTCCCTTTCGATGTGCTGTTACCATGCAGTAAACATCACCAGTGCTGCTGAATCTGCTATTCTCCTACATAGATCTTGTGTTACTTATAGCTTCTGGATGAAACCATCACAATCACAATAACCTAGTGCTTAATTCGATTTTACGTTTCGTGACAGTATTTTTTCCTGTATTTCTACGTTCTCCTTTCATTTCAGGCTTTTAAATGTCCTGATTATGACACCAGTCGGCTGTCGAAGCGTTGACACAAATTTTAAACTCTTTGTAACTAGTGCTGTAATATGCTTTTACTCTCGAATTATTTTGAATAAATTTGATACAGTGGGGAAAAACTATCTTAGAGTGGTAGAGAAGAGGTGCAAAATCATAGCAGTTCGCCATTTTGAAAAACTACTTAAACAGTTACGGTATGGAAAACGTCTAAACTGTTAACAGGCTAAACGTTTTGCATAACTGTCTATGTCTGAGAGGCATATGAATTAAAATATAAGTCATACATGCGTGTTAGGCCTGCAGCTCACAAGGGTCAGGAGTCCTGAATGTTAAGAGTTTAAACGTTTTGCATAACTGCTTAAGTAGTTTTGCAAAATGGCTAACTNTTTTGCATAACTGTTTATGTCTGAGAGGCATATGAATTAAAATATAAGTCATACATGCGTGTTAGGCCTGCAGCTCACAAGGGTCAGGAGTCCTGAATGTTAAGAGTTTAAACGTTTTGCATAACTGCTTAAGTAGTTTTACAAAATGGCTAACTGTTGTACAAGTCTGGTTTAAACGAGTGCAAAAGGTTTAAATTTCTGATGAATGTTTAAAGTAATTAGAGCATTGGTAAAACGCGAACGAAATAAAAAGTATCGGCTAAATAATTTCGAAGATACTCCTAAAAATTTTACCGATAAACAAATAGGAGGCATGTTATTATTGTGCACCTTGTTCTTAATAATTTAATATCACTGCCGCTCTACTGCCACACTGTATCATGGCACCATACGCACCATACGGTATCGCATTGCCACTCACCATATCACTACGCACCATACGACATCACATTACCTCTTGCCATATCACTACGCACCATACGGCATCACATTGCCACTCACTATATCACTACGCACAATACGACATCACATTACCTCTCGCCATATCACTACGCACCATACGGCATCACATTGCCACTCACCATATCACTACGCACCATACGACATCACATTACCTCTTGCCATATCTCCACGCACCATACGGCATCACATTGCCACTCACCATATCACTACGCACAATACGACATCACATTACCTCTTGCCATATCACTACGCACCATACGGCATCACATTGCCACTCACCATATCACTACGCACCATACGACATCACATTACCTCTTGCGTATAGGATCTGGCCGAACCTCTGGTGTTGTACTAACTTAAATGAGAGTTTGACCCAATGAATTCACCACTAATGCGAATCGTCTCAAGTTGCCACACTATCGACGACCAAATTTTTTGGGAATGGCAGCTGAATAATTAGGAACAACTAAGAACAACTAGGAACAACAATTCTCACACATTTAGAAGACGAGCATCTTGAGAGCAGCTGAAATATACATCCCATATAAACGAGTTCGTATCAGCAATGATCCCCTCTGGATGAATCAAACAATCAAGCTCTGCATTGGAAGGCGACAAGAGCGTTAATAGACCTGGAAGAGTAATCAAAACGAGGAGAACAGGTTAAGTCACAAAAGGGCATGTCGGGATGCAAAGAAAATAGTCAGGACCACAAAAAGGGGAAAAAAAGTTTTCGTAGCCTCTATGGCAAAACGTAACCCAAAAGCATTCTATAAATATGAAAATGGAAGACGACATATAAAAAAATTCATAGGCCTGCTCAAAGGACCTGACGGTGAAATCACCAATGACCTAAGAGACACAGCCCCAATCTTGAACGACTATTTCACCTCTGTATTTACTGTTGAAAATGTTGCGAATATCCCTGAACCAGCACCGATGCAAGCTGCTCTTATAAACACATGTGTTTTCACGGAGATTGAGGCTCTTCAAGAACTAACTCACCTAAATGTGTACAAATCCTTTGGCGTAGATAATCTTACGCTTCGCGTGCTACTGGAAATGCCTCCAGTCATTCTAAAGCCTCTACTCGAAATATTCAGTCGGTCCTTAAGAACGGGAGAAGTTCCGCAGGATTGGAAACTAGCTAATGTGATCCCGATACATAAGAAGGGGGATAAGAAAAGCCCCAGCAACTACCGACTCCTCTTGACAAAGCGCATCACTGATCACCTGAGGATTCATCAGCTCATATCCATGGTTTCTAAAATGGAAGAAGCTTCTTAGCAAACCTACTGGACTTTTTCTCAAAAGTTACAGATATTAAAGATAAGAAAGGGTGTAGACCTTGTGTATCTAGATTTCCAAAAGGCTATTGACAAAGGGCCCCATCAACGGCTAATGAAAAAATTGGAAGCCCATGGCATCCAGGGTGACTGTTTACGATGGATCGAGGCATGGCCTACGAGTCGGCAACAGCGAGTCAAGCTTGAAGGAGAGATAAACGGTAAAAAATTCAAGCATAAAGCTTGAAGAACGACCTTAAGTCATCAGTTCTTTCCATATTTCATAGTCAGCCTTTGGAATAGATTCCCTTTCGACGTTGTTAGTGCGGAGTCAGTCAACTCGTTTAAAAATCGTCTTGGCATACATTGGGAGAGACATCCTCCACAGCTAAGAACTACTCCTCCAGGAGTCGCAAGCTCTTAAAGCCAAAGCTTCCTAGGCCACCTAGATTTGTCTCCATCTCTCTCCCGCTTCAATAACACAGTTTGACATCTCTAAGCTCCGCATATCAGCGGCTCTTGATCGTGCTTGCGTGAATTAATGATCATCTCTTTGGGTGGGATTTTTTCCCTTTTTTTCTCTCCTTTCGTCTCTTTTTCTCCGCTCCTCTATATCCTACTAACATAATGGCAATAGCTCATAGAGGGCCGGGGCGTAAGGTCCGGTGTCTTTATGGGAATGGGCCTATTGGCTCGGCTACTGCCGCCTATCTAATCTACACACCATACGCCCTCAGATTGCCACTCAACATATCACTGCGTACCACACGCCATCACAGTGCCACTCATCATATCACTGCGCACCATACGCCCTCACATTGCCACTCAACATATCACTGCGCACCACACGCCATCACAGTGCCACTCATCATATCACTGCGCACCATACGCCATCACATTGCCACTCACCATATCACTGCCCACCATACGCCGTCACAGTGCCACTCACCATATCACTGCGCACCATACGCCATCACATTGCCCCTCACCATATCACTGCGCACCATACGCCATCACATTGCCACTCACCATATCACTGCGCACCATACGCCGTCACAGTGCCACTCACCATATCACTGCGCACCGAACGCCATCACATTGCCACTCACAATATCACTGCGCACCATACGTCATCACATTGCCACTCACCATGTCAATGCACACCATACACCATCACATTGCCACTCACCAAATCACTGTGCACCATACGCCATCACAGTAGAACTCACCATATCACTGCGCACCATACGCCATCACATTGCCACTCACCATATCACTGCCCACCATACGCCGTCACAGTGCCACTCACCATATCACTGCGCACCATACGCCATCACATTGCCACTCACCATATCACTGCGCACCATACGATATCACTTGGGCGCGGCTTGCCACTGTGCAAGTCTTTGTCGCATCACGTCGTTACCACCACACTAGGTGTCATGGTGAAATACGACACGTTGTAGTAACGGTGTGTTGTGGCAATAGTGGTGTGATGGTATGGTGGTGGATTACAATATCGATGATTAAGTAACGGTGTAGTATGGTGTGTCAATGGTGGTGTGATGATGTGGATCATATCTTCATATTACCACATCATACCACACACTTACCACCGCACTACTACACCACCATATCTTCATATCATTGCTACATCACACCATATCGCCATCACCACATTTCCACCACATCGTTGCAACACCACACCATGCAGCATCACATACTAAGCCACAACAACACACGTGCGCACCTGTAATAACAGGTGTACCCTGGTCCCGTCAGGTACAGCTGTTCATTAATCACCGATATATCTATCGATTTTTAAATCCAGCATAAAGAGTCGGAGAGCTAACGAACGATATTGACTAAGGGAGTGGTGTGCTAAATCTAGGATTACAATTGCATTTGCTTCAGTATAAAGGGCTAAAATGAGAAAGAGAGAAACGATCACTACTATTTTCTACTGATACAACTCTCCAATAGAGGTAGTAGTAATAATCTAGATATATTATAATGTTGGTGGCATCTCCGTTAGTTAGTTAGATACTTACCATAGTTAGTTACTTAGCATGACGATCAGGATTAGATAGAGGTAAATTAGAGCATCCCCGAGGTATCCTGGATACGACCTGGGAAGGGATCAATAGGACAAGGAGTCAAGCTCTAATTTAAGCTGCTACTGTGGCAGGTCCTAGGTAGAAGATTCACTGCCAAACTTGGAATTGTTTTGACCATTTGTATGCGTTATACGGGTCGGAGGGCATCATAATTGAGGAACAAGGCTTTGTTCTATAGAAAATGCACTAGTTCCTCCAGTATTACATATAGGAGAAAATTAGGATGAGACGGGTCTGAGATATCACTGAAGAACAAGGCTTTTGTTGTGAGGAATTTCCACAGGTTCTAGAGAGTAAATAGAAATAGAACGAGTAGTGATATTTTTCATATATCCTCTTACTTTTATTTACATCTATATTATAATTCCCTTCGAGACTCCACTCTTCCGTCCATGTGTCTGCACGTTACGCTTTTCAGTATAAGATAGGGGAAAATTCAACTTGCTAGAAGCTCTGATTTTTACTCGAAGGAGTTCAACCATAGCTGTCTTCTTTTCTCTTCTTGAGAAAGTTTCAGTCATATTCGCCAGCAAAGATATGAAGATCGTTTCACCCGTGCCATATCTATCGATTTTCATTTTTTACTCCATATTATGTTCGCTTTTCTGGTGGTGGATGGCATTCTTAATATGGCCAAATGCATAGCTAAGATACAGCAAAGGAGCACAAAGCGGGCACTTTTGGTTATCTCGACTCTAAAGTATTTTTTTGAACCGAACATGCGTTGCCTAAAGAAATGCAATGGAATTTTGAGAATAGGGGGTTATTGTAACATAAGTAGCTATGGGAGCAGAGCTCAAATACATAGAACCATACAGGGAGTACTTTTGTATCTCTATGTCTTTATCAAGATACGAGTGTGTAATTCACTGCTGCTGAAACTAATGCGAGATGAACAGGTGAACTCACAGTACTAAGATGGGTTACACGGGGTGTGTCAAGGTAGACGGAGTTCCAAAGGGTTAATTGACGGATTATACGAGGTAGGTTAAGTTAGCAGCGCCGCCTTATGTCAAACTAACGTCAGCGAAAACATCAATTGACCATGGAATCAAGTCCTGTTGGTTTCTAATAAATATACGTTAATATATAATGACAAAGTTCTATACGATTCGACCTATACATGCAACGCTCCAGAATTTAAAACTAGAAACTATGTATGTTTATTGCATTCCTTGAGTGAAATGCTATTTACTAAAAGAGAAAGAAATGAAGAAAAAGGAAAAATAATAGAACAACGTGTAAAACAAAATATATTAGACGAAAACAACGAAATAAACGGAAAATAAAGAAATACAAAAAAGTCAACGAGAGAAATGAAGGGTGAAAGACAAACAACGTGTATTACGCGCTAGTCTGGCCTGCATATATCGTACTGCAATGCTAGTTAATGCACTATATATTTAATTCAGTTAGTGTATTATTATTATGATACTTTTTCCTACTTACTGTGGAATCTCTTTCCTATAATGCTTTTATTTTAGCAACACAACTAGAAATACTATCACTATCAATAAGAATTTCATATTGTTCTGAAAAAGTTTTAATGTACTGTAAAACTGAGTTAATTTTTTTATTACTGGATTCTAAACAATATGCAGATACTTATTATTTTTGCTTGTATCCTGAGTAAAAATACACGTTAGTCTGGTGAAACTGTAGGTAATACTTGTTTCTCAACAAGCGACTAATACTTATTTATCTCAATATTTGGATGATGACGTAATATAGATTACGATAAATATAACAATTTCTGGGACCCGTTTAAGTTCAACGGTTAATGATTTCACTTTCTCTCTTATGTTTTATTGTTTTAATGCGCAACGACACATAGCTTAAAAGATATGTGTAAGCACGTTAAGCTGGTGTCACGATCATTCAATCATTTGCTCCAAAAACGAGAAACGTTCCTGTGTTTCGACTCACCTGAATAGTGGCTGACCGTAGCCCATCTACGCTCACACACCTCGCTATAACCTACATGTATGTTCGTACTCCGATATTACTCGTGGATCTCGCAGATGTACTGCCAGCCAAGGTATCAAAATTTTTTCTTGTTAAAGACATAGCAACAGTAACAAAGAAATAGAAACGAAAAGAGTTATAAACTCATTGAAGGTGCTTCTTCCTTCGTTTACGTTTATTTTCTAAGCTATATTAATTATGTTCTCATTGTCTGTGAAAATATTAGCCTTCCACAATCCGAACATTTTCGTTTTTTATCGGTGTAGCTACCTGATGTTTTCAGTTCTATTGTGGGACTTGTGGCTATCCTATACAGTAGCCAGTAATTCTTTTATGCGATATGTTAGCTGTGCAACAAACTTAAGCACACTCTGCAAGTTTTTTCAATATTTCATTTTTGTTGCCGTTAGTGCGTCCTTTGTGGGGTCATTTTATTTCTTTAAGCACCACACTTTCATTCAAAAAGTGCTTTAGAATGAAGCAGTCCAGAACCGCTCGCTTTATAGTTTCTCCTGGCTATCGAATTTGTCATGTTAGGATTGTCACGAGACCGCATTTAATAAAGTGAATATTATGTGAAAATCAGTAGACATGATACGAGTAAAATGAATTTAATTTCTCAACTTTAAAATTGACCAAAATTTTTCAAGAAGCTGAAAAACATAGCCAAAATCAGAGCGTCTTGCAAGATGAATACTTGTTGACGTATAGGAGGACGCACATGCATATGGATCAGATGCAAAATAATATCATAGAATAACTGGAACCTGTGAAAATTCCACAAAACAAAAGCAATATTCTTCACTGTTATCTCAGACCAGTACAATGCATACAATATGATAGACTATGTTGCAAGTCTGTCAGCAGACCTTCTAACTAGATCCTGCGAGCAGCTTCAGTTTGATAAATAAAAATTTAACTCATGCTGTTCTAGGCTACCCTAATTTTTCCAAATCTAGTAACGAGTAAATTACACAGAACAAAAGCACTGTTCCTGAATTATGATGCCCTCAGATTCGTATTATGCATATGAAGGTGGAAAAAGGTTTCTAATTCAGGCAGTGAATCTACTACCCAAGATCTACGAGCAATAGCAGCTTAAATTTAAATTTGACTCCTTCTCTTATTGATCTTCATCCCCGGTTTAATCAAGAATAAAATAATTTTCCTCTATCTAATATTGATGAAAGCGTCACGGTCGTAATAACAAAAGGTAGGACAAGTAGAATTGGAACACAGATGACGTAGGTTTACCATTGAAACTTTCACGGTTTGACAAGGCTGCTTGGGCGGTCCTACGAAATATTCACGGTTTGGTATACGGCAATGCCGCACCTGCTCTACAAAACTGAGGCTTAATGCGAGATATTGTAAGACCAGCCCCCTTGTTCATAATTCCGATGAGCTGCTCCGTCTAACCAAACACGTGGATGTCCTCGATAATCCACTATACAATAATACACAGTGGTTGGTTGCTTCCTTGCTTGCTGTCTTGCCTGCTAGCTCACTTTGTTGGTTCTTCTCTCCGTCACGCTCGTAAGAGTTTAAATAAGAGAAAATTCTTCTACTGAATAACAAGAAATTTCTGCACTGAATTACGATTGCGAAAAGATCTTTCGGAATATATGATTGAAAACCGAAGTACTACAGTTTCTGAAGCTCGTTTTTAAAAGTAGCTCGGTACTATATGATGTTCTTTTTTTTTAGCTTGTTAGGTGGAAGGCGGTTTCTTTCATACAGTTTTTGATCCTATCGTACATAAGATAATATTGTATATTAATGGATGCTGAATTTTTTCGCTGTAGTTAGAGAGGCTCAATTTTCTTGGAGTTTTCGTTCCTGTCGTACATAGTCCATTTTGCTTGTATTTTCTTCAACGGAATTTCAGCGTGGCACTTGAAACTTTACGGGGAGTAGAGGCTAAAAGATTTCCAATTCACATTGCAGCCAACTTTCGATTTTGAAGGTTCAACTGTTAGCTGCTATCCAGTATACAGCAAGCGCTGAGCATTTCCCGTGAGTTCATGTACTGGAACTACACATATCTTCTTCATGCTGCTCACCTTTCGACCATTTTCAAACTGATATTTGCGCTTTTACTTGCAGGGGGGGGGGGATTTTCTTTCTCTCTACTAAACAACAACAAGTTCAGCTCTTCAAATAGAAGGGCTCAGATGTATACTCTTTCTTGCACATCGTTTAGGAATCAGGATGAGACGGAGAGCTAAGGATATCAATTGCTATATAAGTCGAGTACGCTAAAGACTTGAAATTCTGAAATTTTAGTCGAGTGCCAAGTATCAGCAGCTAAGGCGATTGAAGAATAGCATCAGTCTGCTGTTTTTAAAGCTAAAACTAATATCAACATGCATCTACGCCTCGACGGTACTTTTGTTTCAAGAAAATATTTGTCTCGCTGTACTGTCATCGGGACTTGATAATCTGACATAACCTACTTCAAATCCTGAAGAAGGAAATGGATTACCTAACATAAGTTTCTAGTAACCCAATGGGTCACGGGCAGTTTAGCTAATTACTAA
>LQNS02278163.1:12344782-12369521 GCA_001587735.2 Parhyale hawaiensis
GTACAGCTTTCTGCCCTAACAGAATTCTAAGCCGCCCCAGCAGCTTATTCAGTAAATCTGCTGCTGGAGCTGCCACTAGGTGAGTTCTGGTTTGCCCCAAAGTAGGTGAGAGATCCCGAACTTAATGGGTGACTTTGATCCCATGCCTTGTACAGATACACAGTTATGTTCACATGATTAAAAGGCCACAGCAAAATATTCGCAAGATATGCTGTGCACGGAACTTATGTGTAAGACTTTAAATAAAAGTGCTTGAGGAAGAGAACAAACAGTCTCTGCAAAGTTGCAAAATATGTAGTGGTTTTTGTTACTGTTCACAAGCACTATTGGTTTCTTCGATGGGTGAATGCGGTAAGCGTTCTGTGGTGAAGTTGTTAATCTACATTATTATTTAGGACCGAGTGTAAAAGAGAGTATCTTAGGGAATTTGGATTTCCCACGCCGTCATATCTTCGCATGACGCACCCTCAGCCGAAAAGCTGGACGCAGATCAATAAACAGCGGCTACTACTCAGCACATGCGCCCTACACCTATGTATATGTAATTATAAAAAACGTATTCGATTGNGTAAAAGAGAGTATCTTAGGAAATTTGGATTTCCCACGCCGTCATATCTTCGCATGACGCACCCTCAGCCGAAAAGCTGGACGCAGATCAATAAACAGCGGCTACTACTCAGCACATGCGCCCTACACCTATGTATATGTAATATAAAAAACGTATTTGATTGGATAGCTGGCAGTAGACGGACCAAGAGGCCCATTCCCATAAAGCATCCGGGACTTGCGCTCCTGTCCTCTATGAGCTATTGATATTATATCAGAATCATTAAGATATTTGAGTATGAAAAGAAGTAGATCAGCTTACATTACTGGAAGTGAACAAATGTTACTGTTTTCCAAATTTTTTGAATCAATGGCTGCTGTACAGTGACATGTCATACTTTTTTTGTCTTGTTTACCCACGCAGTTCGTTGAAAACTTTTACTGCAGACTTGACTCAGTTCTACATACAACGTCCATCATACTTCGATTGGGGTGAGCACTTTCATGAAATTACTGTACCAGCCCATACCTAAAACAATTCTTTGCAGCCTAAACTAAAAAATAGCAGGTGTAATTGTATCAATGTTTATTTTGATAGATTACAGTAGACACCATGATTGTCCTTGGTTAGAAAGAAGTTGAACGAGAAAGTACAAGGAGCTCCTGACGTCGGTAAAAGTTTTGATCGAGTCAGTCGTTCTTCTCCCCACTGACACAACCTTATCCATGATACGAGATACATGTACTGAGGCATCCAGTCTCCGCCATTTCCCCTTACTGCGTATTTAAAAAAAAAAACTCGTCATTTGAAAATAATTAATGTCGTCTGTTGCTGTTCAACATAATCCGCCAATGTAAGGTAAGTTTGGTTTTGTATTAAGAATGAAATACTTCAGCGTGAAATTAACCTTTCCATAGTTTCCCTTCTTCTTCACTTTGATGCGTCAGGAGTTTAATGACTGCGTAGGAAAAAAAAAAAACTAGTGTCTGCTATGAACTTGTACCTGCAACGTGATATAAAAAATCTTATAAAGGTATTGACCAACCTACAAGCATAGTTATCTTTTTTAAACTCTCTCATGTTAGAAAAAATATGTTGAAGTAATAATACTAAGCATGTTATGAAATTAGCCATGAACAAAGTCTGCTGTGGTTTCGGCCGCCGGGGACACTAGGGCTGGAAATACCTAAAACCACTGGGATTCTGTTGTGTTTATTTCCAGCGGCTATTAGGATACTTGATTATGAGGAAATCTTCCTCTTAATTTAGAATTAGATGTAGCTATCTCCAGATTTTTATGAGTGCAGTACATTCTGATTAAAATACAGAATTACAGAAGATCAGCCGGTGAATTACGGAACTTATTTCTTATTTAGATTAGAATAGATAGGCGGCAGTAGACGAACCAATAGGCCCATTCCCAAAGAGACACCGGGACTTACACCCCGGCCCTCTATGAGCTATTGCCATGGAGTGATATTTAGTAGTAGATAATAGATATATGCACAAAAACACACAAACTTCATGCGAAATTTGATCGGAATTTGGAAAAGAAAACGGGAGAAAAATATTTGAGATAAAGAATATTTTAGGTAACTCCTCCTAGACAATTGCAACAATTGAGTGCATTGTGGGTTACTAGACAAACTCAGCTAACCACCCTGGATCTAAAAAATTTTCAAGTACCTGTCTTTGTTTTCTACATTTACGTTGATTTTCAATGTTATCAACATTTTTTTTTAGTAAATACGCTAAGGAAATCGCTATAGGTGATAATGCTTCAAGTCTTTTATAGACGCAATTACCCATGAATGAAGAAAAGGATATTAAAAATATAAAAGTCATTGTGTTTGGGGTCGAAATGCTTTAATCAGAACATGCAAGTAATTTTAGCCATAAATGGGGAATAAGTAGATAGTTCAAACTTCAAATTATGAAGCGTCAGACATCAAATAAATCAGATTTTTAGACGATTAGAACTCAGGAAGTTTTCCTGCAGCAGCTAAGGCCTGGACTGCAGCTTGCAAGTCTTCCTCGGTAACGCCATGTTCTTCGGCCATGGACTTGAAGGCCTGTTCCAGGGCCTTCATGTTATCGGCGTCGGTACGCTTGGCGAACTCCTTGGCTAGGGCCTTGTGGGTCTTGGCGTCGGTGCGCTGCAGGTTCTCCAAGAGATCAGCTCGGCTGAAGTCATGAGGGAACTTTGCGTCCTTGTTGACTGCCTGGTAGACGTTGAAGTAGCTCTGGAGCAGCTCCTTGGTGGCCTCATCCTTGTTTGTCAAGGTCTGGAAGTAAAAAAAAAGAGTATCATTTACTGTCTGTTAGGTTTTGAATGTGGAGATTCTTGTTGCTCGCTCTAGTCTGAAAGTGACAGAATATCGTTTCTCAAATTGTTTGCTCTGTCTAAGTGCCAAAGTTTTGTACCTGGAATTATTGTCAAAGTCTGGCAGTGACAAAAAGATCATCGATTATAGATTGGGATATAGAAGTAGTAAGCCTTGGTTGTTCCTAGTGATCTGAAAGAGGAACATCAATACTCGTAGTTATTTGCTTTGTTGAACTACCGGGCTTAAGTGACCTGGTCCTTGCTTGCGGAGTTCTAGAATGAAAAAATTCAAGTACTGTTCGTTACATTAAAGTAACAGGTCCTTAGTGACCTTGTCTTTTGTGTTGTCAAAATCTGAAAAAGGCGAAAACAATTTTTATTATTGTTTGTTTTGCATATAAGTATTTAATTGTGGTGGCTTTTCCCTCTTCGTCAAATTCAAAATCTGAAAAAGTGAGCACTATATTGATTACTATTTGATAATTATTATGTTGGTTCTTGTTTGCTACGGTCTGAAAATATAAGCAGAGTAGTTATTGCCATTTATAATGCTGAGTAGCTGTTTTTTCTTGCCGATCTATTAAGGTGAATGAAGGGAATACAAAGAGCGTTGATTCCTGTGTGCTATAATCTGAACGCGAATGAAAAGTGTGGATTACTGTGTGCTAAAGTCTGAGAGTGAACGAAGAGCATTAATTCCTGTTTCATATAATCTGAAAGTGAACGAAGACCATTAATTCCTGTTTCATATAATCTGAAAGTGAACGAAGAGCAATAATTCCTGTTTCATATAATCTGAATGTGAACGAAGAGCATTGATTCCTGTTCCCTATAGTGTGAATGTGTACAAAAAGCAGTGATTTCTGTGCCCAAGGTCTGAAATACCATCAGAATATACATGAGTGTTTACACAGCCTGAAAGTTCAAGAAGAACCTTGATTATTACTATTTGCAAAGGTCTGAAAGTGAAAGGAGAACGTTGTGTGCTGTTCGACAAGAAGTGAAAGTAAAATAGCGGTATTGATTATTGCGTGTCAAGGTCTGTCGGTGACTAAGAACATTGATCACACTGCTATAAAAAATCCCTGTGGTACTGAACTGAAGATCTGCCAGAAATTCAATATTGGACGTTGAGTGTACATCTCTGACTGAAAACTGGCGAGTAGCTTGGGATGTTTAGATCGTCATTGCTGACGTTCTTGTAAGAACTGCATCATATAATAAAAAATAAATACATTTTATTAGGTACACTTAGGTAGGAACATGGTTCTCGTGCATAGGGTACAGGTTAATATTAGAGTTGTGATACAAAGAACGAGTAATACTATTTCGGTAGGATCACTACAGTCTCCTGGTGGGGCGTTCTGTAATAACGGCACTGATGAGTACAAGAAACAGCAGCTAATTACCCACTTATGACAGTCACTACAATTTCTAACATATGGCCCCATATGGGCTTTACGCGTTGAAATTTTCCGTTACGGTATCAATCCCGTGAATAGAAATACGAAGTAAGTCAGTAAATATCATGTTAACAGTCATTGAAACCATCACAATAGCTACCACGGTAATGGTCAGAGTAGCAATCACCGTAACAGTCAAAGTAACGAACACAGTAGTAGTTAATAATCAAAACAGCAACTATTACATTAACGTTCATTGTGACAAACACGTTTAATATCGCAGAGAGGGCCATACTAACATCACGGTTACTGTAGACGTAACGGCCACGGTAACACTTACTAACTATCACGGTTACTGTAGACGTAACGGCCACGGTAACACTTAGTAACTATCACTGTAATTCACAATACTCACAGCAGCAGAGGCAGCGACGGCCAGGAAGAGGATGGAGGCGATGATGCGGTTCATCTTGAAGTATTTTCTGCCGTTGAAAAGGGAATATTCAGTTAATTTTGTTGATTATAAAAGTAAACTTGATTTTATCAGTACTGATGAACTAATTTGACGTGCTTGGTAACATCATAAAGTCTTGGGAGTTATTTTGCCAGTCTTACAAGGGTTTCAGAACTTGTGTAATTGTTCACCTCATTCACTGAAAACTGAGGCATACCAAAATATGTTAATGCTGTTTTCATATTAGATTACTTGATTCTACGCCACATAGAAATTCTCTTACGTTCGACAGAAACAAGAACCGTATTTGTAGTTGTTCAGAAAAATATATACTAATAAGTTCTACGTTAAAAGAGTATAAAAGTTACTTCTACTTTATCTCTGTAATTAGATGCGTTATTCAAACTTAGCCTTTTCTATAATAATTAGCGTCAGTTACCGATATTAAATGATAAACATCATGTATAATGATACTATTTTGTGACTGAATGACAGATGAGTGTGAGCTTATAACTGCAAAAATCCGCTAATGTAACAAACAAGCGTGAGTTACCTGTCACGTTTGCTAGTAAATTAGGGCACCATTATAGTTGGAGCCACTAGGTATTCGNATGATACTATTTTGTGACTGAATGACAGATGAGTGTGAGCTTATAACTGCAAAAATCCGCTAATGTAACAAACAAGCGTGAGTTACCTGTCACGTTTGCTAGTAAATTAGGGCACCATTATAGTTGGAGCCACTAGGTATTCGAAGGTAAACTCATGAATCACTGAATTTTATATGTTTCTATATATTTTCCTAGATATATATAAATGTATTATTGTTATCGTTATGACCAAACCAATCTAAAAATGTGTACCATAACCAGGCACAATTTATAAAGCAACAAAAAATTATCTTGCATCTACAGAGTTAGAAATGACTTCTGTTAATTAGAGAATATTTGCTTATCGGATAAAATAGAAAAAAAAAGATCTATTTTGCAAAGCTACAGAAAAAAGAACCTGATAAAAGCTACTGCATGAGTGAAAAAAAAAAAAATTTCTGCTATGACGGCCGAACGCTGGGGTATCACCGGGCACTGATATGTAGCAATCACCTCGGGACTTGTGAAAAGTCACAAAAACTTCATTCTCACCAAAAGTAATATACGTACATACATCCATACACAACTATACGTAGAATACATATTAACGCATTCTTTTTATCAGAAAAAGAAACGCTCTAGCTGATTCCGAGATTCCAATTCCAAGTCCGAACATTCAGTTATAACACAGGTCAATTCCAAGTCCGAGCATTCACTTATAACACAGGGCAAACACGGAAAAAAAACTGTCCTAGTGTTTTACACAAAGCTCCTGTATTTTTCAATAAACTAATATGCAAAACAAACCTTGCGCTTTTACAGCATAGAGAAAATTCCTAACTCGACACAGAAAACTCTTCTATCACAACAAGTAAGTAACCCAATTGGGAGATGAACCCACCTGTTGTTTCAACTTGGTATTATCACCACGAAATCAGGCAACGTACTGGTCAGATTTTAGGTGCGTTACCAGCCAGATATCGTTAGCTCTTTCTCTCCCTGACGCACCGAGTGGAAGGCTACACGTTCATTTGCATAGTAACTGACCAATCATAAGCAGGAATGTGTTTTAGAGAGCGCAGTACACACACATAAGCATATCCGTGATTCGTTGGGAAGCGGAACCACAACTTAAACTGCGCAGATCATAGAGCGCATGTACGTCATGTATGATACGTGGCATATGTAGCAATTAATAAATAGAAAAACCAATAGAAATAGGTAAAAATATTTAAACTTTTGCCGCGAACAGTAGAAAGACTCATTAAATTTAGGAATATAATATGCATTACCTTATATATCGATAAACGAAACCGCCGCTGCTGCTGCTGCGCAGTGCTCACTGCGCATGTACGTCATTACGATACGTTACCATACGTAGCATAAGTAATATTGAATAAATAGATAACGTTAAATGGAAAAGGTTAAATTAACAATTTTTGAAGCAAATAATGGAAAGCATGGGAAAAATTAGGGAAATTTCATGGAAGCAGTTACCCCTAACAATATACCTGATTCGCTTGTAAACGGAACGCTAAGCGTTTTGGGCTTCCCGGTGTTGCAAATGCTTCATTTGGGTTGTATTACCTGTCCGTGGGAGCTCAAGCGTGAAGTTTTAATAATAATAATAACAATGCTGCGCAGTTCAGAGTGCGCATTTTATGGTACGTTAGTAAATGTACCAATAAATAAAATTATGACAAAGAGGTGAGGTTTAATACATCGAATGAAAATAGGAGAAAGATACATGATAACTAGGAAAATTAATTAGAAAAACATACATGCATATCTTTAGTAAAGAAAAAAAGAATACGACTTACGCAGTTGGTAGTGCGCAGATGCATCATGCGCAACGTTACGCTGCGTAGCATAAGGAAATTACTTGAGGCAACAATAAATGTTGGCGAAAACTTTCTTCACTTTAAATGAAGAGGAGTATGTTAAATTAAACAGCATAAATTTGATCAACTTCATATGAATAGAAACGACAAAAAAATATTGCCATGATTTTATTTTGTAGCTAACCGTTGGCTAGACATCAAAGCTTAGCTCTATGTTATTGGATTGATTTCACTCGCTTGAATGTACAAAAGGTTGAACGTTACTTAATTATTGCGTAATTGTCACCGAAGTGCAGCGTTGATGGCAATATTGATACATAGACTATTGAAAAATTTGACTGTGCAAAAAGTTAACGTGAATAATATCACGGTAGATACTGTTGATTTATTTTAATTTCGTCACAACTACATTAGATTGGATTAGATAGGCGGCAGTAGACGCACCAATAGGCCCATTCCCAAAGAGACACCAGAACTTACGCCCCGGCCCTCTATAAGCTATTGCCCTTATGTGACATAAACTACAGTCAAGTGCAGTACAGTGGTACAAATAATATTAGGACACTTACAAATTTCTTGATAATTTTTCAAATACTGAATCTAAATCACTTATATTTTCATGTAACATAGATTATGGTAGGGGCTTTATTATAAAGTTTACAGGTAATAAAATTTCCTGCAGAATCTAAGTTACACGACTTTAGCCACAAAATTTAAAGTTCTGAGTGGAAATAAGTTTAGAACACTGAGAAAAAACTTTTTTTACAAAGTTCCGCTTAATCCTTCTACAGTGGGACCAACTGGTTTGGCCACTATAACCGGTTGGTCATTGAAAGCGAAGTTAACAACTTTAGGCAAGTCTGTGCTAAAATACTGATAATAAGCAAACTTTCTGGGCTAATGTTATTTTTTCTCTTGTTTGTAACTACGGAGGCAAATTAGCAAATACGAATAACTCGAAGGTACAAAATTTGCAAATAATTCCTAATTCGAAGTCTAAACGTCGTTGTAAAATAGAGACGATACTAGCGCTGCCTATTGGCTGTAACATCAGCACTCTAGGAATTTTTTGAATTTCAACTGGCTTACTTTGAGTCAAACATACCTCCAAATATGAAATAGTTTAACGCAACGCAATTAACAATTATTTCATTTTGAATTTTTGCACTTGCATTCTTATAAGCAAATTAATGGCAATGTATTGTCCTGTATCGGCGCATTATTGTCCACAGTAAACAAAATTACTTTGTACATAATATATAGCGTTTTATTCCGTCCCAATAGAATCGGCCGTATTACGCGCTGGTGGTCTTCTTAAGAGGATCGACAGTACTAAACAAGCATATGAATATAATGTTATTTGAATAATGCTGCAAATGCTAGAACTGCGTCTGAGAAGAACTATTTTTATGCTTGGTAAACATTACACCATTTGTAGAAACTTTCAACTTTCAAACGTGTCATAAGACTATTATTTTTATAAGAAAGGAGGGCTACCAAAGACTTTGAATTTCCACGATTTGGCTAAGAATTTCCAGATATTTGAAATTACCTAAAATTTCCAGATATTTGAAATTACCTAAAAAGTCGATGCGCTGCTCATGAGGCTTTGTATACAGTTCTTGATAAGAAATTCCTGGTTGGACGATTACCACGACTACTACTAGGGTAAGGTTAAGTAAAACCAGTGCTGGTGTGTTTCGAATTAAGCTTGTTACACAGAAATTGCAATCAAAATATGGATGGTACGGCAATATAGGAGAAAAATATATGGCACCCATCATAAGAAACACCTCTTTTAACTTACACAAATCAAGACGACAGTCTAGGATTTGTTACAGCACACAAACACAATACTTACTACATCCTCGATGGGGTGTTTGCATCGTGCCAATGTCTCAATGGATTTTGCCAGCAGCACTTCCAAACCTAGCGAAAGTCACCACACATACGGAAGATAATATACAGTTAAGGTCGAAATTATTCTTACCCTTTGTATTTTTATAAAATATTTAAATTACTCGTTCATTTTACCAGTCAAATTCAAACAACTGTTAATTGTAAAAACTTTCAGGGCTATTGAAAAGGTAAAATAACAACGAATTATTAGACACCTATTGCAATTAATCAACATTAAAAGGGAATTTACAGGGTTCAAAAATATGTATAGCTACTTAGATTAGTAATTAATTGTAAAGTCTTTATTTGCAATAACAGCAGCCAGATGTTTATGGTAGTTAACTAGTAGGTTCTTACAAACACTTTTAGAAGTCTTAGCCCATTCCTGTACCGTAATTTTGTTCCAAATGTTTAAGGTATCTGGGTTTCTTCGCATTTTTATTGTCCTTGGAGATCCCCGACAAGTTTTCAATCGGATTTAAATCCGGGCTTTTGCTTGGTCACTATAGTTAAATTACTGAAAAGTTTGAAACACTGCCTAAATAAATTCAGTCTAGATAGAAGTTATATATTGTTGAAAAAAGTTACGACAAAGTTGCGTCGATATTTCTGGTGTATGGAAGACGTAATGCACATCATTCTCGTTATATGCGAGGGTTACGTCAGCAGAAAAGCCCACATAAAGGGAATTTGCATACATCGAACAATTTTTCTCATACTTTTTCATAACAATACTGCACAGAATCAGAGCTCCACTCAGCAGTATCAGTATATCACAACTGTATCTATGAAATACACTATAAAAAATAAAAACTAGAGCACTCTGAGAGCGCATACCTCCGCCAAGCGAGGTAACGGTACCAAAAAAATTCAGATTGGCTCTGAAACCATAATTTTCTTTGAATAAACTCTAAAACCTAATCATTTGTACTTTTTGATAGTAATAACAGCTTGCGTAATTTTCTGGAAGATCTGTTCATAAATTTTTGAGTTATACTGCTACCAAACGTTATTACAAACATGAGTCACACATACAAACTAAAAAACCGATCTGCACCAAAATTTAATCATTTATGTATTTTAACAGTAGTACCAACCTTCATAAATTTCATAAAGATCCATTCGTTATTTTTTGAGTTATTGTGCTAATAAGCATAAAATTAAAAAAAGTGACAAAATGAACGAACGAATAAACGGATCATTACTAAAATTTGGTCATTTGCCTTTTTTTATATACCTAACAAGTCATGTTAATTTCATAAAAATCCATCCATAACTCTCTGAGTTGTGACATTGAGAAAAATGAGGCAAACAAATAAACAAACAAACAAACGGATAGACATATCCTCACCAAAAGTTAATCATCTGTTCCTCATTACCAAGATAACTTTTTGAGTTATCTTGGTGACAGACAGACAGACCAACACCACGAAAACATAACCTCCGTGGCGGAGGTAACCAAGACTAAATATATACTCACTCTAAACCTAAAGACACACGTCAAGTGTGGGTGGCGGTAGTGGAGGGAAACAGGAGAGAACACGAGGCTGCGAGTCGGTCGCACTCGGTCTGGGTCGGCCCACCCGAGTCACTAGCAACGCGTGGTGTATTGCCGTCCGTGCTCTACCGGCATCCCCCTCAAGAAAGGCGTAAACCGCAGAAGAGCAAAGTTTTTTCTCATCAAGAAAATCAAAGGGCACCGTTATTTATTCACATATAAGTGAATTTGTATATAGCAAACTTGCATACGAGAACTAAAGCAGTCACTGCTGAAGGCTTCTAGCAAACCAGTGATAATAATATCAGCATTTTCATTATGAGTCATACCTAGGCTCCCTTTTTATTACATAGTTTGTAGTTTCTTGTTTGACATATTTTATAATTTCGTACATTAATTTAATCCAATGACTCCGATCATGTTTGGTACATTAACAGTTTTTACAACGTAAGAACAAAAGCTCACTATATTAGACTAGGGGCATTCAGGAAATTTTACGATACTAAAAGCATTATTGAACATATTACCTTCTGAATATTCTCTATGCTAGTCTAATTCTCATTTCTATAATAACTCTTGCAGTGCGAATTCAGTATATTCAATTATTTTTACTACCCATTCACATAACGACGTATATTTCTTAAAATCCTAACAACACACGTAGGTATACCGTATACATCATACATACTGATAATATTAATTATAGAAGCGTTACGAGACCAACAATTTTACGAAATACCTGAACATTAAAGATTTCAAATAATTAATTTACAGTCCTTTAAGAGAGCTTTTCCTTGCTTTATCTAACCTATTTCTTCCTAATGTAACGCAGCCAGTGCATTGTCATAAAATCTCAAAAATTCATAGATTTCCTAGGCTCCCTAAATTTATAATTATTTTCTAATATTTAATACGTCTACATTAAAATGCCTTAGTTTGCATATTTATAAAATGTTTACCATTAAATTCGACTTACTCGTTTTATCTGGTGTAGAGATGACTCACATGTGAACAGTGCCTCACGAGGCAAGATTAATCACTCACTTCCGGTCCACTGCAGCCGTGAGTCACGTGAATATGGATGCACATTCATGTACATATACTCAATATCGTGAATGGCCGTAACTTTTCGTTTATGTTTGTTTATACAACTTCCGGTCATTCAGTTGAAAAGTTTTTGAGCAATAATTTATCTACGTTGTTTCATGGGTTAACGCTCTCGAATTCCTTCGGGTGGGAGTTCTGTTTACGTCTAACGCATTTTAAAAATGATACGATAGATCTTCCGGTTTCACCACTGCCCATCGGAAAAATGATGAAAGAGGCTTTTTTCTGAATGTCCTTCTTATCATGCTTCTGTAATATTTTAGAAGAGCTTTTATTTGAGTTCATACATGTAGATTAAGAATGCAATAAGTTGGTTAAGAACTATACCAGGAGAATTGGAGTTCTATCTACAAATTATGAATTCCATTTTCAAATTACGAATTCTACCTGCGTATTAAGAATTCTACAGCATCTGCAGATGAAGAATTGTCTACACATTGAAAGTTATAGTTGTAGATTAACAATGACATCCGCAGATTTAGAATAATAGCAGCCGATAAAGAAGTATATCAGAGGAATGAGAATTCCATCTACAGAGTATGAACTCTACCTGTAGAACGACCTGAACGAGCATTTTATTTAGGGATTAACAACCACATCTACAGAGTAAGATATTAGGTGATACGGCAATATTTTCGTAGTTTCATACTAGAGTTTTGGACTTCCAGGCTCCCATTGCAAAAGCCGTCAAGGTGGCAGTTTTTCTAGACGGTTCAGTTCGTACATAACTACAAGTAAGTTCACTATTAATAATACTCTCGGGAAACGCTGAATTCTTAGTTGTCCATTACTGAACTGTGACGATAACCTACTTTATTACTTTTTACTGTAGCGGTGATGCATTTAAGATTACTTAAAAAACAACTTCAGTACTACAGTTTTTGGAAGATTTATTGATTAATAGATTTCAAATTCGAATTATCGAACAATGTTTTCTGTTGATTATTCAAGCAATGTTTTTGTTAATTGTTCAAGCAATGCTTTCCGTAAAGTTTTCGAATATCGTCCGAGCAATATTTTCTGCTACTTTTGAGCAATGTATTTCAAACATGATATTGGCATAGTATTGCTCTTTACTTTGGTATTATAATTTGATAATACATTTTACTACTATGTATTATTTTTATGGCGAAATTTGGCTTCACTGAAATCTACGCAAGGAATGTACACATAATATCTCGTGTGTCAGTTGGATGAACTACGTTCAACAAGAGCATTCATCAACTATTCCCATGCATTAAACGCAACAAAAGCTATGACAGAAAACTTTACAGGTTCAACCTGAATAGACAAAGATTCGATCACGATGCATGAATAAAACCGCAATTTGTTTCCTGCAGCATATGGTATGGCTTGTTTTTATTTCCCACACTGTGACACATAGCAAAGTTTCCATTTTCCGCCCAGTTGTACAAATGCTGTCGAACTCCATTGATATGTAAAATCTAGAACACAAAATCTAGATTCACGGACTGATTTTTGAATAAACCAATGCAACGTGGCCTGAATAGAAGTGCGGTCGTGTAACCAGGTGCGTATTCATGATACGTCAGAAATCGTTCGTATCATTGAACAGGTGTTCAGCATATGTGTGGAACACCTGCGGCCTCGAGCAAACACTGAATACGCAGTTGGTATTGGGGCAATGTATCCTGAGGCGTGGGAATATTTTCAAGTTTCAACTGAAATATGGGAAATTCCCACGGGGTTCTGTAACGGGACTATAAGGGTTATTATTAAGACAAAATAATAAGAGATTAACGTATGCTGACGCTTTGGGAATGCTCCAAGTCTGAATTAAAATCTAGACAATTCCCAAGACTTTCTATAATACGGCAATAAGACATGGAAATTGCGTATCTTGACATGTGGGAATTTTCCAGGTTTGGATTAAGGTACGAGGAATTCCCACGCTCTTCTGAATAGGACAATAAGAGATTGAAAATTGTGTATCCTGATACATTGTAATGTTTCTATATTTCGATTAAAATGTAAAAAATACCTTTGCCGTCTATGATAGCAATATTAAATTCGATTGCGAACAGACAAACAATGATGAATCCCTACGTATTCCAAAATTTCTAGATTGAGATTAAAGTATGGAAAATTCCTGCGGTTTTCTCTAAGAAGATATTATAGGTACTTTATTGTTATTAAGCATTATTATGTCCGTGAACGTTTTCTTAATATATCAGTTTTTTTGAGTGAATGGCAATGTACTGAAGCAATAAAGAATAACCTATTAGCTACAGATAAGCTTGAAGTAAAAAAAAAAAAAATCTAGCAGCTGGAAACGAACGGTCTTAGCTAACCCATGAACTTTTCAGTCCTCCTCCGTATCTACACAGAAACTTTGCTTTTTCTTCTCCTCGAGGCTCTCTGAAGTTCCTTTGTTTCCGTTTTCTTTGATTTGTCAAAGGCGAGAAGAAAAACTTTGCAATTAGACGAGGGGGTGTCCGCCTCTCACCTTCACGTCACAGAGCCTCTAAAAGGGGCTAATTTCGTCCCTAATTGCGCGGAAATTGTCTCCTGTGAGCGACATTTGGATACATTCAGGGAAATCCGAAACTTCCAAAAATGCCTTAGTTCTCGCAATCTGTGCAGGTTCTTTTAGTGTTTTCCTATAACCAGTTACAGGCAAAGATAAAGATTTTACCTAGCTTTGTTTCTGAGCCCTTATTTTTCAAATTTCGCAGGTTATATTTAATATTTTTTCTACAGCCGATAACAGGCAAAAAGAGAAATTCTACTTGGTTTTGCTCGTAAAATCGTTTTTGGGAAATTATTTATTCATTTATTTTGTTATTGGCGTTAGTTTTTTGTGTTTATATTTTAGAATCAGTAAAACAACGATATAGATTTGATCACCTAGTTTTGTTTGTGATTTAGTGTCTAGGACCTTGTTTTTGAATTTTTTTTGTTCTTCCCGTTTATTTTATTCTTGCAACCAGTAAGAGGCAAAGGTGGAGATTTTACTTATTTTTTGTAGGTGGTGGTGAAGGTCTCTCTTTTTTTGCAGTATGCGCTTCTTCTACTAATTTCTTAAAACCATTAACTGACAGCATCAGAGATGTCGTGTGTTTTATACGATGTAATTTTGAGGAACTGTTTTCACTTTTGGGGTAGGAAATTGTTCTTTTCGTGTTTTCACATCCAGCAACAGACAATAAAGTGTTTTTTACGTTTTGTTCATGAGCTCTTTTGAAGTCGTAACCTTACTCTAGCAACATGCCCTGGTTATTCTATTGGTTTCGTAAATGCCGTGGGATGCAAAAAATAGAGTTTTATGGTTTCACTGAGAGGAACTATCTCTACTTCTATGGATTGCGTTTTTTAACGCCTAATTTTATCTGCGAGGCAGGTTTGAGGAACTCTTTTGATGTCATTGTCTCAGTCTGTACTCGTACAATTTTTTAACCTGTGCAAAAGCAATGAAGTCTATCGCGTTTTGTAAGGGGTCATTGAGAAAATTGAATTATAATTTTCGCAATTATGATGTCATTGAATTTGTTTTCTGTAAGCCACTAACAGGAAAAGAAAGAGATTTTACGAAATGTAAAAGAACTGTTTTAATTTTTGTAATTTGCATTGGTGGTTTTAGTGTTTTGTTCCAACACTAGATCACCTGGTCGTCAAAAAGGTGGCGAAGAATTTGTAATGAAAAGCCTATCAGTGCTCTTACAGCATTTTCTTTGCAATTTGTCTCATGAAGGAGCAAGTCCTGCAATTGCATCTGCCCTGCAACACTTTCAATTTCACTACTGCTATTCAGTACCATCCTTCCCTTCTTTCAGTGACAATCAAAGAAATAACCTCATTTTAGCTAGGAGTCAAGCATCACTCAAACCTTCATACAGCTAATGCTCGGTATCTTTGATACGCTACAGTAGTTCTGCAGTCGAAGTTTTCGTTCCAGTTACGGCAAAGGAAGAATAATTACTAAAATGAAACTTTGTTTTCTGCTCCTAGTCGTAGTTTTATTGTTCCCTGAAAAGCATCTTACCATTTGTTTCGTTGATCAACGGATCTATTTGCGCATCATGAATTGAGAACAAATAAGCTCTGATGTGGGAAGAAAATAAAATGGAGGACCCATAAGATTGATAAGAATTGCTTTAGGAGTCTTTATTGCTTGGATTACAAAGTCGGCAGAGCACGAACGCCTCCTAAGTTTTTCTTTGTCACCGTCGGCAACCTTTCCAAATGTTCGACTAGCTTATCGGTTTTGACGAAGCGATTCAGGATGGTTATAATCTTCACGCATAAGCGGATACATAAGCATTGGATTTGATTGCAGTGAATTTCGAAAACAAAAATAAAAATACGTGGATCTTTCTACTGCTGCTTGGAGGTCCTGTTGAAAAATTACTTAGTTTCACTGAGCAATCGGTCCATGCAGGATGTTGTTTTCGCTTTCTTCTTGCGTTTGGTAAAGGACAAAGATTTTATACTATTTTTCCAAGCAGTCGCTCAGAAAAAATATCTAATCAGAAACTTGTAGCAGCACAGCCGATGTTTACGAAGGAGAGTTTCGAATGAGTCAGCTGTTTGCCTAGAATTTTTGGTCTTGCAGCGGAATAACAGTACCTCGTTGGTCGATTTAAACACATTCTTGAAACATCGTTAGTCGAATTATGCTAGTTTTTGGAACCTCATCAGTTGAATTGCACTCATCATCGGAACCCATTGCGTCCACAAAGAGATCGAGTAACGAACAAAGCTGTGTTGGACTCACAATCTCACAAAGAGTCATACGATTATCAGATTACATTACATTAAATCCCTATTCTCTAGTAGCCATTATTTTCCTTGCGTTTCCATCGATCCGTAGTTTATATATTCCTCAAGCTGCCAGCTTGCAGGTTAAGCCGGGTCCATACTATGCAATCGCACGCTTGACTGAGGAGCAAATGGTGTTGTCGCACGTCTCTCATGCTACCGTATCTATGTTTATGATTTATTTTTAATTGGGACAAATGAACCAGCTGAACACCCGCTCATCAATTGAGCGTGCAATTGCATAGTGTGAACCCGGTTGCTCCCGCATTACACTTTCAGTATATGATAGGAGATAAACTGGTATAATTTATCGACCTTTGGGATAACGGTTGTCGGTACCCGGCCGCTACTCCTCGCAAGTTCTACCGCCTGTCAAGGAAGATATGTGTTCCCATTGTGGCTTTGATAAGACACCGAGTATCTACACTGATGCGGCACCGAGTATCAACACTGATACGGCGCCGAGCATCTACACTGATACGGCGCCGAGTATCTACACTGATACGGCGCCGAGTATCAACACTGATACGGCGCCGAGTATCTACACTGATACGGCGCCGAGTATCAACACTGATACGGCGCCGAGTATCTACACTGATACGGCAGCGAGTATCAACACTGATGCAGCACCGAGTATCAACACTGATACGGCGCCGAGTATCAATACCGATACGGCGTCGAATATCAATACTGATACGGCGCCGAGTATCTACACTGATACGGCACCGAGTATCAACACTGATACGGCGCCGAGTATCTACACTGATACGGCGCCGAGTATCTACACTGATACGGCAGCGAGTATCAACACTGATGCGGCACCGAGCATCAACACTGATACGGCGCCGAGTATCAACACTGATACGGCGCCGAGTATCTACACTGATACGGCACCGAGTATCAACGAATAATAAATTAATTGTCTGTCTGGGAATTTCCATAGCTCCTGGCTGATTGTATTGAGAACGTTAGATTAGCCCCTGCAATTATGCCTGGAAGGATTCACTTCTCTGGAACTCAAGACAGGTGTACTGGCTTCGACCTGTTGACCCGAGTTTAGACGATAATCACAGCTGTATGTAGTTGGGTTGCCTTTAGCACCTGTAACACGATCCAGTGGGGTAAAGCTCCTGTCTGAGGTCCCGGTTGAGTCAAACCTTGAATTCTTAATGTCACTGCCCCATCAAAAGCTCCTGTAATGATTGCACATGTCACTTTGTCAGTAGGAACATATACGTATTCAAGTCCATATGTTTTCAGTATTAGAGTGTCGGGAAAAATTGTAGAGGCTTCATGTTCGAAAGGCTCTTCTGAGCTCAACCTCGATGCATGCGATGAAGATCGTGCAGTATCTACTTGTCAGCCTGAGCCTCGTATTAAAATCCGAAGCATACTTACTATGACTTGGCTCCCATATCACTTCTTTTTGTGAAACTAAGATTGAATTTCTTCAGGTTCTAGCTAATTTTAAATATTGGGCTAACCAAGCTAACCATAACCCTCAGAAGAGACAAAGCTAAGGTTTTGGTTAAATCTGAACGAGTGCTATATATTGTAGAAATTATTGGTGTCGAAGAGCAAGCTACAGTTGATGGATTGAGCTTGAAATGTGATAAGTTTCAATAGATTGGTTATACTTTAGACACGTGTTTGATTTTTTTAGAAGCTATTACATGCAGTTAATCTTCATACAGAAGAATGAGGCAGAATGTGAGTTGAATTTCGAGGTATGGAGGTGAGGTCCAAAGCTGTTGAGAGTGCTGCTTCCAGCACATATCTAGGCAAGATAACGTCTCAGACGTTAGAGTACCAGATGCTGTACGCACTCAAGAATAGAGAGTCTATTTCCCAAGGGTTTTGGTTCGATTATCGATTCAGCTGAGGAGTAAGTTGTTCGCATTATGAGGTTACTACTGTACATTAATTTTCGAAGTGGGTATAAGTTCCTTGGTGATTGCATGGGCACTACTGTACATACTTCTTTTATTCGTCAGACCAACGGGAATACTGTGTTAATTAATTTTATGCAAGACTCTTATAGAACAATAAAAAAACTATTTCCTATTCGCATGTGGGGGACATGAAAACAAAGTTACCTAATTTCGATAAGGGGACGGTACCGAAACCTAGTCTAAAATTCTTGTGGAGAGGATTTTTTTTTTCGTGTCAAAAAGCTTCTTTCTTGTTAACTGTAATAGGAATAAAAAAAAAGATTCTTGCAGAAAAGACGTACTTTATTAGGAAATTAATATAAAAAAACAAAGTCAAATATGTAGTTCTCACGGAAGTTCACTGTTCCCAGCATAGCACAATGTCATGCGGCAACAATCTGCCAGGCAATAACCTCTAAAACGATATTACCACTATAATGTCTTCCACACATCCACGGTTTCGCTTCACTACAGTAGATTATAACAATCACGAAAACACGTATAAGTAGTGGGTGTAAGTATCAAAAAAAGAATATAAAGAAATGTGTGACGTCACATCCCGTCGCAGCCAATCGCGCTTCGGCATTTTTCCCAGCACAAGAAGGGCGACGTCGAATTGTGTTTGATGGGCTGTGAAGCCTCACAAGGTTTTGATTTGGTCACGTGAAAGATTACTATTTTTTATTCCCTTTGCGCATTAAAGAGAACATTGACTATGTCTTATTGGTAAAAAATATTGCACGATAACTTTAATTTCAATCAATTTCACCTCATTGCCATTATTTAACATTGTTATAATTGAAACTACGAGGCCAAGCGTCTAGGGATTGACAATAAAATTCCAAAAGGGAGCGCCCTAATGACGCCTCAAATTCTGCTAAAAATTCTGCTAAGAAGAACTGGAAGTGCGTAATTAGAGAAAACAACATAGAGAACACTGCAATAACCGTTACTTAGGAGCAGTTTCATACTTCTTTATGCTCTCTAGTAGGTATGTCCCTAATTACCTGTTTCAATCATATATTCACAATAGGAGCCGTGGGGAGTTCATGCTCGTGAAAATTAGCCAGAGACACCAGTTTTGTGTGATTTTTTTGGTGAAACATTTGGAAATGTCTCATAGTATGCATAATAAAAATAATTTTTTCCATTTTTTCCTTTGCTGGTTGTGGAAAAAGGATTCAGTTCTGCCCAGCGCTCAAAAGCTGTGCTTTAGTACCGATACTATAAGTTAAGTAGATATCAGGTCATTCGTCGTAACGGTATTTACAACATATAGTAAGTTATTGATGAAGTAGAGAAGGCTTAAACAGGCTACCAAGCAAAACCTAAGTATAAACAAGGCCCCGGCTTGACGCTTTACGCTGCTAGCTCTCCAAGACAAAGGATGCGATATATTAGGCTACTTGCGTACGGAATCTAGTTCATTAACTACTCAATTACATTTGAATCTAGTCCATTTACTACTCAGTTTGATTTGAATCTACTCCGTGAACTATTCAATTTGATTTGAATCTAGTCCATTAAATACTCAATTTGATTTGAATCTAGTCCATTAACTACTCAATTTGAATTGAATCTAGTCCATTTACTACTAAATTTGGTTTAAATCTCGTCCATTAACTACTCAATTTGAATTGAATTGAGTCCAGTCCACCAAGTACTCGACTTGAATTGAATCAAAGGCACTAAGTGCTCAATTTGAATTAAATCTAGGGCACTAAGTACTCAATTTGAATTGAATCTAGTCCAATAAGTATTCAAGACGCTAAAAATTTTAAATCGTCTATAATGGATTCTGCCGTTTATTAACTAAAATAGAGTGGAACAGCTGTTTTGTGATACAAAGCCACGCAATTCCAATGAATCGTTTTTTTGCAAAAGGTCGCAAGTACATATACCAGAACTAAGAATAATAAAACAATTCTGATAACATAAGTAATGTATTTCCAATGAACCTGTTCTAGCCAGAAGAAAATAAAAAATTATTAAGAATGACTGTAGGTTATCGTTAAGAAAATAATGAAAATTGACCACTATTATTATTATAATTATTATTACAGGCACTGTTTTTTCAACATACATGCCGTGCCAATCAGTGATGTTTACTATGATGAAACGACGATAACTGAGCTATAAAAAGGGCATGTGAACAATTGAACAACAAAAACAACAACAACAACGTCATTTTGCCGTTAGTCAAGACGGCGAGGAAGGGTGAGGGATGGAGGTTATTGTTCAAAAGGAATCTCCTGACAAAATTTTAAACTTTGATAGTAGGTACAAATACTGAGTGGATGTATGTATTCTGGGACCAAATATCGAGGAGAGAAGTTTGTCGAAAACCAAAACTTATGCAGACTGGGAGATGCGGATGTCAACGTTTGACTGTAGTCGATATTAATTAGGTATTGCGCACCAGATGGAATTAACGATCCATGCTTAGGGAGGGAATGGTGTCATGGTTTCACTCCCTTTGTGCCACTGACACCACGTGCCAAATACTCACCTTCAATACTTTGTGCAGCATTGACAGGGCCGGTGCTACTAGTAGGAGTGCTAGTGGTAGCGGTAATAGTGTTAGTAGTAGCAATAGTGCAATGATAACAATGCAAATAGTAGCAGTAGTAGTAGCAGCACTACCGGTAGCACAATTGTTATTAGTATCAATACTAGTAAGAGCAGTAGCATCAGTTCTTGTGGTAGTAGTGCTTGTGGTAGTAGTGTTAGTAGTAGTAGTAGCAGCAGCACCAGCAGTAATGCTAGTGGTAGTAGCATAGCAGTGCCAACAGTAGCAACAATGCTAGTGGTAGTAGGTGAAGCAGTTGCGGTAGCAGTGCTACTAGCACTAGTGATCATAGTACTAGCAGCACTTACAGCAGCAATATCAGGTGTAGCAACAGGGCTATTAGCAGATAAGTAGTCTGTAGTAAGAAGAGTGCTAGTAGTAGCAGCAGCAGCAAAACCAATAGTAGTATCTGTGCTAATAGTAGTAGTACCCGAAGCAGCAACATTGCTAGTAGCAGCAACATCACTTGTAGCAACAGCGCTAGTAGCAGCAGCACCAGTAGTGCTAGTGGCAGAAGTAATAACGGTAATAAGCGTCACGATATCCCCAGCTAATAAGGTGGTGCAAATAAATCCGGGTGTTCAAGAAGTCAGTGTTCGCAAAATACCGCTGTGCAGCAGACAAAATTTGCTAAATCTTACGTGCAAAGTATTTATTTTAAGTAAAGAGCTCGTAAAGTGAAAATGTGCAGTTTTGAAATTTTTCACACAGCTTCGATACGAACGTTCAAGAAGGTGGCAAACTTCAATTTAATGCATAATACCGTCATACGACTCCAATATAAACTTTCAGAAAGAACGCTCAACTTCTACAAAAATGCATAAAACAATCACACAACATTAAGAGGAACGCTTAAAGAGATGGTATAACTTCAACAGGAATGCATGAAACGATCTCACAACTTTCACAAATCCACTTTATTACTGTTACCCATCTTCAACATTAACGTTTGAAAAACCTACACTATTTCAATAAAAAAATTAGTAAAATTTTACACATTTTCAGAAATAGCACATAAAAATTCACATTTTCAGCAACATCATTTGAAGTTTTCACACACTGTCCACAATGATGTCCAAAAAGTTTGCACAACTTCAATAGTAACGTCTGAAAAGTTCACTTTATGTCCATAGAAGCGTTTGAAAAACTTCGTACAATTTCAATACCAACACTTGTAAAGTTAACACATTTTTAGCATTAATGCTTGAACAACTTTAGATAATTACAATATTGTTACTTTGCTCTGACAAAATTATTAGTCGCTCAGAAGATTAAGTCGCAAATCAGCTTCTGGGGCGGCCACTAAATCTCTTAGGATGTCTTAACAACATAGTTACGTCGTCAAGGTAAGCCAAACGAAGACGTTATGGTCCCAGTCTTCGCTTACACTGCTCAGATTGTGCTCAGAACTATCAGGCAGTCTCGATTCGCCGCTTTCATTGTGGTAATCTAACTTGATTATCTTCAATTCGATAGAAACTCCAATTGCAGGCTTTCATTCTCTGCTCTGTATCCTTAAGGCAATTGTTCGGGACACTTTCAAGCTAATCAGATTATTAAGGAGGGTAAATCAGAAACGTTCTGACATTTTGGACACCGTCTTCGTAGAGCAATGTAGGACCGGGACCCGTGCCTGACCTTGACTAAGCATCTTGTTTGTAATGGTGGGCACCTGCGGCCACTTGCGACCCAATCAGAGTGTTAAAGGGGCCGGAGGTAACAGACCATCAGCCCTTTTTTACTTACATGCCTGCCTGGGCGGCAAGTCCTTGCAAGTAGCGACCTATTTATGCTTATCTGAACGTTCTTGAGCTTAGTATCTTTTGTACTAGTAATTGTTTTAGTTGAGGCTGACCTTGTACGTATAATAAACATGTCGCTGCCTCTGATGCCGGGATCGTACTTCCCAATCACATGCATTACTTGATTCTAGGTCGAGCAGCTCGCTCGTCGATAAGGCTACAGTATCTATGCTGCCGATTTTAAATGCATTTCGAGAAGACGTGAGAGATGCACATTCTCGCATCAAGTTGTGCGTGCAGGTGCCCGCAACACACGTCTACCTTGAATGAGCAAGGGCTGTTGTAAGGCTTCATTGAATTTCTTCATTTGAATTGTAACCCGATTTGAGAATATCCTCGTATTTCTTTGCATCATCGTAACCGATGTGAAGTATGGCTAATCCTAATCTGAATTTAGAGAAACTTTTATCCCTGTTAAAGAAAAGTTTCGCTACCTATGAGAGTTTAAACATAAGAAAGAAAAGAGTTGTGCAGGCATACAGGATTCTATACTCGAAATAAATCTGATAAAAATTTATGATGCAAATCTGATCTTGGCAAACTGATTCTTCACAATCCTGATCCTGATGATTTTACTTAAAGCGCTCTTGATCAGTAGAACCTTGCCCTCTCAGTTTTCAACTCAAATCGGATTACGATTAAGAGTATATACAACATAGCCAATGCCACCTAGACAATCTTGTTTTCTAGGTGGCCTTGACATAGCACTCCTAACAGGACGACTAAAACCATGATATCTTTCATCAAAAGTGTTTCAACCTTAAATATAGCTATATATAAAAATTAAACAAAAAAAAAAAGAAGGTGTGTGTTGTCTATACTGGGAAGTTATCAAGTTACTCAGAATTGCATATTCACGTCGAGATGTTCGTGGGCGTCAGCAAACGCACTTTGTCCCTCATGACTCCAGCCAGAGTCTAGCCTGTTAGCGACGGTTTCGAAAAGTTCGTGTCTTTCCAAAGTTTCTCGTCCTTCATCCTCATCTATTTTCATTTCCCTGATGCGCGATTCGGCTATTTCCGCTACCCTTATCATGGAGTATTTTCCATTTTTTTCCTTTGTCGCATCGCCTCTTGTTTTCTCAAAATCCTTCATGATGTCAGCTACGTATGGATTTTCGCTGCCGTATTCTGCGAATATTTTCATGGCTCGGTCTTCATCGTAGGTGTCGGGTGCACCAGGGTCCTTGGATACAATGTCCAAGAGGTGGACATACGCGTCTATTAGCATCTCTACGGATGACAGTTCGTGACCCACAGCACGGGCCGTTTCAAGGCTGTACTTCTTCGGTGTCTGAAATAGAAATGAGGACTTACGTCAATTTTTAAGTGTATGGGACTGACTTAAAGATTTACGACATTTCTTTGAGATCTAAAACTGAAATAGGGACTTACGTCAATTTTTAAATGTACGGGGCTGACATACAGAATGACGATGTTTCTTTGGGGACTCAAATTGAAATAAAAATATACGGCAGTTTTTAATTGTAAGCGGCTTACGTGAGAATTTACGATACTTCTCTTGGGATTGAAATTGAAATGGAGATTAAAAAGGAGTAAAAGTATGAGACTGAGCCCAAACTTGCTGCGCTTCGTTTTGAACTGAAATTGAAATTAGAATTTGCGGAAATTGAAATAAGGAGTGCGGTTAGTAACGTGCTCTGGACTGATGCCAAAAATTAATATAGAATTAATATAGTTGTTTTGGAACTGAAGTTTAAATAAGGAGGTAGGCGGATAAATGCTACAGAACTGATATAGATATTCATAGAACGCTTTGAACCTAAAATTAATATTAGAATTTAGAGCATTTTAGGATATAAGCAGCTGATGCATAAATTTACTTTATTGCTTTTACGTATGAAACAGAAATATAAAGGATAAATGCAGGTCTATGCAGAAAATCTTTGTACTTCTTTAGAGGCTGAAGTAGAATATATGAAGAGTTGAGTACATGACAAAAAAAACAAAAAAAAACAAAAAAAAAAAAAAAA
>LQNS02278163.1:12371942-12385354 GCA_001587735.2 Parhyale hawaiensis
TTTGGTGAAGTGTCAATTTTTTGCCGTCATTTATAATGACGGCATGGGCCACTAGTTTCAAAATAATAAAATAACATATAACAGAATCAATTTTTTTTTCTTGGGACATATATTATGGATAATGCATGACATTGACCTTGCGTTCTAAGTCAAAAAATTATTTTTACACAAACATTCGAACCTCCTTGTTCTGGAATGAGACAAAGAGGTAAAGTGTATCACATTGGTTTCGGAGTTACGATGCCTTATTGTTCATGTTCTTGAAATACTGTATGGCACATATCAAACTGTTTATGAATTCGTAGATGAAACCAAGAAAAATCGATTTTCTAATGTTATTCTTCAGTGTATCATAATTCAAGTTGTGTTTTTATTTATTTATTTATAACTATAATTATATTTTTCCTGTCACGCTCTATGGGAATAAGATAGAAACAAATTCAAGTACTGAAGACGGTATTGTATGAATACAATGCCACAGGGAATACCTTCCTAATTAGGGGGTCGCCCTCGGGAACTCCAGTAGAGGAATCTGAGCTCACTTGCATGACCGTGTTTTGACATGTTAAAAGGTGATACGGGAGATGCATACTAATTTTTGCCGTCATTTATAATGGCTGCTCGAGCAACAACTAGTAGAGATATTTCATATGAATTTATTGAATAAATAGGGTGTTCAATCAGTATCGTTATAATCTCTTTGTTTGTGCATATTTTCACAAAATATTCACAATTTTGATGTTTTGTTAGTGTAAATATATATTAAACATCCTTTATCCACTAAACATCTGCTGCCTATTCTGCACCGGCGCACGGAGGCAAAAAGGCTCAAGAGCGGTTGACAAACAATGTGCCGGTGCCATTTCCAAGGAAGAATGGCCACCTTCATTTCCAGACCTTAATCACCTTTATTTCAGCGTTTGGTCCATATTGTAGAGGAAGGTCGCAGCTTTCTATTACAAAAATGTGGAGGCGTTGAAGGCAACACTCATGAAGGAAAGGGCAAAATTTCAACAAGCTCTCATTCGCTACTCCTGCAAAGTTCACCTTAAGCGTTTGCAGCAGGTTATCGAGGCATATTGAATAAATTAAAGATATTCGGGAACGATAATAGTTAAACAATAATATTGGTTTGCATCCATATTTCAATTCATTTAATAAATGTTGGCAAAAACATTCTAACAATGAATTTTAAGCACTCTGCATTGCTAAAGTCAGACAAAACCTTGTTTTCAAAGTTATTTTGAAGTAAAGGAGGTCTTTGCATTAGATTCTTATTGAATTTATTGGTAAAGTTGAACAAAATGTTAGTTTTCATGTTCTCGTGAAAAGAGAGGAACTATTGCATCAGCAACATGGAAATTACTCCATCTATGACGTAGCATGACCACACGTCACTTACGTGCTCTTTTTATTCCACGTGTTACCATGAGCAGCTTCCTGATTGGTCAGTACTATGTCTTAGCATAAGTTGATGTCCGATTGGTCAGTTACATGTATTAGCATATGCTGCTCTCTGATTGGCCGCTACAGTTAACACGTAACTAGCGTAAACATCTCTCATTCGTTGGCTGCTCTCAATTACTTTCAGTTGTTTATGCAGTATATTCTACTGGATGAGCTAAAAATTATAGCCCCCTATGGATTTTTGCAATATAGGTCTTTATTTTTCCATTGATTATGTTGTCTATTTAATGCAATTTAAGTCGCATGTGTTCGAACCATTTCGCAAACCCAATTCTTACATGCGACCCAACCGGTGAAAATGACGGCGAAATATTTCCATTTGCACTCCTTCACAGTTTTTACCTTCAGTTGTAATTTTGCAACGGAGGCTGCAGTTCACTGCCCACTTGATCTAAAAATAATTATAATTATATCAAAACAAGTAAGCGAAGCTAATTTCACTTAAAATATATTATTATCATCTTTTTCTTTTTTGCATCATTAAAATTCTATGTAAGAATTAAAATCAGTTTTTCAAAATAGCAATAAAGTTTGGACATGATAGATCTTGCACCTCGGGTGTTTCCGTAATACGGAATCATGGATCTTAATCTTAGCCTATTTTACAGTATAATATAGAATATGTAGAAAACTAACAATGAGTTTTGGGTTTGAAATTTATGGAAAAATAAAGGCATAGTGGCGTTTGTAAAGATACTTGGCGTATTAGAAGAAAGCAGCTAATCAAAATTACAAAACTTTCTTGGTTCTCAGTAAAAGTCATAAAAATTAGGAATAATTGTTTATATATAATATTTAATTATCGCTATAGCTCTCCGTTTTGGAAACACTAATTGATCAGTTACTACTTAACCGTTACAATAATTTTACACTTATAACGAATTTTCTAACACGATGAATGGAAAACTAGCTTCGGATGAAAATGAAAGTGAATCCAAAAAAGGAAGTTTTTGTTCATGCACACTGAAGTAGCACAGCAAGATACAGAAGTTCTTCCACAGATACACTGCTTGTATGTGTCTCCAACACACCTATTACGAATTTGCAACAGTGTTGTATTTTTGTAACATAATTAATATGAAAGTGAAAGTGAACAGACTGGAAAAACGTTCCAAGTTCAAAAACACTGAAGTTGCTCAGCGACACTTTAGCTTTGCACTTGCACTGTTTATATATATATATGAATTTGGTGCCACGAAGTATACATAAGAAAATTAGAGTCAGAGTCGATGTGAACACTGAGAGAAGTGTCGTGTCAGAGACAGAGAGTTAGCACAGACACTTCAGCTAATCACACACACACACACTTCTTGCTCGTATGTAGATTAAACCGGCTGAAAAGTGCTACAACAAAGCATATTTAAAACTCATTAAACGCGAAAAAAGGAACTTAACACACAGAGAAGCGTCAGTTCAGAGACACTGTACTAGTATAGCAAGACGCTTCTGCTTTGTACGTACGGCGCGTGTCTGTCAGACACACCTGAACGGAGCAACTTCCCAGCCAATTAGAGCCTTGATAGTGTATGCTCTAACGTACCTCTGGCAGCTTGTGCCGTGTATGATATTAACATAAAAGTTGAATATAGAATGCCAGTACGAATTGATAAAAATAAGCTTATAAAAATGAAAAAAGGGGAAAAATTAGGACTAGAGAGATTCATGCATCATGCCTCTAGTAGCGTGCATGAAATTTACATAGAAAATGAAGCAAAAGTATTGAAGTTGAACGAACAAAGCGAGCTCCGTCATGTTTTTATTACGGAGAAATGGAAAATTAACACAATGGTAGAATAGAATAAATTTTTATACTTTAAACAAAGCTTAGATTGATACAATATAATACTGTAATGTTAAACTCACATTAAAGTTAAATGAATTAGATATTGTAAGTTACATGAATACGTGGTAAACTGGCATGAATAAGAAATTCCAGATTCTTAATAAACATAGATATGGATAGTTCAGAGGCAGGTTATGTTGGGTTGTGCATAACTATCCTATAGCCCGCTGCACACGATAGCCTTTCTCCTCTGTTTTTAGTTCACAACATTCGAAAGTGTCGCTGTAGCTGAATAGCAACAAACGAGTCCCGTAATGAGAGTTGTTATTTACTAAAAATTTACAGAGACGCAAAAAATCACTTAAGAGACTAGCTACATATGTCACATGATTTTACGGCTAACATTTTTATTTTATAGAAGCACGTACCGTTGTGTTTGCATTGAATCACCGCGACAGTCGAATGTTGTGAAGCGAAAACACAGGAAAAAAGACTGCCGTGTGCAGCGGGCTTTACCGAATTTATTGTCATCCTAGCTGCAAAGGCAAGCAAAAATGCAGTTAGGGTAATGTGGATTGAAAAATTCCCTAGTAGCCTTTAACCGCAAAGCGTCCTTCACGGAATGCATACGGCATCTAATAATGCTATTCGTAGAAGAAAGTAAAAGTTTATTGTATGATAAATGTTGATGTGGTCATTTACGAGGACGTACAAAATTGGGTAGTTCATAAACGATCTGAAACGAGAGCTTTTTCGATAAAATTGAAACTAGTCATTGCCAAGTGCAAAGGGCGAGGTAGAGCCGGTAGTGCGTAAATGCTCTTAAAAGAATATTTATTTATTGATAATAGAACATGGCTACAGCCCAAATTAGAGGGTATATACGTTAGAACCTGCAGTGTATATATATAGTCTTAGGTAAAAAACTCTAACTATTATTACTTGTAAGTGCAGATATGGCCAGTTCAAAGGTCGTGTGAATTGATATAACTGTTATTGGCATGGCGAATGTATATTGTGACTCTGACCTGTTTACAGAGCCTATAATAATATTGGTATGGCGAATGTAAAATGTGACTGTGGCCTGTTTACAGAGCCTCTGATAGTACGAACATAATGACGATCATTATGCAAGTGTAAAATTATAAGCATTTTATACTGAGTGAGCACGGGCAGCATGTCTTACAATGTATTTAATAGCGAGGGAATGGGTATTTGGGGTATTTTCTGGCTGTGACAGTCTTTTTGCCGCTGGTCATTTCGCCGTCGGTCTATTCACCGTCGGTCAATTCGCCGTTGGTCATTTCGCCGTTAGGGCATTAAAGAAATTGATTATTGGTTGGTCATTAAGATTAAACTATATTTAATTAGGAAATAAATAGATGTCATCCAGTAAGAAATACGTAGTTGCCATCCATGTAAGAATAGCAAAAGGCGCAAGCGCACAACTGATTTTCTTTTGTCTTTAGATTCTGTATGATTGTCTTGCCGCCGCCATATTTTGTGTGTCGCAGATCATGTGCAGGTTGTTGACATTGCGTTTTAAGCAGTTGTTACGTATTAGCTGGAAACTGTTAGGTGTTCGCAATATAATATGTTAATCAAGTATTCAGTATGAAATGCCGCTTGCATTAGTGTGAAAATGGGCAGCTGTCTAGACCTATCGCCAGCTAGAGTTCAGCCAGACATTGCTAATGCCATGCATTCCAGAGCTTTTGTATAATCAGTATTTGCAGTCATTGCGTTGAAATTGCAGAGACGACAATAGTGGTCGTGATGGTGTTAATGCTATTATTTTCTCATAAGTTTGTGAATGTAGAAAATTACTGTTCTACAGATCAGATCTTAATTCCCCTTGAGCTGCTGGGTACCATTTTCACCATTTCTTCTCATTGCTGCATTCTCATATTTTCTATATATAGTGACTTACACAGTCCCGAATGAAAAATTTATTTTACTCATATTTTAAGTCAATATTAGTAGCCAATCAATATTAAACATATTCCTAAGTAAAAGTTCAACAAACTAAAAAAATAGTTTAGCTAAAAAATTGCACTAACCAAACTAAACACTATCTAATATAAGCTTAGGAGGGTTAGGTTGGGTCAAGTTATTCCTTTTATTTATTTTTAGTCACTCTGTCGTATCGTAGAAAATGATTATTTAAGATGTGCAGTTTTCATGTAAATGATATTATATGACTAAGATCGGTGATGGTGCGCACCATTACATTTAAAGGTACTGTATTTTCATTTTATTCCATCTTTGCTTTTCATTATTTTTCCTGGGAAGTTCTGCTGCTATATGGGTCAAAAGCTAAAGCTAAAACTTTTCCTAATAATAATAATGATAGTATATAACGCCATTCTCCACAGAACGGTGAAAGATTCCATTCGGAAGGAGTACCTCACCAGACTCCGGCTCATCCTGAAATCACACCTCAATGGGGGCAACACCATCAACGCCATCAACACCTGCGCCGCCCCTGTAGTCCGATATTCTGCTGGCATTATTAACTGGACCAAGAAAGACTGCACCGACATGGACATCAAAACAAGGAAGCTCATGACCATCTATCGAGCACTGCACTCAAGATCGTTCGTAGACAGACTCTATGTACATTAACAGAAGAGAGGGGGGCCGTGTCCTCATCAGCGTCGAGGACTGCGTCGAATCGGAAAAACGGGCTCTCTCCCAGCACTTCAGAGTGAGCGACGACCCGTGGATACGCTACTTAGTCGAGGCGAAGTTGCTGAAAGAGACCAAAACGGTTCAAACAGCGACTACGCCTCGATCGAACTAACAAGTGGAAGAGCATGAAGATGTCCGGTCAGTACCTCGAAGCTGTTCAGGACAAAATCGTACCAGACTCTTGGAACTGGCTTCTGAGGGGTGAGCTGAAACGGGAAACAGAAGGCACCATCCTGGCAGCTCAGGAGCAAGCCCTCAGAACCAGGTACATCCAAAACAAGATCGACAAGAGAAACGTCCCTAGTACCTGTAGAATCTGCAGGAGCTCGGATGAAACCATCAACCACGTGATTAGCGAATGCGGAGTGCTGGCGCAAAAGGAGTACAAGCGCAGACACGATAAAGTTGCCCGACACCTTCACTGGACCCTCCTGCGGATCCATAACTTCCCGGTCAGTGAGAGGTGGTACGAGCNATATATATATATATATATATATATATATATATATATATATATATATATATATATATATATATATATATATATATATATGGTCTTAGGTAAAAAAACTCTTCGCTATTATTACTTGTAAGTGCAGATATGGCCAGTTCAAAGGCCGTGTGAATTGATATAACTATTATTGGCATGGCGAATGTATATTGTGACTGTGACCTGTTTACAGAGCCTCTAATGATATTGGTATGGCGAATGTATATTGTGACTGTGACCTGCTTAAAGAGCCTCTAATGATATTGGTATGGCGAATGTATATTGTGACTGTGACCTGCTTACAGAGCCTCTAATGATATTGGTATGGCGAATGTATATTGTGACTGTGACCTGCTTACAGAGCCTCTAATGATATTGGTATGGCGAATGTATATTGTGACTGTGACCTGCTTACAGAGCCTCTGATAATACGAACATAATGACGATCATTATGCAACTGTAAAATTATAAGCACTGATTGAGTTAGCACGCGCAGCATGTTTTACAATGTATTTAACAGCGAAGGAATGACAGGGGTTGTCTTCCACTGAAGTTTTTATTAATGGGTATTTTCTGGCTGTGACAGTCTTTTTGGCGCTGGTCATTTCGCCGTTAGCGCATTAAAGAAGTTGATTATTGGTTGGTCATTAAGATTAAACTATATTTAATTAGGAAAGAAATAGATGTCATCCAGTAAGAAATATGTAGTTGCCATCCATGTAAGAATAACAAAAGGCGCAAGTGCACAACTGATTTTCTTTTGTCTTTTGATTCTGTATGATTGTCTTGCCGCCGCCATATTTTGTGTGTCACAGATCCTGACAGGTTGTTGACATTGCTTTTTAAGCAGTTGTTACGTATTAACTGGAAACTGTTAGATGTTCCCAATTTAATATGTTGATCAAATATTCAGTGTGTAATACCGCTTGCATAGTGGGAAAATAGGCTGCTGTCTAGACCTATCGCGAGCTGGAGTTGAGCCAGCCATTGCTAATGCCATACATTCCAGCTTTAGTAGAATCAGTATTTGCAGTAATTGCGTTGAAGTAGCAGAGACGACACTAGTGGTCGTGATGGTGTTCATGCTATAATTTTCTCATAGATTTGTGAATGTCGCCAATTATTGTTCTTCAGATCAGGTCTTAATTCCCCTTGAGCTGCTGGTCACCATTTTCACCATTTCTTTTCATTGCTGCAGTCTCATATCTTCTATAAATAGTGCCATACACAGTCTCGACTGAACAATTTATTTTATTTATATTTTAAGTCAATATTAGTAGCCAATCAATAAATATTAAACATATTCCTAAGTAAAAGTTCAACAAACTAAAAAACTATTTTACCTAAAAAATTGAAGTAACCAAACTAAACACTATCTAGTATAAGCTTAGGAGGGTTAGGTTGGGTCAAGTTATTCATTTTATTTATTTTTAGTCACTCGGTCGTATCGTAGAATATGACTATTTAAGATGTGCAGTTTTCATGTGAATTATATTATTTTACTAATATCTCTGATGCTGCGCATCATTACATTTAAAGGTACTGTATTTTTAATTTTATTCCATCTTTTCTTTTCATTATTTTTTCCTGGGAAGTTCTGCTGCTATATGGGTCAAAAGCTAAAGCTAAAACTTTTCCTAATAATATTAATGATAGTATATAACACAAGTCTCCACAGAACGATGAAAGATTCCACTCGGAAGGAGTACCTCACCCGACTCCGCCTCATCCTGAAGTCACACCTCAATGGGGCAACACCATCAAGGCCATCAACACCTGGGCCGCCCCTGTTGTCCGATGTTCTGCTATTATTATATACTGGACCAAGAAAGTCTCCACCGACATGGACATCAAAACCAGGAAGCTCATGACCATCTGTCGAGCACTGCACCCAAGATCGTGCGTAGACAGGTTTTACATTAATAGAAGAGAGAGGGGCCGTGGCCTCATCAGCGTCGAGGACTGCGCGGAAAATGCGCTCTCTCCCAACACTTCACAGAGAGCGACGACCCCTGGGCACGCTTCTTAGTCGAGGCGAAGTTAATGAAAGAGACCGAAACGGCTGACCAATTCGAACAGCGAAGGCGCCTCGATCGAACTAACAAATGGAAGAGCATGAAATTGTCCGGCCAGTACCTCGGAGCTGTTCAGGACAAAATCGTGCCAGACTCTTGGAACTGGCTTCTGAAGGGTGAGCTGAAACGGGAAACAGAAGGCACCATCCTGGCATTTCAAGAGCAGGCCCTCAGAACCGGGTACATCCAAAGCAAGATCGACAAGAGAAACGTCCCTAGTACCTGTAGAATTTGCAGGAGCTCGGATGAAACCATCAACCACGTGATTAGCGAATGCGGAGTGCTGGCGCAAAAAGAGTACAAGTGCAGGCACGATAAAGTGGCTCGACTCCTTCACTGGACCCTCCTGCGGATCCATAACATCCCGGTCAGTGAGAGGTGGTACGAGCACGAACCCGCGCCCGTGGTTGAAAACAAAGCCGTGCAGATCTACAAGAGGATAAAAACCGACAGAGTACTTTACGCCAACCGACCGAACATCGTCGTAAAAGACAAACAGGAGAAGTCGGCTAAACTGATCGACATTTCAATCCCCTTCGACTTCATAATCGTGGACAAGGAAGCGGAGAAAAAGGAAAAGTATCGTGACCTTGCCATTGAACTCTAGAGACTATGGCATATGAAGGTCTACGTCGTACCAGGGTTCATCGGAGCTCTGGGGGCAATGTCCAACAATCTCAAGACTTCCCTGCGAAAGCTGAAGTGCGGCTATCTCCAACCAGGAACCCTCTAGAAGAGCTCTCTGCTTGAAACAGCGCACATCATTCGCAAAGTACTCTGGCCTTAGGTCGCGGGATGTGATCCAGCGCCAGAGTGTAGAGCTGAACATCGCTCAACCGATCCAATTTGGGTCGTGAAATCCCATGATAATAATAATAATGAAACTCACATGAGTTTGCATCATACTTGAGACCTTGCTGCAGCAAAGCGGAGACAAAATTCACTGAGCATCCGGAGCGATGCCACTCAGTGTTGCTGCGCTAGTAATCATTCTACTCCTACTACCTACTAATACTTCTACCATTTCTACCATTTCATTTGGAGAAACACGTGCGCGTGCTGCGGTTGATGCACATTTTAAATGCCAAATTCAATCGCTGTCTTATACCCGACTTGTGATGGCATGGAAAATATGACCAGGTTGCAGAACGTGGCAATACGAGGGACGCCTCTAACCGAACGCACATCTTACTCTAACAATTTTGAAATCGAGGCAGAGCTTCAAAGAGGTTTAGCATTATTAAAGAATCTATTAGGACTCTCAAGGATCCCGATTCCTAAGTTCTTTATACGTCCGAGGGTTGTATACTTCAAGTTCGTGATGAGTAAGGAAAAACTAAGTTGATGATTAGCAAAGCAGATGTGAGATATTATTAGTCAGCGTACAAGTGAACCCCGAAGAAGAGTGATGGTCACGGAGACTGATTTACAGTACTTATTCTTGGCAAATAAAAAATTTTCAGCTTTCTGTTGGTGCAAAATATTTCGATGGACGCAATATTACTGAATATCAATGACCCGCAGATCCACTTTTTTTTTTTAATTATGCTGCTCTAAGTAATTCTTGACTTCTTAATAACGTGTAATTTCACTGCAAGATACTGAACAGAAGGGAAGGTGGTGCTGCAGAAGATTTGAAACCGATTATGCCCTACTCTGTTGATCACAAAAGTGGGCGATTGCAGCGTGCACTTGAATACTAAATTAGAAACGAAAAGATGATCAACAAAGAATTATAATCCCAAGCTGTTCTGACTTATTTGACATCTAGGTACACTAGTGAACTATCATCAGTGATGTACCCTGCCGTCAAATATGTCGAAGAAGAATTTTTTATGATACTTTTTTGCTTATGAGGAATGTAACATATGGTTGTCAACTTATAAGAACAAAAAAGATTAGCCCCCATTGGCCTAAATTTTGCTGAGCAACGGAACCTTTCTTTCAGTGACACGCAGTAAATAATACTTAAATTTTTAGCGGCCAGTCAAGTAGCACTCACAATATAAATTTTAGGTCCGTGTCATAGATATATTAGTTTATCGTTTAGTCGCAATTTGAAAATTTTACTCAAGCGAAAAGGTGTTTTGTCAAATGTAGAAACTCATTGGGGAAAAATAATTGTTACAACGAAATCCTCGTGTTCTGCGCCGTCTGCGCTTTGTTCCGTTGATCTTGCGTTCAATTTGCGAGGGAACTCAGAGTAGCTGCAGCTGAAGCTTGGAAATGGGAAGAAAGTAGAAATCAGGGTGGATGAGAGTGAAGAAAGTTTGTAGATATCTTTATCAAACAAACAAAACAAACAAATATCATTCATTATCTCGTATACAGGGTACAATGGATACACCTATCGAAGTTTTCTTTTTGCCTTAATTCTAGAATTTTGGAGATCCAGTAGTGTGAAGAGAAGAGCAGGAGAAGCAGTCCGTGATGAGAGTCAATTTAGGATCCCTCGTTGTGCATCGCCTGGCTTCTCGGTGCTGGAGTGCTCCACGCAGTGTAAATCCGTAGCGTGCCGTCTGGGGAATCAAACCCGGGTCTCCAAAGGCCTAACCGTTGTCACTTCACCATCGGGGGGATTGTAACCCCTGACAAAGCAAGACATGCATTTATACATATATATATAGATATAATATTATAGTGCTTTTGACATCTGTAATCTGGTTCATTTTTCGCCAATCGATACCCATCAGAACGTGACAGAATGACTGACCCCTGTTTTTATACTGACAAAATATTTCCCCAATTTTCTTTCAGCGATCCAGAAAGTTTACAAATAAATGAACAAACAGATAAATAGAAGAAAACCCATTGGTCTTTCTGATAAAGTTAGATACTAAGTAGTAGGGATAGAACATTATCATTATGAGTTGCTCACCAGTCACATAAGAGGTCAATACATTTCGACAAGATTGTGTAGTCCAGCCTCATAACCCTCCTATTTCTGAGGTCTACGCCAGTATCATACCCAATGTTACTTATCTACCCGCGCAGCTTATACCCAAAAACCCTAATTGCAAGAACACGATTTTTAAAGGCCGGGGTAACACGAAATCCCATTGAGCGTCCCGTTGAAACATGCCCAAGATCTTTAGTTGATTACATAACTCAATGTATTCAGTAAATGTTATTCTGCATGTGAGAGACAGTGGTGAATAAATTCCTGCAACAAATTGAAGCTTCATATTTTCCTTGTTATTCAAAGCCATAAAAACCGTGTTTTTCGAGCTGATGCTGGTGATGCATTGCAAAAAAGACACTAACATTTCTTACTTCTCTGGATTATGAAACGGACTGGATAGTCCGCGCTGTCATCAAATGGAGGCAGGAGATAATTATTTCAACAAAGTCCGGTTTCTCTCACTCATTTTTTTTTATTCAGAAGAATATTTTCCGTTTCCTTTTGTTGATTTACTTAAGCTGCTCATCATGAACTCGGAAGATAATATTCGCAGAGGAAGTACTATCTAATATCCACGCTACCAAGCAGAAGTATTGTATTTTTGCTTGTGGATCCGTCTCTACGTCCATTCGTCTGTCCATGCGTCTGCACGTTACGCTTTTCAGTATTAATGAGGGAGAAATTAAACTTTCAAAAAGCTCCGATTATTGCCGGAAAGAAGATCAATCATAGCTGTCATCTTTTTGCTTCCTGAAATTTTGTTCAGTCAGTTTCGAAGGAAAGATATGAATATCATCTCAGCCGTATCATATCTACAGCTTTTAATTTTTTGTTATGACGAACAATGTTCGCTTTAGTGGTGGCAGATGACATTCTTATTAGGGCCAGACAAAGGTAAAGTCAACTTAGACCACACCCTCATCTGGGAAACCCACATGCACTGGTTTGTATTGAGGGTATAGGCCCACTGGCCCCAGATGAGTAAGTGTAGTTGCAGTCCACCTCGGGTCACCAAGAACTATGACGCCAATTTGACGGAAGGAATAAATGACCCGAGACCCCCCCCCCACCATCTCATCTCTGAGGAATGCAGCTCCTCCATGCCGCCGTAAATGCACACACAACTGCCGATTCAGCACACCAAGATCTGCAAAGAGCTCGCTGCCTGGCTGGGCATCGAACGTGCGAGCGATAAAAGGTGCTACCGTGGCGGCGTTGCGTTGTTAGGATATGCCCAGGCTCTGGGTTCCCATATCGACTCTAAAGTATTTTTGAAGTGAATGTGCGTCATCTAAAGAAATACAAAAATACCTTGAGAACAAATTGCTACGCTGCTGTAACTGAAGAAACTTGCCGGGTCTGCTATACTTTGTTGTAAAAATTATGGACCGTTTATACTGAATTTACATTGCAGCCAAATTTCGACGCTGGAGGTTCAACAATCAGTTGGTATCCACAATACGGGGAGCCCTGGGCATTTCCAGTGAATTCTTTTGGCTGAACTATATTTTCTTAGTGCAGCTTAACGCTTGATCAATTTCAAACTAATATTCACTCCTTATCTCGCAGAGGCGTTATTTTGCTATCACGAAACTCATGGTTGTACAGCTTGCGCTTCATTAATGGAAGATCAGGCCTGCAGGGATGAGACCTGTAATACAGCAAAACCTATGCTGGGAGCCGGAACAATAAAAAGCTCAATCACAAAATTTTTGCCGTCATTCTTGACGGCTGGGCCCTCTAGTCACTGTAGATTAGACAGGGTGAGTTAAGCTAGAAGCGCTGCCACTCAACAAGCTAAGGTCAGGGAAAATAATAATAATTAACTGTGGAATTTCAACGAGTACCGTTAGTGATAGTAAATACTTTTATGTGTCAGCCGTAGTCATGATACTCTGCGCTACATATATGAGTCCAATCAATGCTTTTATTCGTATCTTTGCATGGAGTGAGCAGCATGGGAAAGGTTATAGACTGGGAAGAATGAGTACCAGCGTTCCTAGA
>LQNS02278163.1:12399137-12416168 GCA_001587735.2 Parhyale hawaiensis
GGAAATGAGAGTCTTTTGAAATAAGAGCTATGGAGGCGGAATATGTGTTACAGGAAATGAGAGTCTTTTGAAATAAGAGCTATGGGGGCGGAATATGTGTTACAGGAAATGAGAGTCTTTTGAAATAAGAGCTATGGGGCGGAATATGTGTTACAGGAAATGAGAGTCTTTTGAAATAAGAGCTATGGGGGAGAATATGTGTTACAGGAAATGAGAGTCTTTTGAAATAAGAGCTATGGGGGCGGAATATGTGTTACAGGAAATGAGAGTCTTTTGAAATAAGAGCTATGGAGGCGGGATATGTGTTACAGGAAATGAGAGTCTTTTGAAATAAGAGCTATGGAGGCGGAATATGTGTTACAGGAATGAGAGTCTTTTGAAATAAGAGCTATGGGAGCGGAATATGTGTTACAGAAAACGAAAGCTTGTTGGAATAAGAGCTATGGGGGCGGAATATGTGTTACAAGAAAGAATAGTTTGTTGGAATAACAGCTATGAAGGAGGTATATGTGTTACAGGAAGGAATAGTCTTTTGAAATAACAGCTATGGACGAGTCATATGAGTTACAGGAAAGGATAGTCTCTTGAAATAACAGCTGTGGAGGGGGAATAAGTGTTTCAGGAAAAGAAAGTTTGTTAGAATAATAGCTATAGATATTGCTAGAGTTATCGCTGCGGGAAAAAGATGGTGCGAATAGGATTTACAAACTTCCTCGTCACGCAAAGTAAATGTCATGCTCACTCTATAGAAACAATTAATTCTTTCGAGAATAGAATACAGTTCTCCACTTTGGATTCCGAGTACAAGAAAAAAGCAAAAACAACTTGAAGCTATCGATAGACCGTTTACGGCCAAAATTCGAGGCAAGTAAAAGTACGATTACCACAAACGACTTAACTATCTCCGATTGTATTCAATAAAAAGAAGATTCAAGCGATTTACAATCATATATTTTTAGAGATGGACCACACGATACCTTGACTGTCCACTGAAATTTGCAAATGAGGCTGATTGTAAATAGATTAAACTTCGATAAAATTTTTTCAGGAAACGGAACGGCCTCAAACAAAAACTAAGCGGTTCTCAGTGATGCAAGATATATGTTTATCAGCAATAAACACATATTCGTAGCCATATATTAACAATGGACGACGATAATTAGGACAACAAACTGACTTAAAATTGGCTAAAATAAATTTTGCTATTTACCGTTTGCCAGTGCTCACGCATGCGTGTTTCTTTCCAGTAAATACATTCCTTGCGTCTCTAAGAACGTTTTTTTTTTCTTCAAGTCGGTACAAATTTTATCGAGGATTTATCAATTTGCTTTGAGCCTCATTTGCGGAGAGTGGACACTCACGGTCTCGTGGGGTTCATGGTTTGGAAAATTCTGGAGCGTATCACTGTGAATATAAATAGACAGATTGTCGCCGAATACTCAGAAAAACGGGAAGGACTCGTGATGCAAGAATCTCATGCAGAGATGGTGGCAAAGCCGTGGCGACAAAATATTTTGAGAGTTTCACAGTACGAGGAGCCAGATTGTTTAACAAAATGCTTACAAAACGCTACTGATATCAAAGTTATAGAGTTAAAAAATTTCTTGGATTCTCATTTACGAAGAATACCAGATAGACCAGCGGTCAGCGGTTACGTGCACTGCGGAGATAATTGGCTGCTAGCTCTCTCTCTTTGGTTGCTAACTGCGGTCCCACAGAAGACACCCAGCATCGTGACTCCACACACGTGAGGTGAAGTGCGAAACGTCACCTGGACATCGTCCGAAGACTCACAAGTTGTGGAGGAGGGTAGTGTGCTACTCACAGGAAAACATGGTAATAATTGGTTCAATTGTATTCAGTGTATCAACAGGTAAAGGTAACTCAGCCTGGCCGCACTCTTTACTGGAAAAGCCACACGCACTGGTTGGTGCTGCAGGTGCAAACGAACAACACCGCACTTCCTCGTATAAATTTCCACTGCTAGGTGTATCAAACGAACAGTGCAAAATTTCTACCCGTAAGGTTCAATAGTAGTTGTGTTGCATAGGCTTGCTCTAAGGCCGTAGCCTCATGGAAGCAAAAAGCGGCCTGCGACGCAACAAATTTGTTGCGTGAAGAAAGGTACCATCGGGCACAGTATTATACTGTACCCACCGACGCAACCTAGATCGCGCCACACACTGTCGCCCACAGGCCCCATGCCTTCCACAAACTACGCATAGCATCGTTTGTTGTACCGGTGGGGCCCCATCCCAAGTCTGTCTGACTACGCAGAAACACTTCCCGAAAGGTAGACACTGTGTAACTCCGCAGATCAGAGAACCCCTTCTACGTCGTATAGGATAAGTCGGCATTGCAGTAATATACTGTCATTCATTAGATGCTGAATCATGTGTTGTGTGTTCCTGGAAGTCATGTCCGTATTACCTATAGTGCTACAGATGCAGATGTCCGTGCTCTTCCCTAGGTTCCACCCATTTTCGCATCGGGGGCAGACCTATCGCCTTTCCATCAACGTGAGCGGAGTTTACTGTGATGCAAAGGACAAGTGTAGTTGGGCGGCTGCCGACGACACTATGGGTGGAATCTAAGGAAGAGACGCGTACGGGCATCAGCTCCTATCGCACTATATATAATATGGGCATTAAGACTGGCACTGTCTGTCCTCACTGTTCAATTGTAGACTCTTTTCAAGCAGCACGAGATTGCCACTTACAAGGTTCAACCATAGACTGTTTCATACACACAGCACAAGTCCTCACCTTACAAGGTTCAACTGTAGCTAGGTAGTGTAGCGAGCAAACAGCAGGTGCTTTTTTAAGCATAACCTGCCAACAGAAATACTCTTCCGCGGCCCAATGACGTAACGAGGTCGTCCGAGGGACTTTAATTAAAGGAAACCTGGGAGCGTCGCAAGCTTTTGTGTGGAGCAGCGAGGGCTTATGAGTCTTACGCGGCAACCAAATGATGAAGTGCGCAGCGTCTACAGAGCATGGCAAGTAAATTAGCGGGAATCAACCGGGCATACAATGGATTTTTGGTGGAGAAGCGTAGAGAGAACCGACCAAACCAGCAGGAATCGTTGCTGTTAAGTGCCGAAGTAGGACTAAGACTTAAGGAGAGCAAAACGCAGCAGCAGTAATGAAGCTAAACAGCAGGCATGAAAAGAGCCGCAGGAATGAAACTAAACAACGAGAATGAAATAGAGTAACAAGAATGAAACAAGGTAACAGGAATGAAACAAGGCGGCAACAGGAGTGGAACAAAGCAGCAGGAATGAAACAAAGCTGCAGGAATGAAACAAAGGTACAGGAATGAAACAAAGCTGCAGGAATGAAACAAAGGTACAGGAATGAAACATAGCAAGTTGGCCATCTTCAGGTTTATAGATTAAAAATTCAAAATCGGTCGTCTGCGACCGTAAAATGAACGATTAATTCTAAGCACACACAATCTAGTAAAAGTATAGACCGTCTTATTATTGCACAAGATTACAGGTACAGAGAAGATAATTCGTACTGGTTTCTATTTATCTATGCATACACAATATAATAAAATATCTACATATTGTCCTATTATTGCACACTATATTCAGGTACTAAGATGGCTATTTACACTGGTTACTAAGCACACGAATACTGCGACATGAAATGACTTCACTCTGTTGCTGTTGGAAACCAAATGACTGTTGCCCAATGGCGTGAGGCTATCTATGGCTTGGATTTAGTAACCATAACCTCCTCGACCTGCAAATAGCTGAAGCAATTACCATCAACCAATAAAACCCATTCATTAACGTCAAATACGACCAGGGCATGAATTTCTTAAAACTTTCCTAACCAGAACATTCCCTAGGCTGAGTGTATCTATTTATTCTCATTGTGAGTGGCCACCAATATTTGTGACCGGGCCTAATCACTAGGTTGAACTCTGGCTACTTTGTTTGTACTTGTGAGCTTGTACGCGTATTTTGTGAACCTACTGTGTTCTTAATAAAAGTTTATTTATGTTATTTATTTTATTTATTATCAATGAAACAAAGCAGCAGGAATGAACTCTATGGATTAATGTTTTTTTTACCATTGAAGCCTACTGAGAATAAAATAAAACAGGAAAGATCACCAGCTTATTGAACTATATAAAGGAAAACCATACATAGTAGAGTGCAGGCCCCGTACGCACATAAGCCACGCAACGCCACACGGCACCACACCGAGCTTGTAGAAAAGACTCGACATGTGGCGCCTCAAGGCGCCACACCACAGAGATCTGGCTCACTGTTAGCGAAACAAAACGTATGTTATTAACATGTGCATAATTACAAGAAAAAAGCAATCCTTATTTCCTGTTATCGAGAGTAGTGATACTATTAAAGAAATCGTCAGCATAAAATATGGTTGCAGTGCCTGGCTCAGTGTTTAGCGGGCACTAATGTAACGAAACAAAACGTAAAATCCAATTTTGTTGTTAATTGTGCATAATTACATGAATAGCAATCCTTATTTTCTTATATATGTTAATAAAACTGGTCAATTACTTCTATTGTAGCCATTGAATATAGGTTAGATTTGATAGGTTTATTACTCATAGATACGTTGATACGTTGAGTAAGATAAATTTTGCAATAATGTATCTGCATAGTCACTATGTAGAAGTTAACAATTTCTTTTTGGTCATCATAAAGTAAAAGCTAATACAACTGCATGATGTATTCTTTAAAACTTTTTCAATATATTATCAGCTATGGTATGTAATAAATGCACAGGAATTTTATTGCGAAGAGATGTTATTTGAAAAAATTGATGAGCGTTTCTCAATATCAACACGCACATGTGGGAGATTGAGGACAGAACATCTCATTTTATAATTTTGTTTAGGAAGACAGGGACTATAATGCTTTGGAAAATACTTCAGGATGGTTAGCAAACACGAATTGGAAATATTTAAGTAAGGAATAGTTATAGACATCCTGATATTGCAACATTTGCGGTGAATTGTACAAATCACTGCAATTCATTCGAGGCACATTGTGAGTCAACACAAAAATCTAATTTTCAAGCAAAGCCGAAAGACTAAGATAAGAGACGCAGCACTATAATACAAGACCATTTGATTTCGAAGGCTAAATGAATGGGAAATACATCATTCACATTTGGGAAATAAAAGAATGTGGACATAAGAGCACTTTGGTCCATCCACTGGTTGGATCAAGTGGGGACGGAAATGAGTCTCAGCAGTACACGCGCACTATTACCGTGAGCAACACGCGCATTATTACCGTGCGGAACACGCGCACTAATACCGTGAGTAACACGCGCACTATTACCGTGCGGAACACGCGCACTATTATCGTGAGGAACATGCGCATTATTACCGTGAGTAACACGCGCACTATTACCGTGAGGAACTACATTTGTACTCCGGAAGCGCAGACTTTTGCCAAGAAGGACATGATAATTGGCAGAATAGTACCGGATTCTGTGTCTTTCGTAAGGTGTACAACAATGAGAGACATTGAATTATTTTTCTGTCCCTGCCCTTATTGTCTTTAGAAGAAATAAAATATACGTGTCACGGTTGGCTGATACACATTCCTTTATTTTGTGGACTGTTACAGGTTCCGAACTCGTTAGTTCAATCGGTATTTTCTGCAGCGGTCTGTTCCAGTTTGGAATTCGTTGCTTGCGTTAGCTGGCGACCGTGTCTGCCAGCAGGCGTTTCAGTCAGCTGTTAATGATTTACTGCTGGTATTTTCCTTGGCAGCGTTTTGGGCTTCTCGGTGTTGCACTACTTTTTCATGGTTGCTTGAGCATGAAGTTTTAATAATACTATTAATTAGCCATATATATTAAATTTAATGCTTTATTCAGGCTGGTACATTGCGAAGTCCAGCTACTTAACTGACACTGCTTCTCAGCCTTGCAGTTTCCAGTGTCACAGCTTCGGTTCTTTATTTCCTCAATGGAAATAGCTCTTTACGTGCCATGGAAGTGTGCGCTGCAACTAATGGAGCTCTCTGGAACAATGGTGACTTCTTCTCTCAATGCCATTAACGTCGAAGGTTCTAAGTCTTCTCTCTAGCGCACGAGTAAACAAAAAACGGTTAGAACTGAGTAGAGTGAGGCAACAGTGCGTCAAAGTGGCTGTTGTTAACGCACTTTGCATCCCCAATAACAGGATGCAAAAGCGGGTATCTCGGTACAAAGGATACACGATCCTTGTAGGTTCATTGACACGGAGCATCAACAATGACCGCTGCAAAATCAATGCAGAATTTTCATCCTTGGCAACAGGATACGCTACTCACTGAATGGGCGAGTAAGGTTTCAAAATAATGTCTCAACGACGGGTAATTCCACAAGCAATGAATATAAACGAAACAGAGACCGTGTAATTTTCAAGGAATATTCCATATTTTGCACTGATTGAAAGCGTAAGTCATTAAATATTGTGATCATAATTTACGTATTTTTTGTATGAATAGCATTATATATTCATATAGCTACTAGATAAATGCATGTGATATGGTACGTTCCTATTTTAAAAATGGAAAATGGTTTTTATCGTTGTAGTACCATGCGTTTCTATAAATTTACTACATATTTTTAAGTATTTCTCTTATTCTTGAAACCTATATTAACAAAATCAAGAAAATCTTCAATAACAGTCACATTCATCAACCTTTTCTTATAAAGAATAACAATCCCCATTAATTCGACAAACTTTCTGGACATATGATCCTCGTAAACAAACAAATTCATCACGTAACTCACCAAACCATTATTTCCACCCAAGAACATTCATATTGAGTAGGGTTGCCCCTACACTAGTGTTTTTCTCCGTACTCAGTGCAGCGTTTTCAAAAGTGCTGTTGTTTGTATGCAAGCAACCCCGAGGTGTACAGCTTATTTTGGTTCTAAATTTAGTTCTCTGTAAATCTAAAGCGATAAAAGAAACTTTCCTAACCACAACTCACCAGTAACCAAAAATTTTTTACCCGAAATTTAAAAAAAGGGGTGGTTAGAAAAACCAGTCCAGCCCTCCCCTAACCTACCCGAAGTTATGAACGAATATAGTCCATCTTAACCGAAATTAGTTCGGGTTTTCCAACAGTACGGCCTAAAAGGAGCGAAAACGGACAAAACATAAATTCTAGGCGAGGGTCAGGTACCCAAGGGACACTTAACAATGAATCGGATAACAATTAAGATGAAACTTCAGTAAATCTTCAGGTAGACAAAAATTTGTGATTGCATGGATGCAGAAAACGTTTGAATAGTTTGTACTGCATACAGTTAAGAAGAAGAAAAAATATAGCATGGATCCGCCTTTAGTTGACATAACATAATCATTGCATGTAAACTAACATAGTCAACGCTAAATAACCAAACATTCTTTGCCATCCTTTCAAAAGTAATCACCGTTAACTAACCTAACACCCTCTGTCAGATACTCAAAAATAAATCATTTCTAAATAACTAAACATTCTTCATTACTCACTCAATATAATAAGCTGTAAATAATCNACCAAACATTCTTTGCCATCCTTTCAAAAGTAATCACCGTTAACTAACCTAACACCCTCTGTCAGATACTCAAAAATAAATCATTTCTAAATAACTAAACATTCTTCATTACTCACTCAATATAATAAGCTGTAAATAATCAATCATTTTCTGTAAACAGTACACAAATAATCAACGTTAACTAACAAAACAACCGTCGTTCGTTAGTCGCACAAAACTAATCTGCGTCAACTCACCAAACACTCGCTTTGATTGAGCTCAATTAATCATTCATCATCAACAGCTGTCGTAATTCCCCAAAGTCGAGCCTGTCGTAAAGCCATCACTCCTCGGCAGGCTGCTATAAGCACAGCAACAATACATCTTATTAGTCTTATCTTAATAGACCGGCCTGCCTCTTTGCAGGCTTTCTTATCCCTACCGAAAAATGCCGCGCCCATGCAGCAATATAGAGGATTAATTACAAGTCTCTATAAGACGTGGTACGTAAGGCCTTATGCCCTGGCCGTCAAAAATGTTGGCAATTTCTAGGAAAGGGGTAATGGGCACGGTAGAATAATTCACATTTGTTGCGCTTTATTGTACATTTTCATCGTACTCCTATATTAATTTACAGTGTTAACAGCCGTGTTTTATCTCCATATAAATACCTATATTTATAAATAAATTATAAATTTGTATATTTGTTAGGAGGAATATTTTGTAGGGAGAAATTTAAACCTTGGAGTAAAAGAGAAGCATCGCTTACTCGGCTTAACAAATTTCAAATCTATGCATCAAAGACGGCTGAAGTATCTCTTAGTAGTACATATCATCTTATATAATGCTATGAGCTCATCGTACGCAAAATGAGCAGAATATCACTGAAACAAAATGATAAGATTGAATCAACAACAGAGCCGCTAAGAGAAGAGAGCAATGCTGTAGTTTCGTCGCAGTAATTATTGGTAACCGTGTTTCCGTAGCTGAGCGGGCCACTAGCTCCTTTAGGGAATTCGTTACATGCTTTTTCGTTCCTGAAAATGATTTACGATTGAATTGAAAGCTTGAAAATACAAGGAAATATGCAGCACTATATTTGTAAAGTTTTTTATAGCCCTTGTCATACGCTTACTAATACATTTATAATAAATTTATGTTTTCTCTAAATACAAACAGCATTATCTACTTATTCCCATCCTGTTTCTATTTATTCATAAATGTATTCAAATTTTCCTGTTACGCTCTATGCTATAGGAATAAGATAGGAAAAAATTCGAGTGTGGAAGATTATGTGACGGTATCCAGGATACCTCGTCGCAATCGGAGACAAACTTCGGACATAATATATGAATCTGACTCGGCTGCATGACCGTGTTTGTACATGTCATAGGTGCTACCGGAAATGCCACTTGACTGCGTCATAATGTGCCAGCATGCAAACGCAACTTAGAACAGCGACTCTTTCAGCGGCCGTTCAGCGCGATGACTGTTAGGTATGTTAGGTAAGTTAAGGTCATAGACCGCAACATTACTTGACTCTTAGGTCCAAGTGACCTCTGTCGCTGGCGGCCAAAATGGGATTTTCCCAAGATCTATTATCAATATGGCCTGACACAAGCGCCCAAGGGTGTCCCCGCCGTATCCGAGATACCGTCTCCGTAAGAAAACTGTTGGTTACCTTGAAATTTTTTTTCTTCAGTATTAGATAGGGGGAAAAGAATAGCTCTTGAGAAAATCCCATTTTTCCGTTGCCGACTTTTGTCCGCCAGCGTCAGACCTAAGAGCCAATTACTGTTGCGGTCTATGGTAAGGTTATGTTTGGATTAGGTCAGACACGTTAGGTTTGAATAGTATTGAACATAAACTTGTAAAATCTCATGATGAAGAGAAACAGGAAAAAGAACTGCAAGCCATCAAGAAGATAAGAGAAAACAGTAAGTACTTCTTCTCTTATGCATCAAATTACGCGTCTCTGAAAACAAANCCTTTCAAAAGTAATCACCGTTAACTAACCTAACACCCTCTGTCAGATACTCAAAAATAAATCATTTCTAAATAACTAAACATTCTTCATTACTCACTCAATATAATAAGCTGTAAATAATCAATTATTTTCTGTAAACAGTACACAAATAATCAACGTTAACTAACAAAACAACCGTCGTTCGTTAGTCGCACAAAACTAATCTGCGTCAACTCACCAAACACTCGCTTTGACTGAACTCAATTAACTATTCATCATCAACAGCTGTCCTAATTCCCCAAAGTCGAGCCTGTCGTAAAGTCATCACTCCTCGGCAGGCTGCTATAAGCACAGCAACAATACATCTTATTAGTCTTATCTTAATAGACCGGCTTGCCTCTTTGCAGACACGCTTTGCTTTCTTATCCCTACCGAAAAATGCCGCGCCCATGCAGCAATATTGAGGATTAATTACAAGTCTCTATAAGACATGGTACGTAAGGCCTTATGCCCTGGCCGTCAAAAATGTTGGCAGGTTCTAGGAAAGGGGCAATGGGCACGGTAGAATAATTCACATTTGTTACGCTGTATTGTACATTTTCATCATACTCCTATAATAATTTACAGTACTTACAGCCGTGTTTTAGCTCCATATATACAGTATACCTATAGGTATACCTATTTTTACAAATAAGTTATAAATTTGTACATTTTTTAGGAGGAATATTTTGTAGGGAAAAATTTAAACCTTGCAGTAAAAGGGAAGCACAGCTTGCTCGGCAAAACAAATTTGAAATCCATGCATCTAGGACGACTGAATTATCTCTTAGTAGCAGATATATACGGAATGCCATGTAATATTATCTTATATCATGTTTCGAGCTCATCGTACGCAAATTGAGTAGAATATCATTGAGCCAAGATAAGATTCAATCTACAGCACAACTGCTAAAAGAAGCGAGGAATGCTGTAGTTTCACTGCAGTAATTATTAGTTATCAGGTTACCGTGTTTCAGTAAATGAGCGGGCTACTAGTTCCATTGAAGAATTCGTTAAATGCTTTTTCGTTCCTGAAGATGATTTACGATTAACTTGAAAGCTTGAAAATACAAGGAAATATGCAGCACTATATTTACAAAAGTTTTTTTTAGCCTTGTCATACGATTACTAATACATTTATAATGAACCTACGTTTTCTTAAGGCACAATCAGCTATATCTACTAATTCTTGTCTTGTTTCTATTCATTTATTTGTTTACAATTATATTTATATTTTCCTGTTACGCTCTATGCCATAGGAATAAGATAGGAAGAAATTCGATTGTGGAAGATAATGTGGCGGTATCCAGGATACCACGTCTCAATCGGGGACACACTTGGGGACATAATATATGAATCTGACTCAGCTGCATGAACGTGTTTGTACATGTCATAGGTACTACCGGAAACGCCACTTGATTACGTCATAATGTGCCAGCATGCAAACGCAACTTAGAACGGCGACTCTTTCAGCGGCCGATCTGGCGATGACTGTTAGGAATGTTAGGTTAGTTAAGGTTATACACCGCTAGAGTACTTGACTCTTAGGTCCAAGTGGCCTCTGACGCTGGCGGCCCAAATGGGAAAAATGGGATTTTCTCAAGAGCTATCATGAACATGTCCAGGCACGGTCATGCAGGCAAGCACCCAAGGGCGTCCCCGCCGTATCTAAGATACCTTCTCCTCAAGAAAAATCTTGGGTACCTTGGAAGTTTTTCTTCAGTATTAGATAGAGCGAAAAGAACAGCTCATGAAAAAATTCCGTTTTTCAGTTACCGACTTTTGGCCGCCAGCGTCAGACCTATGAGTCAAGTACTGGTAAGGTTATGTTAGGATTAGGTCAGACACGTTAGGTTGGAATAGTATTAGACAAGGTATGGTTAGGTACTAGGACAGATTAGGATACCGTACAACATTTTCTGTTAGAAACAACTGCAACCACTGCCGCCAAAACCGTCGACGTAGAGGCCGCCAGACGAAGTCCGGTGTTTACAGTGCTGAATCTTCATCTGAGAAGTCCTTTAAAGCTTTAATAAAAGAAGAATACGGGAGTTTTAATAGAGTACTAATTTTCTGCCATTATTTAATGAGGGCGCGGGTCAATGGTCAATTATATTTTTCCTCTTTCGTATCATTGATACAGCTGGCGTTGCTGAAGAAGATAGTTGGCCAATTCCAAAATAAACAGTTTGTTGCAGTTTTTTAAAATGGGGAGAAGAAGCACATATTTTGGCGGCGCTCATCTCTTTTCTTTAAAATCTGAGATGAAGCTGACAGCTGCACCGCGGTTTCGATGGCAGCGTCACAATCATGAACACTAGAAAAGCCATGCAGCAATGCAATGTCTTCCCTGTCAATTGCAGCGCTCGCAAATCCTTATTCATATCATAGTTCTCATTGTTCGGCCTTTTGTTTTATTGAAGCATTAGCTAGTACGTACGCCCTTTACGCTTCCTATTTATAATATGGGTAAGCAGGCGAGCATAACAAGGGGTGAATAAAAGTTGTACTGCTAACATTTCATTGACAACGCGCTGTTTGACTTGGTAAAGGAAAAGTCACCCCTACTGGACTTCCAAATTTGAAAACCCACTTGAACTTGTTCGTGGTGGCAGATTAATCACCGTTGATCCTAGAGGAGTGTACGGCTGTAATGGATCTCAAGCTGCCAGAGCTAAAGCAGCAATGACGGCAAAATCACATGACAACTGCAGCCTCCGCCCTAGACCGTAGTTGGTTACGTCAATGCCCTCACAGCAGACTGTGAATGACAAAAACAGTAAAGCTGCATCCCAGTTCAACAAGACTCGAATTCCTGACTGAGAAAAGAACATCTGACCTCGTAACAATGGCATTGCAATGATTTATACATGCATGTACTACCAAAGCTATTGCAGCGGGACTTCCCCCACGTGACCCGATGCGAGATTCCTACAAGTTCGACCATAACAAGAATTACATACGTGCCCACGCATGTAGAATTTGTTTTGTTGTTGTTGTTAAATTTGCATTTGTACGTTCAACTGGCTGCTAGGGAGAGGAGCCCATATGTAGTTCCAAAATATATTAGCAGTCGGTAGCATAGATGTGGTAACATAAATGACGATCGAGTCTCGCATCCATGCATCAGGTTGTCTATGTGAATGGATAGTGTAGCTCTGGTGTCATAGTGAGAGGTCTACTCAGGGAACACTTGTTCTAGCTATTCCGTTTTACTTGCATCGTAGTTACATAAGTGCAGCTGACTTACGTTTTGATTTATTTGTATTTTCCCTTAATGAAAGGTGTAATGCAAGACAGGAATGAGTGTTTTAGGGTTAGCTTCGCAATATTCAAATGAACGCGTTCTCGCATCTAATTTCGGAACGTGGGCTCAGTTGTACCCACTGTGTACGTCGTGCAGCCCGATGCTCCAGGGAACACATAAATAGCGGGACCGTCTAATGTCCTGCAGCACTTTAGTTCTTCACCTGTTCTGCTCAAAAAGCTTATCGCTGTGTACATAGTTGCCTTTGAGCCACACTCTAGCGCTCGTCACTATTGTACACCTAGAAATATACCGAAGTACCACTTGTACCATCATGTGGAATATAATACTAAAGGTGTTTACAACCCTTTCATTACCCACATCAAGTCAGCACCAGTATCTACGTACAGTATCTTGTACGTACCTACATTGACTGAGATTCTCGATATATGGTAATATTTGATTACCATTACATTATAGCTTTACCGAACTGATATATACCCGTAGTCGAGAGTGCAGCGTAGCAGTGATCTTCGTCTACGAGTCTTCTAATTACACCATCTACAAGAGTTGGTAAGTGCTACATTGCACACCGACGCACGCACGTATAGTTACGCTTACCAGATCCACGTAGCGACACAACCAAGCGTGCACACCACGTAGATAAACCACGACTGTGCGCTTACCAAAACAGTTAAAAAATATTAGCCGTCCGGTAAACCTTCCTAGCAAGTGTTACTGGTAAACTTTTGGATATCTCTTTAAACTTGAAGTGAATTAAAAATCAAAAACCTTTGTAATTTTCTGTATTTTAATCAATACANAGGTAAACTGTCTGTGCGCTTACCAAAACAGTTAAAAAATATTAGCCGTCCGGTAAACCTTCCTAGCAAGTGTTACTGGTAAACTTTTGGATATCTCTTTAAACTTGAAGTGAATTAAAAATCAAAAACCTTTACAATTTTCTGTATTTTAATCAATACAGCAAGGCATTGGAACGGCCGTAGCCCTCACAATAAAATCGATTCGGTAACGAAAGCAGCGAAAAGATAAATAACAATATAATACGAACACTAGTAACTGATTCATAGTATAGCATCTGAGGCAACACAGAATTCTGTAGGTGTATAACACCACAGTTCTCAATATAACGCAAGAACGTTTGGAGCAACAAACAAAAACTCACTGTGATAGAAATAAAAGACAAACCGTTGGTTTTAAGGCTCCAATAGCTGTTTATTTGATTGTCTCGGCAGTGTTGTAAGAAAAAGAAGATGAATGCTGAGGATTTTTTGTTCATGGAAATTTCGCTAAAAGGGTGCAAACGCTTGCTAAAAACTGACACTAGAGTATAAATTATGGGACGGAAGACTTTAGTAACTTTTAGGGAACGGTAATAAATGGATTTTTACTAGTACATAATACAGCTATATTCTAGAAATTTTAGCAGCTCAAGCAATGGGATAGTTACCAGTAAATGGCGTCTAGAATTTTACAAAGTTAACTGTGATAGTATATTAAATAATAGGAGTAAATAGCACAGACGAGCTCTAGGAAAAAAATTGACATCTTACAGAATATAGATGGTCACTAGTAAATGCATTGCACTATTTTAAAAAAAAGTTATCTTTAGGTGCTAAATGGATCATTATTAAGGATGGATGAGGAATTGTAATTAACAATGGCAGTATCGCATGCGAAATATGAGCACATGAATATTCCTAATGCTCGAAGTTTCTGACTTCCGTGTGAAGTGGAATATTAAAAAAATTTCCAGATTATTTCATCTATTAGCTTTCTTAACAACGGGAGCGGATAGGGCCCATGTGTGGTCCTGAAGCTTTATCCTCCATAAATTACCTGCATCTTGCACCTTTTTTGGCTAGAAAATGTGTTAAGTTGATGATCAACCTTATGTTAGATTTGAATTGCCACTAAAGTTAAAGTTATAAAAATTAAAACTTTGCCGGACTTTTATATTATTATTTATAGTGGGTTGGATTACGACTCTGACATTAAATGAAAGAATACCACTTTGGCCAGCGGTCAGCAGTTACGTGCAATGCGGAGATAACTCGCAGCAGGCTCTACCACTGGGCGTAAGCTGCCACCCTACAAAAGGCAGCAGCACCAGCATCGCGGCTCTACACCCTTGAGATATTGTATAAAAGGTCACCTGGACTTAGTCCGAAGACTTTCAAGATATCAAGGTAGATTGGTGCCCATGTGGCTACCACGCGGGTCTCATATATTCATTGGCTACAGTATTAATTAACCGTCATAGGAGAACCACACAAACACTCTACCACGCGGGTCTCATATATTCATTGGCCACAGTATGAATTAACCGTCATACGAGAACCACACAAACACCCTAATATTTTATATAGAAGGAGGTTGATTGGTACAATTCCACGGGAATAATATACCATATCAAAGACTTATCAGCCATGTTAGCCTATTGTGGTCACCACCTAAAAACCCGCGGCCAAATCTGGCATTGTTCTCAAGGCTTATGTACACCTTAGTCTTTTGAACACGTTCACTCAATAATTTGTCTGAATGTTTCGTCCCGTCGTTGTCAACACAACTTTGTGTACGCTACAAAAAGTAGTTAAAATGCTATCCGTCACAGCGATTTCCTCGGCAATTGTCGCTGGGCAAGTTACGAATATTTTTTGGAATTTGGGATGAAACAAAACTTAGAAAACAGTGCACTTTTCTGCCATTGCTGCAGCACACAGGCACATTCGGACGAGTGGATGAGTAAACGCTTTAGAAAGCCGAACGTCTTCATCCGCCATTATAGGGTTAGGTATGCCTGGTCACACAATACAATCGCAAGGTCAACTTATGAGCGGTTGTTCAACTCGCACGTCGCACCGATTACACAGTGTAATCTATTGCCCCAGATACCCCTGGAAAGTACTTGACCTGGGTGACGTGCTAGTTGAACATACGCTCAGAAGTTGAGGGTGTGCTTGTACGGTGTGGTTCCGGAGTTAATAAGAAGTATATCAGAGGAGATTTGTGAGATATTTGAATTTTTTATAAGTACTCTAGCAAGTAAAATTATTGCTGGGAGATATAAGCCATTCTACTGGCATATATTTTAATTGCAGTAGCGTCACACCGAGATTTTCGAATTATAGTAGTGAAGAGAATACCCTAATTATTCTGAAAAAAAAGTTAGGGAGTGTTTCTCAGATTACGGAGCAGAACACCATATACTGCACTGATTTTTACAGAGCTCCGAGAGTTACAGTTTCATATGACGATTTTCCAACTACGTTGCAGATCATCACTCCTTGCATTCTTTATTACTACCCTGAGCGAGATAGTTCCAAGCTGCGATTCCCGAGTTACAGCGCTTAGACATAAGTATTTGCACAACTCCATTTTTTATGTGTTTCGATAAATTCAGGGTCTGCTTTAGGATAATTAATACAGGAAGTTTATAGAACATGTATATAATAGAATATTCAAACAGAACAGTCAAATGTGCACTTATAACAAGAAAATTTAACACAAGTAAAAGTAATGAGGGACAAAAGTATTTGACCAAAATATATATGATATTGAATCTTTGATATTTAATAGTATAATTTGAATAAATTAATTTAGAAATTATTCTAGAACGTTCACGAAGCGTCTCGAAACAAATGCAATATAAACAAACCACAGCCGGCGCAATCATTACCTCTCTGGACCTCGTTGAAGTCGCGAACACTCTCACTACAATGCCCAAAGTTAAAGAAATCACTGAAGCTACTCGTAAACGGATAATTCAACTTCGTAGTGAGGGATTAACATATAGAGTAATAGCAGAACGTGTCAATGTTCCTTTTTCAACGGTTGGAGCAATAGTCCGCAAGCATCAAGTGACTGGGGCAGTCTCCAACCTGCCAAGAGCTGGAGCTCTGCGTAAGATCATGGGTCGTCCTCGGCGCTACATGCTACGTAGGGTGACTAATGACCCCATGACAACTCGCGCTGTTCTTCAGAGTGAACTGGCGTCTCAGGGACTGCATGTCAGCAAGAAAACTATTGTTAGGGAATTGAACCGTACTGGCATTCATTCTTACAATCATCGCAAAACTCCTCTTCTTACAGCAAAACATGTTAAGAGCCGCTTAACATTTGCCAAAGACCACCTGGACGAAGGAAATGAATTTTGGGAAAGGGTTATATGGTCTGACGAAACTAAAATAGAACTTTTTGGCCGAAGCAAAGCTCGGCATGTATGGAGGAAACGTGGTACTGCCTATGAC
>LQNS02278163.1:12429455-12465433 GCA_001587735.2 Parhyale hawaiensis
TTTAAGTATATGTTTAAACGCTATTGTATTAGGAGTTATTCCTAATTTAAGATATGTGCCCTATAAGCGATTATTGGCTTCTATTGGGCTTGTTCTCAACTAGTATGTATAAGGCGATTTTAATGTGTTTTAGATGCAAATTTTGTCACCCCTTTTACGACTGTGTCGTTCTGTATTTGAGAGCAATAAAGGAGTAAAGGAGTAACATAATATTGTGATGAACATTCTTACCTTGAGCTAATTTAAATTTAAATTTGCAACAAGATAAAAAGCAACGCTATACGTCTTTACTGGCCAGTGTAACCATTTTAGACTAATACACGTTTATGAAGAGCATTGCTGCTCTCGTGTAATTTTATTTTTAAATGAAGTTAGTATAAAGCAGCGTTTTAACGCAGCCTTCTTTACTTCCTGCCCTTTGCCACACCGTGTCGCTTGACGATATTAAATTGACACATCTCTTTTTGCTTTCAAGCCCTCAGCGTGGTGAAGAGCTCCACTCCATTTCCAGGCAAGTATTCCGTGTATTCCAGGCAGTGGTGCTGCTGGGTGCGCTCAGCCCAGCAGAGTTCTGCGCTAACGTCATTTACGTAAAGTGCTGGAAGTGGCAGAACGACTTTCACAAGCGGCGCTCGGTTTGCAGGATTTAATGCAGGATCTTTTTGTGGAAACTTAATTAAAGTCCACGGCAACTATTGCACACACCTTTGTGTTCTATGCTAATGAAGAGATGAAGGAGGAGAGGGCGAGGCAAGCAGGGAAATAGAGTCAAGGGAAGTTTCTGTCAAGTTAGACGGGAGAGACTGGCACGTAGGGGGACACGACAGCGGTTGACAAAGGGGACAGTATGCAAGAGTTGCTCTCAGGCATACAAATGGATACCAATTCTGGTAATGAGCTACCTAAAAATTGGTCCTAACCTGCTCATGAGCAGCGTACTAGAGGGAATTTTAATAACAGGCCGTTTGTGAGCACTGTACCAGAGGGGAAATCAAAGCTAAACTGTTTATGAGCACCATACCAGAGGGGAGATCAATGCAAACCTGTTTATGAGGATGATGGTAGAGTGATACTAGAACACCTCGAGGCGTAAGACCATCACCCTCGGTGGAAGCGAATTTCATCGCCGTAATTTTTTATGGCCAGCTGATCCTATTTTTTGGTATGGGTCACATTGAGGACAACCTACCAATTTCCCTGCAAAAAATTATGAAGATTGCTCAACTCCTTCGACCACTTATTGGGTACACAGGCATACTTACAAATATATGTATATACTTAAATCTTCAACGAAAACATCACCTCTCTCACTTCGTTTGCGGATGATAATTATAATTAAATAAAAAGCTATTGATGAGCTCCATACCATTGTGGACTTAATTATAAAGTTTTTTGTAAGTAAATATTGTGACAGGGTAGAATTAAGTATTCTTCTGCTAATCAATAAGGTAGTAAGTAGAATTAAATACTAACTAGCTAATGAAAAATGTACCAGAGTCGACTTAAATACCAATCTGCTATTAAGCAAAACAGAAGAGTGGCATCAGTTACCAAGCTATATAAATTATGTGCACCGTTTGTAGCTCAGTAGAATTAGATACGAGTACTTTTCTAGAATAATATTAAATATACCAGGCTACTTTTCTTTATTGTAGCAGAGTACAATGGAATAATAACCTGCTTAGGAGTACTGTAGCAGAGAAGAATTAACTACAACAAAGTTTAATGAGCAATGCATGTCACTATAAATAAATATAATTTATTGACGAGCACCGTATCTTCACACAACAAATACCAATTTGTTTTATGATTTCTATAGCAACCTAAAAAACGTATTTCATCCCAGTTTATTACCAAAAATAGCTGAAAAATAATTACCTGCAAATTTTAAGAACAAAGTAGTTGAAGAAGTCAATGTTAACGTGTTTACCGTTCTTTAGAACACTAAACTACGTAGCAGATGCATTGATATTCTAAGGGAAAACGTTGAGAATTTCACAGAGATATTTCTATTTGATAATTAGATCATTTGAAGCAGATGCTTTGATGTTTTTACAGCCGACATTATTCGTTATAGTCACTAATTTGTGATATCCATAGAATATAATGTTCGTAATAATAATGCCATTTGGATAAGGAGCAGATGTAACTTTACTGCAGAAAAATTAAAGTTAAGGGAGTTCATCAGAGCTTCCACGGAAGGAGCACGTAGTCTGATATTCCCACAGAAAAAATATGCGAGGTCACCAGAGATTGAGTGTGAGGAGCACGTGTGTTGACATTCCTGCAGAAAAAGATATAAATAATTATTAGAACTTCGATGAAAGGAAAACGTGTGTTGATATTCCTACCAAAAAAGTTACCCTTGTTCAACAGAGTTTGAGTGTGAGGAGCACGTGTGTTGAAAATTCTGTAGAAAAGCTATATTAGATCTGCAGAGTTTCAAAATAAGATCCATACCTTTCCCGGGGGTATGATGTCACAAAATCGCTTGCCTTGGAAATAAAGTCAATGAGCGCAGAGACCTTATCTCTGGTCGTTGCTGCGTTGACGATACCCTTAGGTAGTTCGAAATGCTGGTCATTGCCTGTCCCGAACAGCTTTACAGGAAGGCCGTGATTGGCCCCGGCTGCGTTTAGTAAGAACGAAAGGCAATTTTCAACTTTGTAGGCGATGCAGACAAGATTAAAAGGCTCGCCATTTGAAGCAATTTGCTGGAGTCACAGCACCATAAGGGATGCGTTATGGATCGTTTCGTTGGCATTTGGATGCCGATGTCTAAGGAAGATTATAACATATCAGATGACACCTGCGGTCAAGTCCGTTTAATTAAGGGATCCGTATTTGGCTGTGCAGGCTTGCAGGCATGCTAGTCAGCTTAAAGTATTTTTTCCGAATTTTTATTCGCGGTCTTTTAACGATTCATTTGGTTCTAATAATAATAATGAAAAAAGCTGGAGATCTCGGCCAAACTTATAGACGTCTCAATCCCCTTCAACTCCAGAATCATCGACAAGGAAACGGAGAGGAGAAGAAGAAAAAGTACCTTGACCTTGTCATTGAACTTCAGCGACTGTGGCAGATGAAAGTGGACGTCGCTCCAGTGATCATCGGCGCTCCGGAGACAATGTCCAAGAACCTCAAAACTACCCTGCAAGAGCTGAAGTGCGATCATCTCCATCCAGGAACACCTCAGAAAAGGGCGCTGCTTGGAACAGCGCACATCATTCGCAAAGTGCTCTGAGCCTTAGTTTGCGGGATGCGGCCCGGCGCTAGAACTTGGAGCTAAATATCGCTCAATCAATCCAAAACTTGGGTAGTAAAATCCCGTCGATAAAAATATTAATAGTAATAATAATAACGAAATAATATATGCCGGGTACATGTGTGAGTGCAGTAGGAAGTTTTGATAGTTAATATAAATATATGAGATAGATATAATTACGAAAGTTTTGAAACAATCCATTAGCGTACACAACATACATCCATTGTCTTATGGACAAAATAATTTGCATAAAATGCAATTAAATATAAAAACAATTGAGACATTTTGTTATCACTATTCTGCTGAACGAAATTTGTTTAAAAACTGCAGGACTTGAGCTTCAGTGGGCAAAACAAAAAAAAGGACTTTTTTCTAATGCACGTATCATTAATTTCTTGCGTCACTAGCTCATTACCATATATTTTACGAGCAGCTAGTTTTGCAAATGATAAAAAACTCGCTAAAGAAATTAATTAGTAGGTAAAACAGTATTTTTTTTTAAAACGCCCCATTGTGTGAACTACTGCGCTCTCAGTCTCAGATCTTTTATTTTGACTAAGTTGACAATATTTAATGATAATATTTAATATTATAACAGTAAGAGATAGGTCTCAGGAAATGAAAAGTATACACTCGTATTACCAGACATAGCTCACTCAATTACCTTTGCCGGCTAATGCGAGGCATTAAATTTTTCAAGATCTGCTTATTCAATTCAACAAAATTCTGTGCAGTTTAAACAAACGTAAGCAAAGAAAACGCATGCAATTATGCGCGTTGGAGACTTCCGCCTGTTCGTTTCTCCCGCTGAATTAAACTGTCTTTAATTGAACATGTCGCTGATGTGGTCATCTGAACGGGTGCAATTCTTACCACAAGTCTTACCAGTGGGGATTATCTCCGCTGTTATTCCAGTGGAAGGTGAAAGCAACATCAGGCGACGGTGTCGAATTAACTTGGAGTTAAGCCTGGCTGTGGTGGCAGTAAAGGTTTTATGGTTAGGAAGACATAAGTGTTGCTTACAGTCACCACAGTTATTGGCTTCATCAGCACTAGACGTCCAAGAACGGTGATGAGGACTTGAAATATTCATCTGAAAAATAAATAATAATAAATAATAATGAAGCTGCTTCTCGTTCTATAAGCACACTATTCATCATAATTATCTTGGACTTTATTCATAATTTGTCATAGAAGGAAAATCTATTTGCCAGTATATGTCAGTCAGCAGAGGTACTAACTGTTCTGCATCATGCTTGCTTGGTATCTACAAATGCATAAACTGTAATGTATTTATAAACACTCAAATATTGTATAAAAATATAGATATTTTGAAAATTTAGTGTACCTCTTACTTATCAAATCTATTTTGCTTTCCTAATGTTCAAAATGTTGCTTTCACGGCTCCACTACGATATTATTAATGGATACATGTAGTTTACGCATATAAACAAGACCCTAGTTTATATTTTGACTCAAATTCTTGGATATACAGTACTTTTGCATATGGACTGCTATGAACCTTTGGTGAATATTGCCTTATGAAATGTAAAATATGTCCTCACTAAGTTTTAAATTGGAATTGAGGGTAAAATTTGGTGCTATCTAGGAAGGATAATATACTGGATACTAGTTACCTATTTCTATGCTGTAGTAATACTGGATGGTAGCAATTATTTGATGCCCTTCAGGAAATTGATATAGAAGCCTTTCTAAATGTAACCAATGTATTTAGCAGCTAGACTACAAATATATTCGGGAGCTATTTAGCAGCTAAACTACAAATATAGTTAACTTGTTTATTCAGCTGCTATATTTTAAATATATTTAACAAATTTATTTAGTAGGTATGAAATAGCTGTTTGCAATAAATGTATTTGATTGCAGTACTGTAAATGTATTTAACAGCCATATGAGAAATAAATTCAAATCAAGTTTTTATCAGTCATAATAAAAAATATCTAACAAATGCGCAACAACTACATTCAGCATCCATGCTGATAATGCACTTAGCAAAAGTAATTCGCAATTCCCAATGAAAAATTTTCGGTGGAACTACCGTGGCTTTTGGTCCTTACATGGCTGCCGCAGGTCGCCTTTTTGAGCGGGGCATCCGTGAGGCTCGGGTGCTGCACGGTCGCTATGCGCGATTTGGGGGTGGCACGGGCAACCTCGTTCCAATCATAAATCACCCATGCAGGTCACGCTTGCCCGCGTGTTTCACGGATATTCCGCGGCTCCGTAGAAGTAGAAGTATACAGCTATTTTGGCCAAGATGTGGAACTTCCGTGGAACACGGTCGGGCAAGCGCGCCCTCTACCGGAGATTTATATTCGGAACTAGGTCACCCGTGCCACCCCCAAAACGAGCATAGCGACCGAGCAGCACCCGAGCTCCACGGATGCCCCGCTCAAAAAGACGACCAGGTGCACACCATACGCTGCGCTTGTTCCACCGAAAATTTTTAATTGGGTTGTACTACAACCGTATACTTTCGAGATACCTGACAATGATACTCTAAGTTAACTTCATTAATTGTACTTAATAGTCATAATGCGAATGTTAATATGCTTAATAGCAGTACTTCGCATACTTTCAGTACTTGGCTTTAAAAACTGCATCAAAAATGTATTTAACAGCTGCTTAACCAGAATTGTATTCAGTAGCCAACAAATCGATTTAGCAGTTCTATTCAAGAGCCCTGGTATAAATGCATTCTGCAAATACGTTCAGTAACTGTATTACTACCAATGTATTCATATTCAAAGTGCATTCAGTAAAGCATCCTGTACTCTCACATCATAAACCACATCTGAAGCGGCTTGTCTTTCTTCCCATTAGCAAACACCTGACGAAGCGGCTCTCTGGTCCTGCAGACTAACTTGAATCTTAGTTGTGAAATCCGTGGATTTATCAGCTTAGGTAATAAAAGAATTTTCTTTCAGGGGAAACTGTCAGTAAAAGTAGTTGACTCCGGATGGTACTAGGGTGGATAAAAGTTTGTAGAGATGCTTGACTACTTTTTATATTGGAAATATGCAAGTAAAACCGTGGTTACAGGAGAAACTAATTGCTGCACAGGATTGATGCCACCTTCATCACATTATGATCTGCTGCACCTTTCAGTTCATTTTAACCCCAAGCGTTATTTTTAGCAATTTTAGTTCGTACTAAAATGACTTACGGATCGATAAAATACTAAATTGCGAGTATAACGTCATTTGGGCCTTTATTTTCATAAGTATATATTTCTAAAAAGTTGAGAAAAATTACCTGAAAATTTTTGTACATTTACCTAGTGTACACTCCTAGAGAGGCGGACATACAACCGCACACATGAACAGCGCTACAGCTGGACAGCCGTGGAAATAAACTGACGTAGAGTTGATAAATAGACAAGTAGACGGAAGGTAGATGGCGGGACCAGCAGGTAGTTGGAAGCTTAAATATGCAGACAGGTGGAGAAGCAAGTAGGCTGAGGAGAGGACAGGTAGCTGGAGAGATAAAGATTTAGATGGCAGAGCAAATCTGGTAATCAACTTATTTAGACAGAGAGACAGCATGCGTACTGTTATACAAAGTTTGTGTGTCGAAACTTTTCATACCCTGAGAAAGACGTCCCATTATCTCTCCCAGTGTATGTCAAGACGATTTTTAAACGAGTTGACCGACTCCGCAGAAACAACATCGGAAGGTAGTCTATTCCAATGCTGACAATGAAATAGCGAAAGAACTGCTAACTTAAGGTTGTTCTTCGAGATTTATGCTTGAGTTTTTGACCGTTGTTTCGCGAGCGATCATTAAGGTCTCTTTCAAAGAGTCCCGTTATCATAAAGAGTGACAGAAAATGGACTGATAAACAAACAAATATATAAGTAAATAAATCAATAAACAAACAAAAAAATAGATAAATATACATCGGTTTCTATTATATTGTAGATAACATGAAAGGGCCAGACTCGGTGGAAAATACATTTATGCAATTTCGTGCTGACGGGCATAGTGCCGTGCAGAGTAGGCGGTCCTAGAGAAGAATTTACCCTTCTTGATTTTTGTTATTTCTGGTGAATCTTGCTGTTGAATTAGTATTTAGGAATACTAAAATGAACATTTTGGGTTGGGGAAAGATTTTTATAAGTAGCAACAACGGGGTTCTTAGTTACATAAAATGTAAGGTAGGCAAGGACTGGTTCAGCTAATTTCCATGTAGCGGCAGCTTTCTTTACAAATATGAAGCTATATGTCTGCTCTACACTGGTTTATATATATCTCATAGGCCATTAGCAGAACCAATCCTTGCCTACCTAACCTTATGAGTGAAAGCCACGTTGTAGAATGTTAAAATAATCAATAATATTACACTTATGAGAAATATATGCCTATATAAACGAGTGTAGAGCAGATATAGCTTAATATTTGTTAACAAAGCTGCAGCTACATGGATATTAGCTGAACCAATTGCCTACCTAGCTAGCTTTATGGGAAAGAGCCCCATTGTAGACAAACAAATGTTTTTTCCACCCAAGATGTTCATTTCAGTATTCCTAAATACTAATTCAACTGCAAAAATTACAAGGAATAAAAGAAAAAATCCAGAAGTATGACCGAGTAGGCTGAGCCTACCATGAAGCATACATATATGCTGGAATTTATTACAGCCCGATGTACATACATTGTACATATATTCAAACATACATACCGGAATATACAGTGGAAACCCTAAAAGGTAGACAAGCATATTGTCTTAGTTTCGGAAGGCGTTTGGCTTAGGGATAATAAGTTTGCAGCACCCTTGTTTGCCCTACATGCGTGAAAGATTTTCGCTGGCTAACAGCACAGGCAAACCTAAAATTGAATAATTGACTGTACTACCGGTTAAGTTCCATTGCGCCTTTTTCCTGGAAAAAGATGCGACGGCTACAGCCACAATTGGCGACAAACTGGGCTGCATACAGTGTCCTCTTCTAGATTTGACTTCAGATTCAGTGGGTCTCCCTAATCGAATTTTTTTCTGTTCTAGGGAGTCTCTGTTTGAGGGATCCAGCTGCACCTGCATCCCAATCCCGCTCGGGAGCATCAATTGCTCCATCTGTCCCTCGTTTCCCTCGGGCGTTTTCAGCACTCCGGCGAGCTCCAGCGAATATGGCGGCTGTACAGCCCATAAATAGGGCCGAAGTGTAGCTGAAATTACGCTATCTAGCCCAAATGTCCTCAGTCTTGCAAATGACCGGGAAAAATAGTGTGCAGTGGTCAGCAGTGTTGCCAGTGCCCTCGCGATATTCCCGCTGTCTCTCTTTTACCCTCCCTCTGTTTTCTCTCGGTATTTCTATAACACAACAGCAATATTTCTCTGTGTCTGTGTTTGCTCTTTTTCTTTTTCCCTTCGGTGTGTCTCTCTTTTCCTCCCCTATTTTCCTGTGTGTCTCTTTTATCTTCTTTCTATTGGCCACTGGGTTTTTCGTACTTTCTCTCTCTTTTCCTCTGTGTCTTCAGTATCCTTATTTTATTTCCCTCTGTGTCTGTTACTCCCCCAATTTCGCTCTGCGCCTCACTAACCCTTTCGTGCGCTTCTCTAACCCTTTCGTCTCTCAAATTTTCTCTCTGGATTTGGTGCCATTTTGCCCTCCGCACTTCCACCTGTTTCCTCCTAATTCCTCCATTTTCATTTATGTCTCTTTCTCTTCCTACTAGTTTCATTGCCTCTCTCTATCGAACACTGTGACGTTTTTACCTTACTTCTGTTTTCCTTTGCATCTCTTTCACCTTCTTCTTTTGGAGTCTCTTTTTGTGCTCGCCTCCATTCTTCAATACCGTACTTTTTCGACGCCCTTTCCTGTTCTTCTTAAAAATTTTAGTCCTGAATTCTTTTCGTAACTTATTGTCTTCTGTGCAAGGGCAGAGATATAGAATCTTCTTTTTTTTTGACAACTATTCATATCACAATTTTCCATTCATCAGTCCTGCTGTCTGCATGTTAACGCTTTCAGTATTACCCAAGGAAACTCCACCACTATAGCTACTCTACTTATTACAACTTTTGATGGTAGGGATTTGAAGCACAGCTTCAATTATTGCTCGTCTTTAAATCATAGTCAATTCTGAAGAGCCTAATTTGTCGGTTTCCTAAGTATTGATACTACTGACTATCGATCTCTTTTCACGCTGGATGAAAGCGAATCAAGGCGCCTTCGAGTGGCGAGCAAAATTTTGATTTCGGGAAATGACAACTCCTAAATTCCAGACAGTAGCCCTGGTTTCAAGCTCCTGAATCGAGTGTCAAGCTTTGAGCCGCACTCAATTACCCATGAGACTTCTATGAACTCATTCTTGCTCAGTAAAATGGAGCTTAAATTCAACGTAATTAGGTTATTTCTAAAATTTGCATCACTATGCAAAGTGGCAAAGCCACCGCTCCTGTCTAAAGATCCGGACGAGTCAAGCTTCAAAGTCTTAATTATACCCCTAATCAAGCTCATCCTCCGTTCTCAGCTATAGTTCTTTAGCGTTTTAATATTAGCGTAAGATTCTCAGTGATGTCTTGAGTAACTTTTAATTAAGGGTATCCAGGAAACGGTTGTAGCTCTAATATTCTGTCACTTGAAATGGTACTTCCAGTCTATTACTGACGCAATGGACCCGGCATAGGCTCTGGCCTACTTGCACGTACTGTATGTGCTAGGATAGTTGGACTAGCTTAGCTCAGTTAAGAATAGGTTCGGTTTAGCTAGAATCGGTGCTTTCAACTGAAATTATTGGTGCACATATTATATCTGAATTTCAAGAAGGCATATATTGGACCGCCACCCAAAATCGGAATCTTTTCTCTTTTGAAGAGCACAGTGTAGCCTAGGACGTTACTTTAATGTGAATGAACAAATTAGATGAATATTGGCAGCCGGAAATTGCTTTTTCAGCTTAATAAAATTAGTTTCTCCAGCAGAAGGCTGGGTCGCTCGCGCAAGATAATGGCACATTAACTTCCAGACAAGGTTATCAAAGTTAATAAAGTTTTCTACATAAGTTCCTCGTGTCGCCGGCTGATGAAATTAATCTCGAGCTCTCTAATTTCTTACTAAGGACTTTTGCTGCAGGAATCGGATTTCCTTCCACTCTTTTTCCGAGATTTAAAAAATTTTAGGACGAAAGGGTGGATCGGATATTAAGCTTTATTATGGCTACAATAATGTTCCTCAGAGCTGCCATATTATTAATATACGGAGGTTTGCCTACAAAGAACTTATATTATGAGATATACCTACTGTATGCAAACGTTCCTCTGCGCTTCCAAATACAAGGAACTGCTACAATGATATATTTGTGTTACTCTCACATTAAAATAAGTATCTCAATACACAATAATAAACTGTGCCGTGGTTGGTTGCTTAGTTGTTTGAGCTTTCTGTCTTTGTGTAAAGGATTCAGCAGGAAAAAATTCAGCTGCGAACTGCAGGGGAGCAGTCTCTCTGCCAGATGTTTGTATTATCAGAAGTGAAAACAACTGACGCACCTTTACTTGGTATCAACGATACTAGATTGTGCGTCCTTTTCACAACAAATTGTTTTTTCTTTGAGCTCATAATACAGAAACGCACCTACTCAACAAACTTAAAGATAAGTTAAATCTGTGAACAGAACCAGGAGACGAGCGAAGGAAACGGGGTTTTCGTGGAAGTAACAATTTTCACTAGTGAAATTAATACTGCTTCGTTGAAGTAACAATTTTGACGAATGTTGAAAACGGGACTTCATAGAAGTAAGTAACTATTATTAATATTTTTTTGGTGGTCATTTGACAACGGCGAGGCGTGTCAATAGCTCATATGCTAGCACATTTGCATTCCCAATCTTCTTGAATTACACCAACATTATGATAAGTTAGTGTTCCTAGTACTACAAAATGCATGATGCTCATATAATGGCCAACTTTAGTTCTCGCGGAAGCCCTCAGTCCGCAGGGTATCACAACCTCAAGGGAACCTAGTCACTGCATACGAAAGAGTAGAGCCCAAAACTGTTGCCAATGTATCCTGGCATTCGCTTCGTCGGCTGCTATGAGTATTCCTTAGTATAGCAAGGCTATTTTTATGCCACGGAAATGTCATTGCCCAAATAAAAGTTTGGGACTTCCCAAAAGCTGCATCTTCTGCATTTGAAACGGCCGAAATATCTGTTAGGGTACGCATCCTCCGGTACCACACCGTCCACCAATGCCGTAGTTGGAATGGGAAGGTGGATGTTACGTAGAACTTACGATGAACGATAAGCAATATTTGTTGTCAGAGGTGGGTGGTTGCTGCCACTTGCACACACGTCGGAGGCAGAAGATTGCTGCCACTTGCACACACGTCGGAGGCAGAAGATTGCTGCCACTTGCACACACGTCGGAGGCAGAAGATTGCTGCCACTTGCACACACGTCGGAGGCGGGCGATTGCTGCCACTTGCACACACGTCGGAGGCGGAAGATTGCTGCCACTTGCACACACGTCGGAGGCGGGCGATTGCTGCCACTTGCACACACGTCGGAGGCGGAAGATTGCTGCCACTTGCACTCAAGTCGGAGGTGGGCGATTGCTGCCACTGGCACTCAGGTAGGAGGTGGGCGATTGTGGCTGAAACTTGACCTAATGCTGTACAGCAAAAAGTAAGATTATCAGAAAAACTTGAAGCTAATCAGATCACATTAAGTCGCTCGGAATGATTGAATATCTTATGCATTTTACACAACAGCAATACGGAATAGCAGACTGTGTAGGGCAAGAAAAAGAGTAGACAGGCAGATTACTTTTATTTTTAAATTTTAGCAATAAAAATTTTGGAAGTCTCTTTCCCTTCCAAGTTTGTTATAACCAAATAAAAAAGTTTGAAATGAATGAAAAGATATTTGATTAGCACTTTCATGCCTAAATTTATACTAGGAAAAAATTTGAAACTATATTTACCTGTGAAGTTCAATTTACCAACTGAGTTTGAATTAAAAAAACTTGTATATGCACATGGAAATGTTTCAGCTGAGGCAAATTTATGTTTGCCATTAAAAGATAACTTTAATCTGTTTGTTATTTCATGCTAATCACATAAAAATTATATAGCTATTGATCATCGTCGACAGTTTTTCTGATGAGGGTGATATCTGTAGATTATTTTAGTTTCATTTGATGAAAACCTTCTACGTTTTCTAATAATTGGCTCCTGACAACGATATTAGAAGCTTGGAAAACATTGGATTCGGCGAAGTACGGCTAAGATGTTTCAGTATTGTAGATATATGATTAAATTCAATCTCTGTATATACATATATTTATGTATTTAAAGGAGATGATGAGTCCTTGGAGCATATCAACTGAAAACAAAAAATTGCAATTACCTTAGTTTTCCAATAACACGTAGTCTATTTCAATTTCCCTGATTTAATTNATTGTACATATATGGTTAAATTCAATCTCTGTATATACATATATTTATGTATTTAAAGGAGATGATGAGTCCTTGGAGCATATCAACTGAAAACAAAAAATTGCAATTACCTTAGTTTTCCAATAACACGTAGTCCTTTTCAATTTCCCTGATTTAATTTCTAGCTCGAGTTTTAATAGTATGAAAGTGATAAGCTGAGGAGCAATGACTAGAAATAAAAATACATCATGCTAAATTTCTTTGGGCAAAATTGGTTTCAAAAAGTCTTTATTTTTCAGCAGGTCAAGTAGTCTATGGTCTATTTTACAACTCGTATGATATTGTACGAGCATTTGGTGCAGAGTATGCCACTGGTACTATTATTCTCCTAACCAAAGTTATGTAAATTGCTCGGTCTTTCTACAGAATGGTAATAAAACTGTTACTGATTCAGTTATTTTCCGAGGCAAATAGTTTAGATTAGATTAGATAGGCGGCAGTAGACGAACAACAACAACAAAAGGCCCATTCCCAAAGAGACACAGGGACTTACACCCCGGCCCTCTATGAGCTATTGCCATAGTTGCTGGACTGCTTCAATATCTTTCACTGTAAATCAATTAAATAATCCACATGTTTTTTTATTATATTCCACGACGACACAAGTTAACTACTTTGCATTTTTCGGCCTAAAAGGTAAAAATATTTTGCATAAAATGCTTAGTTTTTTTTAGGCTGGTGAAGTAGTAAACTTCTTCGCCTCTCGGCAATGCAGTGAAGTAATATTATGCATCCGGAAACGTGGAATAGCTAACACGCGTATTAAGTCGACTACGTTAACTTTCTGTAGCTCATGAACTAAAATATTAGTATAAAAAATTGCTAATTGTGTCTTTTCGACAATGAGGCACGTACACCAGTTGGCCTTTCTGCATCTTAACTACCAAAAACCCACAAATCTTCCATTTGCATAACGAGTCACGTATACTACTTTAGTTTTCCAGGTTCCAAATGCCAGGTATTTATAAATGCTAGGTATTTATAAATGCCAGGTATATATAAATGTCAGGTATTCATAAATCCTGCATTTACATAACCATGTCACGTACATTGCTTTGCCGTTCCGTTTCCCACTTAAGGTACCTTTACACGATGCAATATGTTGCAGACCACATTACCTCCCCACCCCTACACCACCAGCCACTGCAGTGCAACATATTGCATGAGCCTTTACACGATGCAATATGTTGCAGACAACATTACCTCCCCACCCCTACACCACCAGCCACTGAAGTGCAACATATTGCATGAGCCTTTACACGGGGCAACAAATTGCACTTCAGTTGCTAGCTGGAGGGAGGTTGTCGCACCGCTGCAGTTGCATTCTCTACAAACTCTACTGCTATATTAGAAAGAAAAAAGCAAAGAAAAAGAGAGGTGTGGAGTGAAAATTATCTATTAAGAAGGAAAAGTAAGAGTTCTTACACAAATATCTTAGAAAAACTAAGTACAAAAGTGACTTCTCTAATTATTAATAATTTAATTATTAAATCGGTCAAATTGTGTGTACGTAATCTTGTTGAGAAATTGAGAATTAGATGAACAAATTAACGCGGGCAATCATGATTGCATAACGTCCTTTCGCCGTAGACGCAAATGCATATTCACCGACTGATCTCTTGCATTCTTTGTGATATTGTTGAGTAAAGGTTTTCAATAACAAATGCTAAAAAAGTGTATTTCCAATAAAAACTTACGAGACCATCGTCCAAGACAACATTTACTTTCTTTCAAGAGTTAAAATGATGCAGTTTAACAAAATGTTATACTGCAAATCATTATCGTGCAGTGAATACCTACCGTTCATTTTTAAATAAATATATTAAAACAAACGGTCTCGCAGTCGTGTTTTTATGATCGCTACATTTACAATTCTTTAGCGCGTCATGTTCTATTAGCTTAATTATAAGTGTGATAATTTTTACGCGCGTTCAAGTGTGAAGCTGAGACAGCTGAGCCGGAGCTTCTTTTTGACGCTATCCTACTCAAACGACAGTCAAGGTCATACTGATCCAATGTTGCAGAGGATTATCCAACACCGTCCGATAGCCGTGCAACATCACAAACTCACCCCCCACCGCTCTTAGGCGAGGGTGTATTGAGGGTTTTGCCGTGGTGGCAGCGAGCGGGGGTAATGATACCCGCAACATATTGCATCGTATATAGGTACCTTTACCTAGAACCTGCAAATCTTGCATTTGCACCTCGAGTCACGTAGACTGCTTTAGTTTTCTGAACTGCTCAGAGCAAAGTAAGCTTCTTTTTATGGCGTTGCAACGAGTATGCCAAAATATATCATAGCTTTGCACATTAAATGGCGGACACATAATAAGTATTTAATATTAAACACATGCTGGTGTGCTTTCCATCAAAAACATATAAGTAGAATTCTTAAAAATTATCAGTGCAAACAACATTAACAACAACAGCAACAACAATAGCACCACATCAAAACGGCTTGACCTTTATGAAATGTATAACAAAAATATTGGCGCTACAGCTAGAGAATCCAAATCGGTCTACTAACAGTTCTACAAGCTTCACATCAAAATGGTAAACGATACAAATTGCTACAAGAAGATGTTGTTTCCAAAAATAATGAAAGAAAACAACAGTTCCGACCCAAACATTCAGGCACATAGCTGATTTCAACCGTCAGCTGTTTGACTAAAATATCCGGATTGGAGTGGTGCGCAAGTCCTAAACACTTAAGTGCATAACAGGATGGAGAAATATTTATGCATTCTAGTGCATTGACCGCTTTATGCTTGGGTTGCACTGACAACAGTACAGACTGCTTATGAGCTGGCATTCATCTCCCATGCCGTTCCGATTACACAGTAAAAAAACTGTATCAAGGATACCTCAGAAAAGTAGTTGAACGACGTCCGAGTTGAACATTGGCTCACATGTTGAGCGTGCGATTATACAGTGTGTCTCCGTCACAAGAAACTCTCTTATGGAAAATTCTGCACCCTTGCTGACAAAAACTTAATTCTAGCGTGCATATTTATTAGCTCAAATTAGACTCCCCGCGAACACCGCAGCCCGCAACGCGGTACAATATCACATCACAATATCCTAAGTGGCACTGAGCCCCCCCCCCGTCCCCCCATGAACACACATTGCCTGATGGACGTGGACGCACACCGTGCTGTCGCTTATACAGCATCTCTTTCGCATCGCTACACCAGGCCGTTTCAAGTCAAACGATAATCAGTTTCACAAACCGAGTTACCAGATTAACAAGTATTAAAGCATCGACCAAAGATGTTCATTATAGGGAATTCTTTCTGTTAAATCAACAAATTACAGTGATCCAGACAAATAAAGTCTTTATATGCTCGTATATATGCGAAAAATGCCTATAATTTTCTGATATACTGTTGAGGTATTTATACCCTATGCCCCAGGGTTGAACTCACTGCCTTTTTACTCCGTAGCTAAAGAACAGCCTGTTTAGAAAGGGTTACGTAGCCCACTACTTTTAGATTCCAAGTATGTAACGGCAATACTTCATGTCAAGTAATCTATTAATTTACGGGAAAATTCCTAAAGAAACCTATTGCTCATAACTTTCAGGAATGCCATCGTATTACCGTCTTTGCAAGGGATCAAGTATATTCCAGTAATTCGTTTCAGGTAATCTATTTCTGAAAGTTTCAAAACGTCAACAACATACTAAATTTGGGAAATCCTTTTTAGGGCGGGCGCACATTTACGCAAAACTTGCGCCATAACACAATTCTACATCCGATTACGTTGCAGCAAACAAAGTTTCGACTTGCGCATTGCAATACCACTATAAAGAATATCTACTATACGAGTCGTTACTTGCAGTTTGTACTCAATAACAAGCGACAATAGTCAGGTATTGAGTTACCTGTTACTTCTGAGCTGAGTTAGTTTGAAGTTGCAATGCCGTATAGCTTTAGCGTGATATTTAAATGCGGAAGTAATAGTCACAGCAACGTAACCGCCAAAGTGAAAAGTTGGTCGACTGGGCAATTTTTTCGTTAGTGTTTACCTGCTTTTCATTACCCAAGTTCTGACGACTTCCAGCTATGTGAAAATAATGCGTTTAAAGCAGCCAAGTATTTTACAAGCCACGCTCTGCCTCATTCCCGGTCGCTTTAATGGATTCCCGGTCTTTAATTTCCATATCAGCTAAATGAAGATAGACTGAATGAATTTCCATTACTGATGGCACAGCTTGCAATGGATGTCTGTTGAACTCTAGCGTTTTCCTGCTCCTGTCTTACTCCAAAGCCTGAGATCAAACCGATGTGTTTCCTTTGAATGAGCTCAATTGACCTAAATTAAGGTAGCTCATTTATAAGGCAATCAAGAGCCGATGATGAACTCTCAGTTGCGAAGGACATTTTCGGTGTAACTGCACTGCACCAAAGCAAGAAATTCAACTTTTATATCCGGCAAGTCCACTGGGATTCGTATTCTAGAATTCGCTTAAATCATGGAACACTCGCAACAAAAAAACTGGTTGAAAATATATAGTTATAATTCAAAAAGCAACGGCCAAAGAAGACTAATACAAAATAGATCTATTTTATCTTTTCTTTTTAGACGAACTTTAGCCTGAGTTATGCATGCTGATCGGCCTATGCAAATATCCCAATACTCCTTCCATCGCTTGAGTTGTCGTTAGTAACCAATGCGAGAGCCGTCAGCTCGAAATCTCCACAGTGTACTCAACATCTGACAGCTACTGTATCCATCACTCTGCCGGCTTTTGACGAGTGATTTGTGTACATTTTGTGTTAATTCTGCACAAATTAGTTGGTAGGCGACGCATCTAATATTCCTATTATGCCTTAGTATTGTATACAGAGATGTATTGCAACAGTAGGGGTGAATGTAGATACGAATGTGGACGTGTGGTGACGGTAGGCACGAGAGTAGATATTTATAGCCATGAATGAGTAGACATTGTGGTAGACATGTCTCAGTGTCACGCGAGGGCGAAGAGTCATTGTTTCAGCAAGGCTGAATTTATTGTAACTTACGGTGACTTCCCACTTCCAGATATACCTTCAAGGCTGGAGTAGTTCCATTGGCTGGCCAAAGGAAAGCGTCAAAACCCAGGTCTGTGCTCATCAATCTGATTATGAACGTCAGAGTCCAAATGAATCAGAACCCTGGCAGAACCAGCACCGAATCTCCAATTCGGAAAAAAATTTTTCCCCTGGTGATTGCGAGGTCGAGGTTCAAAGAAGTCAAAAATGGCAATCCCTCATTACGAAATCTGCAGAGTGAAAGAAACCAAATGCGGACTGGCAGTATTGCGAGATATGCAGGGCAGACTTGGGGCAAAGTCTAGGCTGACAGGTAGGCTTGTAGGTACATTGACAGCTAAGAATAGGTAGGCTGGTAGGTAGGTCGACCAGTAGGCTGGCAGGTAGGTCGACCGGTAGGCTGGTAGGTAAGGTGACAGACTGACAGATAGGGTGACAGGCAGTTGGTAGATAGGGTTACAGATATGAAGGTTATTAATAAGACATGCGTAGGAAAGACATTGGTACCAAACAATGAAGATAAGAAATAAAAAACTTTTAAAATATGCATCATGCTTTCCAGGAAATGAAGACAGTTTAAACACAAAAATTAGAGAAAATAAAGATAACAGGAGATAAGATTATATTTATTGTTAAGGAATACTGAGTAAAAATTATTTATTGGAGATTACGTTACTCAACAAAAAATTCTCGAAATTTAGATCCATTTTCATAAAAATTGCTAGTTCATATAGTTTATAGGTTGCAGCATTACTTATCAGGAGATCGTTGAAAATATAAAATAGAAGAAATCAAACAGGTAAAATTTATTTAACGTTGTTAATAAAGTCTAGTCATTCATATGACTTAGAAAAGTTGAAGATTGCATTTGAATCATTCGGCAAAAATTAGATCCTATTTGTGTTAGAAATAGTTCTATCAATCGCACAATGTTCGGCGTCTTTTATAAGAAGGTTATCTTTTAAAGTAAGTCCGTTTTGAATAAAACTTGTATGATATTCATACCAATGTTATTTTTATGGAAGAGCCCGTACATCAATTTAGTTTTCTGCACAGATTCCGCCAATATTAAGGCGCTGAGTGGATCTTACAACCAGTTTTTGATTTTTTTTTAAATTCTCTTTTCATAGAAGCCCTCCGCCAGATGCTCCGCATCATAAACATTCGTGCGGCCATCTTTAAAAGCTCGGAACCATCTTCGTACCGTTCCACATGTCATAATGTTTCATTCTAAACTTCACGAAGTTGACGATAAATTTCAGCACTGTCACGTCTTTTGCATTAAGTAAACAAATCCATGATCGTATTTCATCACCCGACGAGATTCTCAATCGGCGGAGCCATTTTAAATACTCAAAAGAAGCGTTAAGAAGGTTGAATGTTGCCGCTATTACGCTTCTGGCTTGCCAGCAGTTTTAGGTAAACAGCGAACACGTACAGAATGTCGACTGCAGCGCCGCTGCAATGAAATTTCAAAGCAGTACTTGAAAAAAAAACAACCCAAGTACACAAGACTTTCGAACAATGCTATTCCAATGAGACAACGGACTTTGATTGGTTTGTTAGAAAATAAAGGATTTTCTATGGGTATGGTCTGCTGCTAGTTTCGTAGATCTGTTCATATTTTCGTTTGGCTGCACGCTACCCGTTCACAATTACGACATAGAGGCGAAGAGTATTGGTACGGTACGGACCAGAAACAATATTGGTGGGTTTTATAGACAAGTTGATCCTGACACGTTACCGATGTGCGATCTGACTTGGATGGGGCTATACAGTATTTGCCATGATGGGTTGCCAAGGTCGCGCTATCGTCGTCCGCGACGATTTGTGTGCGTGTTTGTGTATGCAGATCATGTGCGTGTGAGCGTCGTTCAAGTTGGTGCGCCGCACTGCTCGCTGTATCGCTGACTAAGTTAGGTTAGGTAAGGTTAGGTAAGGTCAGGTAAGGTTAGAAAGGTTAGGTTGGGTTAAGTTGGGTTAGGTTAGGTTAGATAAGGTTAGGTAAGAAAGTTAGGTAAGGAGGTTAGGTTAGGTTAGGCTAGGTTAGGTTAGCCTAGGTAGTGTTTATTTTAGTGGTGGCGCGCACAGGAAAGCTTACTTCAACGCAAAATCGTCGTGAACGACGATAGTGCTGCCAGGTCTAAAAGGACAAAACTTTTATTCTGCAAAAATCTGCGAATTTTGACTAATATTGGCAAATAGAGGAGCGGATTTTCGTAGGGTAATAAATGACGTAAAAATTCTGAGAGCGTATCATGTACAGCACTTGAATCATGCAAAGAAGAATCAAGAATGAACATGCAGAGATCATGCCTATAATTACCTTATATGTTACTTCTGCTGGTAAGAAGAATCTCTATTTAACATGGCACATTTCAGTGAGGCAAAACTTTACCTTAAATGCACCCCGATATATTCTATTTTATCCTGTGACACGTAATAATTACCTCAAATATCTCAGAGTGTAGAACAACTTAATGAATATGTAAGCATTGTTCGTTCACTCTAAGGTTTCCAGGGTGCACAAAATTTAATCGTGCACAAAGCTAATTTTTAATTTTATTAATGCAACTCATTCCGCATAAGTTCAGTGCATGGAATAAATTAAATTTTTCGAAGCGCTTCAGTAAGTAACCATCTAACCACTAGCTTCAGCCAGTGAAACGTATATATATATATATATAAAACAGAATTAGCTGGTCATCCGCAGGACGTATTTTCCGGTGTGAAAATCTGTTCTAAGCCCTAATAAATTGCAAGTCGGGGAAGCCCCTTCTAATGAAAATGATTTTTTATTTTGAGAACAGCGGTAAATTCGGGATAATAATTTTTAATTTTTCGCTAAAGTAGTTACAACTATTTCTGGTATTTACCTTCGTTGACACATTTACCCCCACCCATAACTAGACATTCATCAGCACCTAATGCTTCTAATAGGTGACACGATACCGTTACTAAATTAGTTATAACGCTTCAGTAGTTGGCTAACATTTAATGAGTTATTTGTCTATACTTTATTGCGATTGGATTCGGTCACTAGAAAACCATTGAACCCCTTAAATTACATGACAGTCAATAAGTTAGTATAAGCGAGATGCTCCTTAAATCCCCTATCTATACCAGGCTGCGGAGTCTAGCTACAAAAACATTTTTTCCGCAGGAATACTATAAGAAAACGAGTCCTTGCAGCAAAATAACCCAACCTGGTATAAACTGGGATATCTGCCTGGTTTAGAACCCTGCTGTTCGTCAGTAGCAAATGCTGTAGAATGATTTACTAACGTTGTGACATTCTTCAGGGACTCCCAAAAACGTATCTTATTTATCAAGGTGCTTCTCGACGAAAACCAGAATTGTATTTTCTACAGTACGTCTACGGTGAACTACTGAATTCTACGGTTATTAATTCAAAGTTAAAATAAAAAATTGGAAACCTGAAGCATAGTAAGGCGATATGTAACATTGATACCCTTCAAATAACTTCTACGACTAGAAACATTCAACACCATTTCCATCACGGCATCCGTAAGACACAACCGTTCTATCATGCAACTCATAAATTAAAAACGTTATAATGCGTTTTCCTAATTCAAGCAGATAAAGCGTTGAAATGTTTTGCCAATAACACGAAAATCTTAAATTGAGTTCATTATTATGTGATGAAACATTCAACAGCTGGCCCCCAATAGACAAAACAGTTAATGACATTACTTACGAGACTAAAACGTTCAATCTTGTTATCGATAAGACAAAAAACGTTCAGTTACGGTAAACATGAATAAGAACTTTCATTCGAGTTACACATATAACGTGAATGTTCAACAGAGTAACAAATAATATAAAAATGAATTGCATTACTCATTATACGAAAACGTTCAATTATCATCGACACCGTTAGCTCTAACAGTTGAATCCCAAGAAAGCAGGAATTGCGAAACGTTCTCACAGAAAACTCACCACAATTTTTTGAGTCTGGCTAGTACCAGAGGTAAAGTTTCAAAATCTCTCTTAATTTGACTCAGCTTCAAGTCTGAAAAACCTATTGTTTTTTAAAACGATAATTAAGTTATTATCGTATTTGGAAATAAAAAGCGAATTAAACATTTTATTCAGCACATAAATTGAGCTCAAACTCTGATTCAAGACATAAAATGAAGTCCAAAAGATAAAAAAATGAGGCAGGTATTCGTGAATTTCACCAATATATCCAAAACCCATCAACATTGTTGCTGCATAAAAATTATTTCATTTCCTATTCGTCGTTACAAAGTGTTGCTTAATGAAAACATCAATTGAAAATTTGAGAAAATGGTGATTTATAGAAAAGTCATCCATATCTCGTCCCTACACTGCAATACAAAAAGCAACTATACTATCTAAATTGATTTATAAAACATGCTCAATGACACCCACGAGAGAGGTAATTATATCCTATGCTTAACATTCTACTCTTGTTCATACTGCCTAAGGTAGCTACGATATTGCTAGGAATTCTGCCATGATATCCAACATGGAAAAACTTCTCAGTTTTCAGGAATGCATTCAGTGTTTTACTAGGCAAGAGTGCTAATATTACCCCAGTTTCAGAAGATTTAATGGAAAATGATATTAAACGCCGTTCAGAGCTTGAAAATTTGTGACAATTTTTAAAAATATAAGCTTCTGTTTTGATCCCATTCCAATATTTGCTGAAGGAGATGAACGTTATCGAATGAATTTTTTATTCTTACTTGTTAAGTCTAACGTTTGGCAAACGAATTCTAAAGAAGGGTTCACACAACAGTCATTTGATGTCCGTACGCACTTCTCATTGCCCCCACACTTTGTCGCATCCTGGTAAGCACAGCTGCGGGTGAGGCTTAAAAAAAATTTCTATAATGTTAGCCGCACCTTCAGTTTGCTTGCGAAACGTTTTTAGTGACGTTTTTGATATCTATTAAAATTTGTAGTCAGCTAGACCTCAGAAAAACTCTAGTTTATTTTCCAAAGTTCAGTTTAATTTCAGCTTTGAAAATTCTTGATTTCCATTAGGATTCAATTAGACCTGAGAAGCTTTGTAGTTTTGTGCTAAGTATTTAAAGGGACAGAGCAAAGCAATCGGACGTAAAGCACTGCACAGGAGCACCGAAGTCTGTCAGGCGAAACCACCACCTATAGCAGATTAAGCAACTGTTATTGAGTACATGTTGTTCTCTAATATCCACCCTATATTAACAGAAAGCTTCAAACTGCCATTACAAAAATTTTAGTAATGTATTAGGAAATATGACAATAACGAATAGTGGAAACCCTTAATGGTCTACTCGGAGTTAAGTGATGAGGTGATGTTGTCTCTTCACTTCCCAGCAACACTCGTGGTGACTCCGACTACAATAATTGGAAGTAAACTAGCTTTGCGTCCCCCGCGTAGAGACGCTTACACTGTAAAAAAAAAAAGATAAAGAATGACCCATTTTGACATTGACCTCTCTAAGTTAATGACTTCGGTCGTAGTCTATGGAAGCTTTCTGCCTTAGAGGTTGTACGGTAAAAAAACCGTGTAAATGTAGCCAGCTTACTTTCATTCTCATGTTTCCAAAATCAAGTTTCATTCAATGCCATGTGTAAAGATAGGGATCCAGAATGAGCAGCAATTCTACATTGACTATGTTATCACTGTTTCTATACTTTAACTTTATATTAAACATTCTAGTCTGCACCGAAAATGTCTACTTATCTATTACTCTAGAAAAATCTGCGCGATATGACGGCTCCTAGCAAATAGTTATAAAAATTTTATTCTAATGTTATAACTCACATTATACAACATCGAAAAACCCTTCTCTACTTCTTTAAAATAAAATTATGCGAGAATACGGGTACCTTATCGGTAAGATGTTATATTAAGAAAATCAATATCAAAAAGTAAATTATAGTACGTACCCATTTTACCGACATCAACTGATTTTCCGTTTCAGGTGTGGAACCCAGTTAGAAAAACAAATGCATTTGAATACTGTCCGTAGCATGGATAGCATTTCATTCAGATTTTTCATTAATTCGTTGAAGCACGTCTAGTATGGATGCCCTATTCAAGTTACTAATAATAAAAATTGCAAACAATAATATAGATAATAATATGAAGGTGGACGTCATTCCAGTGGTCATCGGAGCTCTGGGGGCAATGTCCAAGAATCTTAAGACTGCCCTGCGAGAGCTGAAGCGCGGCCATCTCCATCCAGGAACCCTCCAGAAGAGCGCTCTGCTTGGAACAGCGCACACCATTCGCAAAGTGCTCTGAGCCTTAAGTTGCGGGATGCGGCCCGGCGCCAGAGTGTAGAGCTGAACATTGCTCAACCGATCCAATTTGGGTCGTGAAATCCCCTCGATAATAATAAAATATTAATAATAGACAAGCTTAATATATATATATAGCTTGAAAAGTGGAAGGCTGATTTATTAAACACACTTCAAAGTAGGGCAGATAAATTAATAAGAATTTACTGTTAAGAAATGATAAAATTCAGGAAGCACTGTTAAAAATAGCTCGTTAGACAACATTGGCTATTTTTATCGAAAAATGATATGGAGTTTCGGGAAAGGCCGTTCTTGGTATCAGGATGAGAATTAGATCGTTTGTTATCAATATAAAACATCTTATGCTGCTATTGTGCAAACTTATAGATGTCATGTAGGAAATACAATATTTGCCATTGATATTTTGATTAAGAAATGTTTCAAGTAAGATGTTCAGTACCAAGTTTAACTATATTATGCATCTATGCACAGTGTTCAAAAATTCAAAAGCAATCTAAGGGCATAGTCATGAGAACTTCAGCAGTGTTTAAAGATTTAAAGACTTCTCACATTTCACATGAAGTTATATTTGATTTTATCCGATTTTTCTGAAAGATAGTACGGTCTATTCAATCTAAGATGGGCAATGCTACTCTGTTAAGAAATTTCCCACAATTTTTTCGTTTGAGTTAGACCAACGCGACTGTATGAAGTTTCAGGTATTTTGAGTAGACTCCACGGAGATTTCCTACATTCTGAAAAACCACAAGTTACAAAATGCGATTTGAGCTACCAACTTACTTCCGTTTAATCAACGTTCACAGATATCATATATAGGTANCAAAGCGACTGTATGAAGTTTCAGGTATTTTGAGTAGACTCCACGGAGATTTCCTACATTCTGAAAAACCACAAGTTACAAAATGCGATTTGAGCTACCAACTTACTTCCGTTTAATCAACGTTCACAGCTACCATATATAGGTATATGCTTCGCGACATTCGTTGAACTTCAGAAGTTGCTATATGCACAATGCAGTTATGAATTTACTTGACGTAAATAAATTGTTACAGATAGTTTTCTTTTAAATTTGTCTCAAAATTCACAAAACTTCATAAGGAAGAAGGTATGATATGAAGCTACCAAGTTACGTACTTGAAAATAAGAGCTGAAGCGTTTCCTTGCAAATTTTACCTACTTCATTAATCCAAGTATTAACAATGTTATAATGGCAGCTGCTATTATATGGAATAACCTTACAACACCCGCATTGAAATCAACTGAAGAGGCAATATTTCGTCTAAGAGTTCATTAAAAATTCTACGTAATCATGTCTCAAATGAATTCTACACACTTGCTGCACTGGAGCCTACACCAATTTTTCTACTTTGATTTTCTCATATATTAAAAATGTCTAAATAAAAGAGTGCTGCAGGAATTTTGCCCCCTTCCTCCACTAAACACAAACACCCACACCACTTTCTAACTTAGAATATCTTGAATAATGAAAATTTGAAATAACATAATGATATATCAATGTTATGTCTTCAGTCATTATAATTTTCTGGGATGATTATTTTTTGATACTTTATGAATAACATCCCAGAGCTAGATAAACGCTACCTACTTGCATCACTGAACACCAACCTTTGCTGACATATTTTTTTTTTCTCGACAGAAATCAAGGTGATATGGAGCAGCTCGCAAAGCTCAACTTCCTTTTTACAGCACCAGCAAATTCTCGCAACTTTTGCTTTTCGGTTCCTTACCACAGACTTTGGTCAAGAAACTTTTCACTTTGACGCTTGCAGAAGTCTTGCGACCTCTGAATTTTCTTCTACCTGAGCGCCTTTTACCACTTTCCGTATTTTTGTGTGCGGTCTGAGCTTTAAGTCGTATTTGCTTGAGGACTCCAACGAGGAGCTCGTCGACTCGGTGGTTCAGGGCGCTCGACGTTTCGATGAATTTGCAGTCATAGGAGGCAGCGAGCTGAGACGCCTCTGTTGAAGGAGAGACAAGAGAGAGAGATAAGTCGGCTAGACTTGATGAAAAGTAGAGAGAAAAGTTATGCCATCGAGTAGAATTACGAGGAAAACTATGAGAGCTGTTTTGGTTTGATGGTTGGAAGTACTGAAGAAATTACAAAGACAAAGAAGGTTACTCTGTTCAGGAAAAACACTGCAAAGTAACAAGCGGGCCGTGTCATACAACAAATATTGAGTAAAATAACAGAAGTAAGTAGTTGAAAATACTGTGAAGTACCGGAAGTGTTGATGCGTCAAATGAAGATACCGCAAATGAACGGAAGTGCTGCTTTAGCAGCGAGGGAATGTCTGATAAAAACAAAAGTGTAACTGCGTTCAGGGAAAAAAAATAAGATACTGCTGCATTAGTTGAAATGCTTCAAGCATGGAGAACGTTTCATGAAATAATAGATGGTTCATGACCATTTCTGCATAGAAAAAACGTGGTAGGAATATTACTTTGCATACGCAACAATCTGCGGTAGCTACACATCTGGTGATGTCGACAATAACTTTCTACACTAATCTACAATATAATAAATACCGATGTGTATTTATCTGTTTATTTATCTGTTTATCCATTTTCTGCCCCGCTTTAACAAAACTGATGGGCGGAAATTAGCCCGGGCTGGAGGCTGTCCATGGTCATCCTGTCAAGTTTTATGGAAAACTGACTGGTAGAAAATCGGCCATGTTGCAGATGATGGAAAACTTATCTTAATCAGGGATTGTTCGAATTCGAACAGTGAAGATATCGAAGGCTTAGTCTGATTTATACGAGTATTAGCTTTTCCATACATCGAAGCTATGGCAGGTATCGGGTGACCTTATGTCTGAATGCACCTCTTGCATTGCTAAAGTTGAAATCGCAGCACTGAAGATATCTGAAGCTTCCATTGGCACTCTCATTCAATTTGATTCGTAGTTTCTTCCGACAGATGATTTCGTTGCATGAGCTTTTCTTCTAACTTTGATGGAATTGTCGTCGAAACATCTTTCAATAACCAAAAACTATCGGACAAATAGAACGAAAACTTTGGAGAAATAATTGTGCAATTGGCAGCCGTTAGAAGAAATATATTGGGCAGGGATTCCTAATAATGAATAACTGGCGCAAGATGGGGTGCGAGATAATCTACCAGCGGGTGCGAAATCTTGTAGAAAATTAGGTTGGACATATAAAATTGTCCGCACATTTTGCGTAAATTTCATTCTCTATCATCCGATGAGAAATTATTTTCGTAGGGGGTGCGAGAACATCGCAAAAGTTTTCCCGGGGTGCCAGGCTTAGAAAAGCTTGGGAACCGCTGTACTACGGTATCTATGATACCAAATCGAATCAATTCTTTTCAGTGTTGCTGAACTGCCAATAAAAGCAATTATTTTTTTTTCCTGTCAGAGAAAGAAAATAAGAGTGTCGCTGCTGAGTAATTATGAGGCCATGAAACCTTATCTGCATGAACTTTAAAGCTGGCAATAGTATGAAGAAACGCATGGTTAATGAAACAGGTTCAACACAAATTCTTCGCTGTCATTTTTGACAACGCGAGCACACTAGTTTTAGCATAATATTCGCCAGAGAGAAAAATGCAAAACTAGAGTTGTGTGCCTTAGAATTAATTTAATATATTCGTGGACAAAGTTAGGTAAATGAAAGAGTTGCCAGCATGTTCAGGTTGATATGTGAGGTAGGACGCCCAGGGGCTCTCGTCTTAGGAAAAGGGCTCAGGTAAGAAATTGAAATCTTCTGTTTTAGAATTGATTAATGATATCCTTAGGTTGTTTGCGAATACCGGTCACCATCGAGTGCGCGCGGCTCACTATATTGTGTGTTCAAGTTGAGCTCACGATACCGTGCACTCAAGTTCACCCCACAATACCGTGCACTCAAGCTTACCTTACAATACCGTGTGCTCAAGTTCAGCTCACGATACCGTGCACTTAAGTTTAGGTCACGATACCGTGCACTCAAACACAGCTCACGATACCGTGCTCTCAAGTTCAGCTCACAATACCGTGCGCTCAGGTTCAGCTCACAATACCGTGCGCTCAGGTTCGGCTCACGATATTGCGTAAGGCAGACAAATTCTGCCATATTTTGACATAAATTTGGCAGGCAGGAGGCAGCCCGCGGTGACAGCACCACAGCTGTGCCAAGCCTCAGTCGTTGACAGAATTGGCAGCCATCGAAAATTTATTATGCGACTCAAGACGACATAATATTTGCAGGAATTCTCAAGGCATGAAATGCGGTCCAGCAGGAGGCAAAATATTTGGTTCGTTGTCGTGAAAAACATTGAAGAAATAGAGAAAATAAAATGTGGAAGAGGAGTAGAAAGATAATCAATTTTCATTGAAACAAGAATGATTATTATTGTATTGTTGCCCTGAGAAAATTGCGTAGGCAAGAAATTGAGTACAATAGTAGGCAGACTGTTTGGTCCCTGGTGAAAAATATGGAAGGAAAGCGAAGAAAACCGAGGAAGCAGAGTAAGAAAATGATGAAGTTTTCAGCCGTACATGAATAATAATTATATTGTTGTCCTGAGTAAATTGCAGAGACAGGAACCTGAGTACAGCAGCAGGCAGAATGTTTAGTCCTTGGCCCGAAATACCTAAAAAAAACATTTAAAGGGAAAATGTTTTGCTTCTAGCAAGAGCGACAGCGAGGGTCGTAACTAATTTTTGTTTTGAAGAAGTTTCTTAACTGATGAAAGAATGATGGTGCAAGATGTCCAATTTTCAAGCAACTGAGTTCTGCTAGATCGTTGAATTTTCTACAGCACATAATTTATTATTGTGCTGCCTGTATTCCGTCCATTATCTATTCGTCCGGCTGTCCATCCACCAAAAAAATATCCATCCGTCCGTTTATTTGTTCCTGTGCGCCTTGCTCTTTCACTAAGATATACTGGTAATATAAAATTGACAGAAACAGTGATCCTGCAAGGGAGAATTTCAATCTTAGTTTATTTTTTTTTTCGCATCACAATTTTGGAGCTTACTTAGGGCGAGTTTGATTGATCGGTAAAATTAGGATTTCGAAGCTTGACTAGTCTCGAACTTCTGACAGGAGCTTTGGCTTTCTCTACTTTGAATAGTATTGCTAGTGTTGTATCTCGGCTTACTGTATGGTAACTCCGGCCAGGTTTATCAAGGTACTTGCATGTTGTAACTCATTTATCTCGTACCTCGAATTACTACGCGATTGTAGAAAAAAAAGTTTTTCCAGCAAAAAATGCCGGAGAGAAGCTAAAAAATCTTGTAGAGTATGTTATATCTTTGCTAGCTTGGGGAAAATTGTAAGTGGTTACAATACTCGAGTCTCAACGTATAGTAAACTAAAACAAAACGCTGATATAATCTACCTGTGGGTTGGTTGTTCGTTCAATGGAAGAAGCAAACCTACACCATTGGTTGTTTCTTAGAAGGAAGATGTAAAGCGACCGTTCATTGGTTGTAGTAGTGAGCTGTAACATCCAATCACAAGGCAGATAGAATACTGCCTAGTATAGCCGTTGTAAGATTCAACATTGCAAGTTTTACAGTATTGTAAATGTTAGTAAATCTGGGCCCAGATTAGGAAGCAGGAATTCTGAAAGGTAGTCGATTAAGGGTCAACGCCTGAAACTTAAGGGTCCGTTCACACTACAAGCGGCGCTGCGCGGTGCGGCAGGTGTGGAGCGGCATTAATGTTTATATATTTTTGAATGGAATAAAGCTCATGTGTTCACACAGCAGGCGGAGCGTCGCGGCTTCAAGCGTCAAGTGCGACTATCCACTATTATTTCAAGGTATTTATTTCATTTGTACTCTCCTTTGAGTGGCCAAAAGACGCTTTTCTGTTCCTATTTGCCTACGGAAACTTGTAGTCCAGTGATGTAAAAAATGAAACGTTTAATTTCCTTACATGAGTTTTTTGATTGGGGAAAATAATTAATTTCTACTGAATAGCCGAATTGCCCTTTTTTATTATTATTCTTTCCCCTCAGAGGGCATAGGATAGGCCATAGGATTCGGTTAGTTTAGGCTCGTCCATCCTATGCTATGGGACAAGGCAACCCCAGGAGGCCCGTTTAGGTTACCTTAGCCATTAGCTAGGTCTTTGGGACGTCTGTTTTCGTGCAATATGTTTTTAATTATTTAATTTGATTCAGTTTTTATGTGCATACACTTGTTATTTATGAATATTCATTGTATAAGAGAAATTTTATTGATATTTGGTTAGAAAGAATTTAATGGGTTCCATTTTAATTCATTAATGTATTTTGTCTACTACTAGAATCTATTACATATATCCACTGAAACATAACACAACCATTTGCTTTGAATTAAATCATATAGGCTAGCATCAAAACTTACGATTTTAAATCATCATACAAAAATCATGATCGATTTTTCTCCCCGTGGCCGGTTTCATTATTGAATATGCGAAGAATCGCGATTCATCTTGACGTATTTTTTTGTATTGATGGTGATCATCTCTATACACTTCTCGTCTTATCTTGACAGGATGCACCCACTGTTTCCGTTTATTTTTCTTGCTGTCCAGCAAAAGGTACGCGCCAACAAACTCCTCCATTGCGACTGATGCAGGTTCACATACCTGACCGCGCTGCTACGCTCAGTGCCGCTTCGCACCGCGCAGCGCCGCTTGTAGGGTGAACGGACCCTAATGCAGCGGGTAGAAGCCAGCGTAGCTGTCGGACCAGGCAAGCCTCGAAAATTAGTTTTATATACTGATCAAATGAGCCCGAAATATACTGTAATTAAGGCTCGTTCAATTGGCTCGTAAACGTCGAACTTAAGGCGAATTCACATTAGCAACTTTCGTTGCCGTCACAGCCCGTCGGCCAACGAACGACGCCGCTACTTTGACGACTGATTGAGCTAGTGTGTGCGACGGCAGACTGTAGCAGGTTGTATTTTTGACGCTGTCGATACGTTCTTCGGGTGAGCTTCATGTTATGAAATGCTGGAATCAATTGCTTTCTTGATTAATATTTTGGGCAAAATAATATCCTACAATTTTACGGTAAAACGCGTGTCACGCTACAGCCATGGCGTCACAGCTTTTAACTTGGGTAAACATTTTACAACCAGCGCGCGAGTACGGGTCTGTTACCTGCTACAATGTACAAAAAATAATGCAGTACAAAGACAGGTTGACCAAACTATGAATTTTACAAGCAAAAACAGTCTTTATACAAGCATATTCTAACTGTTTTTATCTAAATCTTATTTCAAAACCTCATAGTTCAGATATTTCATGATGTGGACACACCTTAACATATTTTTGTTGCGCAAATGAACGCAGCAAGATATCTAAAGGCACTTTACTGGCAATAGGAGATTTATATTTATTCAATCGTTAAAGCTGTTTACATTGTTTTTGGCGTTGTACTGAATGCATGAACTGACTGAACATTTCGTTCTACCATAATAAATTTTCCCACACCGCTGTAACGTCGCCTGCCGACAAAAAATGGCATCAAAACTGTTTTTCTTAATGAACTTTTACGTAGACAATATTAAAGAAAAATGTAGGTACTTGATACAAGTGCATTCCTAATTGCAACCAATTTTCGTTGTGATTCTATGATTATTCTCTGAGCATCATGTGTGGAGCAAGTTTTAATCTGCAGCAACGCACCGTTCACATGCCCAGTCACGAAGACCAACGAGCCTGTCAATAACATTTTCACCGAACGACTGACAGGTTTAAGCAAAGCAAAAGTTACTAATGTAAGCTACCCTTAAGTCAAGCCCATTTGTCCTTGCCTTGAGACGGGCGCCTTGGCTTCGTCTCGTTGACTTGAAATTTAGGAATTAATCTTGAATAAATAACCTATAAGACGGCCTGGACTTTAATCATGCCCCGTAAGAGTTTCTAGCTGTAGCAAGGGTAATCGGCCTGGTTTACATCTGGAGCACGAGTCAATGGGGTAAGATACAAACGCTGATGTCGGATATTTCAGACGAGTGGCATTGTCTTAGATAAATTTTGACAAGCCCATCGACCGAGCCTTTACCCCACAGCCTAATGAAAGCACAGACGAACAGCTGCTAAGCGCAGCTCGGCTCTACATCGAGATTCCTATGACGTCATCGTTCAGCCATCAGCGTTGTGCCGTAAGAATTTCATAACGGGAATGGGTAAAATATTGAAGCTGAGCAGAATTAGGAACTAGAACGCCTTGTGGCGAAAGATTATCACCCGCGGTGGGAGCAAATTTCAACTCCGTCATTTTTTATAGCCAGCTTACTCTAGAGATTTGGCATTTGCCACATCTAGGTCAACCCACCAGATTTCCTAAAAAAACCTCTCTTCGCTTCGCTCGCGGGTGATGAGTGTTAACTAACAAGACATGAACTTATTCTAGGGAATGTACTGCACATTTTTAACGCTTTAGAAAGTAGAATTACTCTTAGGATGATTCAATTTAAAACGCCTTTTGGGATGAGAATTCGCTAGCTATTTCAACCGCCCGTTAATGAGTTAAGTATCGATGAAATTCGGAGAGGCTGGAGCTAGATAGATGAATCTCGTGTCCTGCATACCAACTTATGTTGAAAACAAAAAATAACGACAATGATATCATTAGTAAGCCAAGCTTTCTTGCAAATATATTGACAAACTGTCTGTCTGTACATTCCTTAGTCTGCGGCGATAACTTCACAATCGATGGCTTACCTTAAATGGCATTGTTTGTCTCTATGTAACCAGGGCTATTTCTATATCTCCAGGGCGCCAAGAGTACAGTTCATTTACAGAAGATAGTTATGTCAAATCGAGTGTTTGTGCTACGTTTGTGCATAACTTCAGAATTGTGACGTCAAGCCAATAGCATCGCTCACTGTTAGGTAACTCCACAATGGCGTGACGCTATTGGCTTGACGTCACAATTCTGAAGTTATGTACAAACGTATGCACAAACACTCAGTTTTGACATAACTATCTTCTGTAAATGAGCTGCGGCCAAGAGGCAGCGGCCTCGAACGACGGATTGGAAATGGGTTCGGCTGTTGGGCGTCAGGGCATCCCTTTCTCTGGAACTACGGTTGCAATGCTTTAGCATAGTGAAATTTACCACAAAATCATAGCACTCGCTTAGTTTGTTCCCGGGTATTTGTTCTACTATGGCCGTTTCTGTTTCGTCGCTCATTATTTCCCAGTCGCTGTATATGGCTAACGGTGTCTTGTTTCACTAAACAGGCTTCCAACAAGTCCGTTCCGTGTACACGGACATCAAAGTATACATATAGAAATGAACCGGCGTCTGCTTACGTGACAATAGAAAAGCCTTACAAGACGCCACAGCCGGGTGGCAGCCTATCACACTTCGGCAAACTCATCACAACGAAAAGGTCATTTTGTACTACTGTATAATCTGCATACACAAAAACAAGTATTTATCTTGGAATATTAGTTTTATTTTTTATCGTTCTTTCGTGGTTTTCATATTTCTTTTAACAATTGAGAATTTACATAAGATGAGAAGTATAAATTCTCAATTTGTAATCATCGTTCACTCGTTGCATCATGCTGGCCATATTTTTCCTATGCATGCTCTTCTTTCGCTTGCTTCATCATGTTTCAAAGATTCGTACCATCAACACCATTCTCCATCTTTGAATATCGGTCCTATCTTTACTCTCTTTGCACCCGTCCCACCAGTAATATATTCCAAAGGGCCAAGCTGGCAAAACAGAAATGATCGAGCGAGTCTCTTGGACTTGACTGATGTCATTCATTTCCTTCTAAACGCTCGAGGAGGCGCCGGACTATCTGGAAATGGCTATCTGGGGGGGGGGGCAAATGCTGGGGGTGGCCCATGAAGAAATAACACCCCCTCCCTTTCCTGGAGACTCAGATAAGAAGAAGAGGAAAGAGAAATCGACAAACACTCCAGCTGGAAATAAAAAAGAAAAAAATAAAAAAGAAAGAGATAGGGTGCCAGAATAGGTCAACAGTGTAGCGATCGCCTTAACCGAACGACCTATTAAAGAAAAAGGTAACATCACCTTCACTGAACACCCCAACTATGGAACCCACGTGCACTGCTTCCTGTTACAGATTGATTCTCAAGAGGAGAACACGGTTGTAGTCGAGCACAGATTTGCCAGAGATGAAAAGCGCGTATGATAGCTGCGTCCTTACTCTCAGGGAGTCCCCGTTGCAGGTTAGGTCAGTGCCCTCGCATTAGAAATGAGTGGCAGAAAAACTGCATGATGCTGCATAGCCGTGTGTCATAACTTCATCTCTCTGACTGGGAATAGAATGTCTGACCTCCTGACAACGAATGAGACAGTTTTCTTAGCCACTCTACATTTCGAATTACAGCTTGAAATAAGAAAAAAAAATACTCAATTCGGATATACATTTTTTACTTCAACTTCCAAGCATAAGCTTAAATATATTGAAAGTAAATATATAATATTACACATTGTTGTAAAGGATTGGGGACGTATTTGTACAGTTAATTCTCCCGTCATGTAAAAAATAACTGCTGCAAGGTCCAAACTTTCGTTTTGAGTTTGCTTCGGCCATCGAAGGCCAGAGCCACACCAGTGCATAAAACGAGGTACGACGCAGCAAGTTTGATGCTGAAAAAAAAAAAAACGTAATGATGGGTACTGCAGTCTACTGTCCCTACCGACGCAACCCAAACTGTGTGGCACACCGTGCATTGTTGTCTGCCACAGGCAACGGGCTTTCCGTTTGTTGCGCTAGTGTAGCCCTGGCCGAATAACATGCAGGCTGTGTACGAAAGAGGTAAGAGTTATTCTTACCATAATTTACTAGAACTAGCACTAAAATTACTATTCCTTTGTTAGTGAAAATGCACTCGCATTGTAAGAAGTGAGAAATGTATCATATCGTGAAGTAGTTGAAGCGAATTATAGTGTATAACTAGTAGACTTCACCCTCTAATAAGTATATGAAGGCAAGAAAACTACAGTGACAGCTTGGTCAGCATTTATTGTTCATGCTCGCAGCAGTAATGTTACTTTACAGTAGACTGACTAGCAACGGTAGCACAGATACGATTGAAATGGACTTCAGTCAAGGAGCTTGTATATTGAAGCTCCTTGACTTCAGTAAGCAAAGCGAAATGGACATCGAATTTTAATAGGAAAGTGAATTGTTGCTGTGATTGACGTTTACTTCACGAGAAGTAAAAATTCTTACCCGTCTTGATTATTTTATCGCCATCTAAATAAGTTGGTTACTTTATGTGTTATCGCTGTACAGCATGGGGACAAGAAATGTACAGTATATACATATTCTATTTTCTGATGGTTCAATAAGATCAACATACCATAGCTGCTTCCTCTGCTCATTGATTATTGAAGTTGTTTTCGATTTTCACCTATTAAGCACATACCTCCATACGTATGTGCTTCTTCCAAGGAGCTTCTATATATAAAGAGGAGGGAGCCAAGAGCCTCGCCCGTGAAGCTCAACAGTCTCTTATGGCTGTCAACCAGTCGTCGGATGCACCAATCGCATATCAGTAACTCGGTTTATATGCTGCTCCCCCGTGAAACTCACTGCTCCCCCGTCACTTCCACCAATGAGATTCATGAACGCGTTTCACAGCCACAAAAGATCTGGTTGACTTGCTGGCGAATCTGTGCATGGGTCGCAGGGCTCCCTCCTCCTCTATAGAAGCTTCTTCCCCGAGATGACGGATGAAACATTTTCAAACTGACCGCTTGGGCAAAAAATAAAAACTCTGAAGATATTCTATACCATTTTATTATTATTATTAAATCACAACAGGCTGGCGACGTAGGAACGGAGAAATTCCATGAGGTTAACAAACCCCCACGCAACCAGCCCAGCGGGTGGAGAAAACAAAAGAATGAAAAAAAAGAAGATCCGAAATCACAGAATAGCTCTGTGTACAGATCGTTT
>LQNS02278163.1:12499904-12526254 GCA_001587735.2 Parhyale hawaiensis
TTTTATTTGCTCTTAATAAATACGAACCTTTTGAAATATTGTGCAGTTATATAAAATTTTGTGTATGGAACTTGTGTAAGAAATTTTAGAGTATTTTACTGTATAAATTCTATTAGATTTTCTGCTATTGCTACAGAAACTATGAATGGGTGAACGCATAATAAATACGAAAGAAGTACGCTTATCTTCTCTTCCCACGGTGTGAAAATTCAGATTTCAAAATCTAAGAAAAAAAGTGGGGTACCCTGCAATCTTTTTCTTCGGCGAAAAAAAAAGTTGGGTACCTTGCAATCTTTTTCTTCAGTATTAGATGGGGGAAAAATAGAACTAATAAGATAGGAGAAAATTCAAATTTGAAAAGGCGAAAAAAATTGGGTACCTTGGAATCTTTTTCTCTAGTATTAGATTGGGGAACAAAGGGGGAAGCCCAAAAGTCGGCGGGAGTTTTTGTGAAGTGTTAATTTTTTTGCCGTCATTTATAATGACGGCACGGGCCACTAGTAGAACTAATAAGATAGGAGAAAATTCAGATTTCAAAAGGCGAAAAAAAGTTGGGTACCTTGGAATCTTTTTCTTCAGTATTAGATAGGGGAAAAATGAGGAAGCCCAAAAGGCGGCGGGCGTTTTGGTGAAGTGTTAATTTTTTGCCGTCATTTATAATGACGGCACGAGCCACTAGTGATTGCATAATTATTTACAATAATTTTACTACTATAAGCTCCATGGCGACATTAATATATAATTATATGTATGTTAGTATTTAGAAGATGGTGACAACGATTACTATATTTTTTACTGCATATACTTGCATTATTACCCTATTAACCTGATGATAACATTATTAAATTTTACTGTGTTATTAGCATGCACATAGTGATGTTAACAGCATTATTATGTGCTAAAAATAGTATCATAAAAATACTGGTATCGTGATTTACATAATTACTACTATTATTGAGCTGTTACTGGTATCAAAATGATCTTCTTTAAGACAACTTTTATTATCACAATTAAAGACGCTACACCACCTACTGTCAACTCTTAAACAATGAAAGAAGCATAAACTTTCTTGAACTTTAGAGCCACCAAACAAGGTAGTAAATTTTGATGAGAATGTTTTGCATGTATTTTTAGCTTGTGCTTCTATCTGGATCATATCTGAAAAAGTTTATTTAACAATTGTATGCATCAGCCTGTGTGCATCTTTCAATTTGTTTCGTTTTTATTAGTATTAGGTATCACGTACATTGGCTCGAAGTTATTTGTGCTTTTTAGCGAAGGCCTAAGGTTTTATAATTCATATCCGGCAAGCCTGTCGCATGCAATGTCATACTAAAGTTAAGTTGTGAACTTTAGCCTATAGCGGACTTCACTATAGGTTGACTTTGAGTGCACCCGTGGTTGTAGTGTACACGTAACTACGCTGTAGATGCAACTACGAGTGGCGGTAAGTCGGTGGAGCGGATGTAGAAGTAGAATACGTAGAGTGGCAGCAATCCTGTATCGCTATCTCACGATGCGACTCGGTCAGTATGGATTCGCTCAGGCTTGAGCTCTGTTACGGCGGTGGTAGTTCGGATATTATTCACTCAAATGAGGTTATCATATTATTGTATTTCAAGCAGCATAAGTTGACGAATCACAATGCTAGACTGATCGATAGACAGAGCTATAGAGCTCAGGCGTGAGCTTGATGAGCACTAGATCCGAGGCAGGCTTGGATACGTAAGCTATATATGTACAGCGCATTTATATAACTCCCGATAGAGTTAGATCATGGGAGGGGGGGGAGGGAAATGCGTCGGATGATACGTTGAGGCAGGTGTTTATATATAAGTGCCAGAAGGGTGTGAAAGTCCTGCAGTTCACAAAATTTCAGTTAGTCTTATCATCATTATGCGGGGGGAACTCTCAGAAGCAATATCTTTCTGTAATTGTTTGTGTCAGTTTAGTGAAGTTTCAATTCATAACATAATGTTCGATCTGTCACAAGCTATTGAACTGAATATTTATGTATTAATTTAAGAAAGTTTTAATTTATCGTATTAGCAGTATCATCCGCCGAAATCTCGAGTTGTCTTTAGCGATATGATACTGAAATTATTGTTGTTAACTTAACAGAGCTTCAACAATTCATTTTATAAATACCATCGTCCATGTATCGAGCGCTTGTGAAGTTATTTAACTGGTGCTTATGCAGATTCAAATGAAGAACTATTCTCAATACTTACTTATATTGTCCATTGGGGTAATCATTCACCTACCTTTAACCTCGGGCCACTCTATATGTACGTTCGACCGAACATCGTAATGCAAGGATACGCAGCTCGCATGGCTTTCACGCTACCGTAGCTATGCTACCGAGTTTAAATGCATCTCAATACGACAAGTGAGCCGCTAATGTTCACTTCAAGTTGTCCGTGCGAATGCATATGTGGCCTCGGCATAAGAATACCATGCATATATAACATCTTCCCCGCCTCAATGTTGCTCTAGACATCGTGCTGATACTCTGATCTTCTGGATGAGCGGGTCGAGGCGCCTCCATTACGGGATACTAAGCGACCATCTGCAGCAAGTTCTCCGGCGATTTTCATGTCATTTTAAAAATCCTGCCGAATGGAAAGCCGGCGATACGAAGCTGGAGCCTTTGGGTATTTAGAGCGCTATGTGAAGGGCTGGTATTAGCATGAGCGTCATGCGGGGCTGAAAGTGATGTACTAGAAATGATACCGGTCGTGAATTATGCTAAGATTTGAGCTGACCGACTGGGCGGTTGGGTAGTGTCAGAAAGAGGTATTAACATGACTGTGTTATTGGAAAAGTAGACGTGGAAGTTTATACTATGGGTTCTGAAGATGCTGGTCGTTCTTTTTACTGCGTGTTGATATATTTAAGGACAACGCTGAAATTTCTGGATAGTGTTGATAGATGATTGGGAATGTTGAAGACACTATTTTTGACGAGATTTATGATCTAAGTTCCGCATACTTTTTCTAAAGGTAAGGCACTAATTGTGTAAAACTTATTTTATGTATCTGGATGACAACGATCTCTATACTAAATTCTAAAGGGTAATAGTATTGCTTCAATTAGTCATTTCAATATTATTGTGAATCTTTTTTACTGCATACAGACTGTTGAAATTCTTTGATTGCAATGTAACCTTTTCAGTTACCTGGACATCGTGTTTGCCACTATTATACATTATACAAATCAACTTTAGAATTAAGTTTAAAAGGCCATCAAATGTATTTTTGTATTTCCAACATTTTGTCCCTGCAGCTGCAATAAATTACATAAAATAACTATCAGGTATTTAAACATCCGATACAATATATTTTTGTACTTACCGATAGTTAATCTGCCGAATGGAAAAATTATTGACTGACATTTGATCTACACTGTGACGTTGAGTTACGTAAAGCAGCTATGGTAGGTATTATTATTTATTCATTATTATTAATATTTCTGCCCTCACCGACATTTCATCTGCAGGATGATCGACGAGCTGAATTTCCGACTCCTCTCCGTCGAGCAAAACCGACACACTCTGTTCGCCGAATTCATCATCTGTGGGAACGATTTTTCTTAGTAAACATTTATAAGTTTTTCAATAAGTAGAAATAGAAAAGTCGCAAAACGGGGAGAGTACAAAAACCCAGGAGAGAGATATTTATTGTATGAGAAAACCAATTTTAAATAGGACAGGGGGAATAATGTCAAAAATGTAAATAACAAAACAAAAATGCGGTGACAAATCGGAGCTAATTCGAAAATTTACAAACGCAACGCCAAACACAGAACAACGCCAGAAAACAACACTTTGATATACACTGAGTCCTTAGCCTCAAACAGACTTTGTCTCCCGTGCCGCTGTCGGCGGACACACAGACACATCCACAACACTACCGCCTTGAATGCATAACTTTCGTTTCACTACAGCGACCTTTGGCAAAACTAAAACCGACGATCCTCTGAGCACTACCGCACGGACGCATCACCATCTCCACCTCAGCTTTAAAGTCAAGTGGCACAATATTGCATATAAGGAATTACTTACATTTTCTACGTGTAAACAATTAATAGGTATGGCTGCAAATTCAAGATTAATTTTATGGATAGCTGCATTTGTAATTTGAAATTTGCTGATTTGCAAAACGAATCTCAAATATAGAGAGAGTTTTGTCTTAACCTGAGTAAGTCAGTCTTCACTTTTCTCTTGTGTTACTTATTTTTTCTCACACCTACTTCAGTTTCCTTCATTACCCCATTTTCTTTCACTATCTCCATTTTTCTACATTGTCTTCATTACGCCAAAGTGCCCTTATCTATCACACACTGCCACAGTATTATTATTTGCTCCACAATACTCTAATTTTCCCACACCGCCCTCATTTTTCCCACACCGTTCTCATTTTTCCCCATACTGTCCTATTTTTCCGAAACTGTCCTCATTTTCCTCATGCTAATCTTTTCCTTCAAGTATTCACTGGTGCCCGGGCAGAAATGCCCTGCCTCAGTAATTTAGACTTAAGTAGACAGGTAACATTACGGCGGACCAATCACGCCGAGCCTGTTAATCAGGGATTCGATGAGCTTCACTTGACATGAGTTTTAATTACAGTGGCGGATGACCTCGTCTCTAGCTAAAGGATGGCCACATGGACGAGACGGCGGGCGAGACGCAGAATATTAAAGGGTCAGTTTCGATCGTGTCTTGTTTTGGCATACGGGGCAGCTGGACCGCATGCTAAGCTACAGTCTGGAACTCAATGATAGGTAAAGTATGACTTGGAATATTAGAGGAGGATCTGTTTCGATGGTGCCTCGTTTAGGAACATGGTGCTGGGGCACTTCGCTTGTCTGAAGATGATGGTTTGAAGTATTAAGATAGACACTAAAAGAGACTGAGAATGTTAGAGAGCTTGAAGGGAACCAAAATGTGAGTCGTAATTTGCAGCGACAGAATGCTGCACATTTTCTTCGTTTTCAAATCATAATCTATGAAACGCAGGCTATAATTATAAAGTAGTAGTAGTAGTAAACTTTTTGTTTACACGCAAATTTCGGATGACATATCCAGTAGGTAATTGAAAACTTTCAGCAACTGTCGCTTATTTTTGAAAGAAAGGGAGTATAAAACCACCTTAATTTGTTACTAATGTTATTACTTTTTTTTCCTAAGAAGCAGATAATATTTTGCACGCCCAACTGTTCAATTTTAGTAAAGCAAAGGCTAGACAAGGAGAAGGTTTCAAGCCTCGGCTGTTTTGTGTATTTTTCCTCATTGGATAAACGCTTTCATTATGTTTTTTTCTGCGCAAGCGAGACGGAATTTTCCAGAGTAAATGGGGGCTCCTTAATTAGGCTAGGATAGGGGCTGTGCACAATGTGTCTAAATAAGGCAGTAAACATGACTCGGGGTTGCAATAGTGATAGGGTTTTTGCAAAATTAGTATTTATATAATGATGCATTTTTAGTACAGCTACTGGTATTATCAGGGATTTGAGAGATGCTGTTGACATAGTGGGAACTAGAGGATGGCTGGTAACATTAGCAAGGACTATATGATGGCTGCTATTAAAATTTACATGGTCTAAAGAATGGCTTCTATCACTGGTAGTGTCGGTATCCATTAGTGAATAAAGAATGAAATGTAATCATGAAAGAGCAAACATTTTCCTTTGATAATATAAACCGTACAAAACTACCTCTCATCAGTTTATCTTTACCAAAGTATTCCTAATAAATATGTCGACTATAATAAATAAAAGCTAACGTTTCGGGAATACTGTGTTTCCCATCATCGGAGATTTTAAAATTAACCTATCAGCTATTTATAAGAAAGGAGTCCTTTTTTAATTCAGTTATGGAGAGGAGAGGAGCAAGGGCGTAGGTGCTATCAGAGGGGAGTTTAAAACATGATTGAAGAAATCCACCTGGAGAGGCCGGACGCCGGTACCTGTACAGTCAGAGCATGGGAAGCTAATTGTGAGCTATGTGAAGCGGTGCAGCTGAGGTCATAATGTTGAGGCTAGGTCTTGTTCTGTGGATGTTGTGTGATACTAATACTGTGAGCTCGATTGAGTTAGAAAAGTCTATGATGGAAAAGTCATTTTTGCTTATGGGATGGTTGTTTTACTCAGCACGTAGGTGGGGAACTGAATGTGAGGGTTTTGTGAGAGGTAAACCGGTACGACTGGATACACCTAAATGTTGGTCAATGGGGGCTTTGAAGCGTTGTCCAGTGCTACCGATGTATGAGGCACTGCAGGCCTCGCACTGGTAACGGTAGATAACACTGGACAGAAGTAGTGTGTGTGTGTGTGTGTGTGTGTGAGGGGGAGGGTTGTTTGAAGTAGGTCCCTATGGTAAATGTGTTTTTCTAAAAAAAAATTGGTGAAGTTTATATGTGGGTAGGCTTCAGAGAGGAACGCTTTCAAAGAGTTAACAGCACTAACACAGGTTTCGTTGTAGTACGGCAGTGACTGAAAGAAGTTCAATTTACGGACCGAAGGTATGTTAATGCTGCTAATGCTGGGATCGAACAGTTTATCTAGGATTCCGGCATTTATATACCCTCGGTCCGTAAATTGGACTTCTTTCACTCGCTGCTTTTGGTAATTATTCAGTTTTCCTGCTAATTTTATAACTTTGCACATAATACCAATGTGTAGATATCACATTTTGTTTAGTTCGTAATTTTTCCCTTTAAAAGGCTAATTTTAAATGGTTGCATGTAATACATATTAATTTGCACATTTTTTAACCTTCTTTCTTTTGCTTGGAAATTCTTCGCCTCATTTCTTCTCACCTTTTTTTTTGCATGGACATTTCTTACATTCAAATACCAATGTTAAATGTTTGCATGTAATACTACCATGAGCACTTCACCTTTCTTTCTTTGGGCATTTTTCATTTTCAGCTGCCAATTCTCCACACTCAGAGCCAGACTTAATGAATAAGACATGAGTCTCAATGAGGCGTTCCACACTCAGTAGCTAACTAATGACACCGCCCCGAGAGCTGGAATGAAGTGTCACTTCCATTAATTCTGACTAATTAGAATTACATAACGAATGCTGGCTTGCCGCTAACACTTTTGCCCGTCTAATTAAAACGAGAACCGAAAGCCTAACGAGTGCCTGAATTAATGAATCTTTTCAATAACAGCCGAAGGAACGGCCATGTCTAGCGGGCAATGAGAAGGCAATCGATGCCCTAAAGAAGGCCATGTGACGGAAATTTACTTCTTTGCCGCTGCCCTAAATAGAAATTGATGGTGTTTCTGGATGCAGTGACAACGATAGTTATTGCAAAGATTGGGAGAGTAAGCTAATGGTCATGTAAACTGTTTTTGTTTCCAGTGGCAATCAATATAAGGAACATATTATCGTGATGTAAATAAAAGGTAATCTGTGAAAGGCAAAAGACGGTACACCTAATGTTTGTTTCTGTGCTGGCTGTGTGAATGTAAATCGATGGCTTCTGTGTGTTACACACAGTGAAATGTTCGTTAATTTTTTAGGAAATATAATTGGAAAGAATCATTGTTTAACTTGCGTATATAATTTTTTTCGGCGATAGACTAAGGAACAAGTGTGTTTTTTAGCGGACACACGTTATATTAGCGTTTGAATAAGTCTCATAAGGGTTAGAAAAATACATTCGACAAGACACATTGAAAGTGTATGCTATACTGCAGCGTATAAAACACAACGTTTTATCTAAACACAAGAGGTATTATTGAGAAATTACTCTCTACAACAAGACCATTCACTTACCTATAAATATCGCTCATGCACTAGATATTTCTTTGGGAAATGATAAATAACACTTGGGAACTAGCATTCTGTAGCCAGAACTCTTTCAACTGTATTTTCATTAGTTGCACACTGTGATTCTAAATCTGAACACCGTTCTTGTCTATGTGTGCCATTCCACTGATTCTTTTATTACTTCAGTTCTATTCCTACAGAATGCCTGCTACAGTAGTAACATTTTCAGAGGAGTCCTATAACATCATTCCTGGGAGAAAGTTAAGTACGAAAGTCAAAAACCTGAGGTGCTACCAAGATTCCAGTTGCTGATCTGGAATCAGCGTCAAATACTGCCTGAGGAGCAGTTTTTAAATTTTCAGCAATAATTTCTTGCTTTGTGCTATTCATATGTCACAATACCTACACAGTGCCAGTAAATATCGCTAAGAGAAATTTCTTCAGGAAATTAGAAAAATAATACTCTACGTTTCTAAGGCTGATCACTGGCTAATGAATGTCACGTACTAGGAAATATTCATACATAAATATAAATAAATGAGGAATTATCATAGATATGTTGCTAAGACTGAAGCGTGAAAAGAAATACCGCCCAATAGGGAATTTCCGTATAAAATTAGACGTCTGATCGCCTGCCATTAAATATCACCTTATAAATTTCTCAAAGGAATGAGGAATTACTGAGACGTTACTCCCAAGACTGACAGCAAGTTTTAATGAGGATGCGGGAGAGGTGTGATACATTTCTTGCCGTAAAAGGAAGCTAATCGAAAGTTTTAATAGGAAATCTAAAGAGTGATAACTTCGTTACCGTCAATAAGAAGTTAATCGAAAGTTTGATTAGGTCATAGAGCGCTTTTATGCGTGGGGGCGCATCATGACGGCATATTTGACTTTGTAAAAAGGCATGTTCGATGAGCGGAATATGCCAGGTAGTAGAGAAAGCTATTGAGTTTATCTATTAAGCCCGTTGCACACGACGGTATTTGTCTTACGTTTCCGCTTCACAGCTTTCGAATGTTACGTTCTGGTGCTGCATACACAGCCGTGTGTCTACTACTAATCAACTAGATAAAATGGTAGCCATCATGCCAGCTGGGCGACAGATACCACTAGCAAAGTCTTACAATGTTTTCTCATATTTTGAGTGATTAAACAACTCAAAAAGCACAGTAATTTTTTGTTGTTTGAACAGGCGCAGCAACACACGTGACGTGGAAACACAGGGAAAAAATTTATTGTCTGCATAGAGCTTTAGACGGTTCACGAACTTCATTGCGTCGTTATCTGATACAAGTTTTGCGCTTGTAGGAAGAATCAGAATAGTTAAAAAAAAGGAGCGGGTGGCCTGCGTCTTCTATGTTTCCTTGCTCATATGGCAGGACCGCTGGCTGCCTATTGCCCTATCAGATTTCAAGTTTTTGTTTTATCCCCGTCGCTGCTATAAAGGATTTTAGCGTTTGGAGCGGCCAAGAATTTTGTGAGGGTTAGGGGCGCAAGTTTCACCTCGTCAAGTATTTCATATGGCACTGAAAAAACGTGGGAATTTAAGGGCTACACCTTAATGGACTACATGCAGCTTTAGTTAAGCACTTAGGAGTCAACAAAGACCGTTTAGGCAGGATTAACTCTACTAAAAAAGCAAGTAGCTTACTTTTTCTCGTCTCTACTGAGTAGCAAGTAGCCTAGTTCAATTCATCTCTACTGTTGCGTAACAAGTAACGTTGTAGCTTAGCCTGCCTCGTCTCTTCTGTTGGGCAGCCAATTTAACTCGTCTCTTCTATTCAATTTGTGCTGTTGAGCAGCAAGTAACCTAGTAGCCTAGATCGCCCCTACTATTGAGTAGTACGCGACCTAGTAGCCTAGATCGCCCCTACTATTGAGTAGTACGCGACCTAGTAGCCTAGATCGCCCCTATTATTGAGTAGTACGCGACCTAGTAGCCTAGATCGCCCCTACTATTGAGTAGTACGCGACCTAGTAGCCTAGATCGCCCCTACTATTGAGTAGTACGCAACCTAGTAGCCTAGTGCGTAACTTCACTTGAGTTGTAAGTAACCTAGAAGCCTAGTTTATTTCGTCTCTTCTGTTCAGAAGACAGCATTATTGGAGCACAATTACACAGTTACTACAGAGAAGTAGTAAGATATTGCACAGATATCGTGCCATTTTACTCAGGAGTAGTAGGGCAGTGTAGAACTGTATTACCGGTTCACAAGTAAGTAGGACATCCGGGCAGTTGTAGTTTCGGCTTACACATACATATGTCGTACAGCTATAAATACTCTACAGTAGTTGTAATACCACTATAAATAGCTGTAGAGGCAATCTTTGAGTTATAAGGCATTATTCTATTCTACGAAAGCACATATAGAGGTGCTCCTACAAATCTAGGTAGAAGATTGGAATCTAAGGGGTAATATGCCTACTGATGTATATAAGCAGCAAGAAAGAATTTTGTACAGTGGTTTTTTAGTTGTATGATCCTAGCCGACCGTAAAATTTGAGGATCACCTGTAGTTTCGATCATATTACACTTGTGTATTCCTGCGATTCATAGCCGTAGTTCCGATTTATAGGCGCGTACTACCCCTGTAGTTTTGGTTATACGTGCGTACTACAGCAATATACAGCTGTAGTTCCGGTTATGCATGTGTAGTACAGCTATGCACAGCTGTAGTTCCGGTTATACGTGCGTATTATAGCAATACAAAATTGTAATTCTGGTTGACAGTCAGTATTTGGTGGCAAACTCGTGCGACGTTAAAGCTGCTGTAGCACTGAGCTCCGTGGTCAAAGAGACGCCTTTGTTACGCTGCAAACAGCTGCGTTGACTTGCCTTTCCTGCTGAATTAAATTTTCAGCTTAATCCTTGCTACTACTGCTGCAGCATATGGCTGTTTTTTTGCTGTTTACAGCTGCACAGGCTGGCTGTTATTGAGAACTGAGATATTTCTTAGATAGGTAATGAAGCTGTTAACAGCGGCACAAGCTGGTTATAGCTTTTCAAAATTAACATTTTCCTTTCGTACTTGTGCTCTCGACAAGTGGACAGACTTGCTAAATTTAAACCTTTTCTTGCGCAATTATGGTCTTTAGGAGTTTCAATCCCAGGTGCTAATACTAAATTTCAAATACTTGCTGCAGGAGATAGAGGTATGGTCCTAGGTATTTACAATTGTGTGTGTGTGCATAGGTCAACAGCTTCACCTCTCACTGCCCACGCATTCCAATTATTGCCAAAAGCCAGCTTTGCCAAGCGTAAAAATAAACTCCCGCAATTTTAAATTCGAAAAACGGCAGTTTTTCGTGAGCGAGAAAGTTTCTGCAGTTTTGATTGTTAGTGGCAATTGGGTTACCTGTTCCCGGCAATGACAGCGCAGCTACAGGAGGTGCCTGAGTGCCGTTATACGGCACCGATTCTGTACTTTCAGTGCAGAAATGTTGAACTTATTTACTCATACTTTTTTACTTATATTTAAATAAAAGTTTTTAGGGCATAGTGGTGTTTTAGGAAACGGGTGTAAAATAATTGCACCAGTATTTTTGAGCCAAGCGAGGGAAGCATGGCATATCATGTTTACTTTTGCCAAGGTCCGGTGTTTGTGGAGTTAGTCTTTTGTCAGTTTGTCACCAACATAACTTTTAAAGTTATGGACGGATCGTTACGAAATTTACAAGGTTTGTTAAGTACATTATGAGGAACAGACCATTAACGTCTGGTGAAGATCCGTTCTACCGTTTGTTTGTCTGCTTGCCTCATTTTTTAGGTAGTATATCTAAAAAAATTATGGACGGCACTTTTAGGAAGTTTTCAGGAATTTTCGGGGTTGTTAATAAGAACAAATGACAAATTTCTCTATTGATCTGTATTTGTCCGTTTGTCTGCATGTTTTTATGCTTGTCAGTAACAAAACTCAAAAAGGTATGAATGAATCTTCATGAAAATTATAGGAATTGTTAGAAATATTAATAGCCATAAATGGCTAAATTTTAGTGGACCTTTAAGATAATTACAGAACTTATTGTTATTATCAAGATGCACAAATGACCAAATTTTGATAATGACAAAAATATAATCCTAGTTTCAGGATCAATTTAAATTTTTCGTCAACATTGCCTTGCTTGGCGGAGGTATGTGCTCTCAGGGTGCTCTAGTTCATACGCTAGGTCTAGGCCACTGAAGGTTTCTAAAAAAATGATTACTCATTATCAATTGTATAGACGGAAGTGCATTTCAGATATAAATAAACAAATACATAAATGAATGAGCAAATTCATAGACACCGACACATTTTTATGTTAGAGTTTTCTATATAACTTTATTGCTTCAATAGGCCAAAAAATGACTGTATTTTCACTTTATCCATGTAGGTTCCATACACATACACATAATTCGAAGGTGTGCAAATTTCATCGTAACAGTACCAAGCTTCAAGTTATAATATTATTACTACTTCCCATCTTTTCCAACTAGGCTTCGATGGCAAATTTGCTCCAGTAATGCAAAGATGCACAGGTCTCTAAGAGGATTCCAACTTAAAAGCTTTCCTCTGTTGCCGCGCTCTGTTCATAGAAAGAGAGACTGGACTCGTAAGAAAGAGATAAACCGGAAACTAAATGCCATCTTTTAAAAATAATGCTCCGGGATCCTCTCAGCAGTTAGGTATTATAATTGTAGGAAGCTCGGAGCTTCTTGCCTTTCTAAATAATGGAATGGTTCCTGTGACAGCTGACTGTCGCCTGAAGTGGATGAATACACTTACATTATTAAATTTTATGTTAAACATGGAAAGTGTTTTTTCTCTCCTACATAAAGAAAGAGCTCCTGTGACAGCTCACTTTTATCATGAGTTGACGATGATGACTATATTATCTTTTATAAAAAATGGATAGTGTGACTATAGTCACTTTTGTCATGAGTAAACGATTGTAACTATATTCACTTTTATTAAAAGTAAATTATGGAGACTATATTTCCTTTTATCAAGAATAAACTAAGATGACTATAGTCTCTTTTAGTTTAAAATTGAAGAGTTCCTTAGCAGTGTAAATAATGAAAAAGCTCCTATATCAGCGAACTGTCGTCAGCAGTAGATGGTGGAGGTTATATCAATTTTACATTAAAAGTTCGGAAGCCTCTTCCAGTCGCATATAGTGGAAGCTTTCCTGGGACAGTTGACTCTCGTCGTCAAGAGTAGAAAAATATAACTATATATATATTTTTAAATATTATGCCAGGACTAAAGTAAAAAAATAACGATTAAGAAAAAAAAAAATTTAAAAAAATGCCATCTTTCCCTATTTCTGAATTGTCAATCAATTATTTGACAGACGAAAATTAAACATTCTGGGTACCTGTTTGATTAAAAATTTATCGCTAGGTGGCACGTGGGGTAGCAGTGATTATATGTTTCCTAATGAATCAATTGCCACTGGCGTTCATTGGTGCCATGAATATCACCTTTGTTTCCTCCATACAGCGTGACAAGAAACAATTACAGTACGCTACCTTTGATGTGTGAATACAATTTTTTTTTAGTTATTTTTCAAGAGAAGTGTCAAACATTTAAAATGTGAATAGTAAGTTAATGCACAGGTATGTTGTAGCTATAAAAACAACTAGAGAAAAATAAAATGGAGCCATTTCTCTCGTCTTTTGCAACATCTGCTTATCGCATGGGGTTCTGCTTTTACGCCAGATTATGCAACATCACTTTCTCGTCAACATGGGCAAGAATAGCGGTCTGACCAGTGAAGAAAAGATCAAAGTGACCACGTTATTGGCTTCTGGTAAGACAACAGTACAAGTTTCCAAGGAATTACAGCGTGATCACCGAACAATTAAGGCTTATGCAATTGAAGGTAAAGTCAACAGGAAAACTCCGGATAGAGCCTTTACGAAAAAATTGACTGCTAGGGATATGCGACATTTGAAGGTTTCTATCGCTAGAAAACAACTTTCTACAAGAAAGGCAAGATTTGAAGACGCTGGAGCCCCAATACTAATCAAAAGGACAAGATGTGAGGTTCTGCAGGGGCTAGAGAAAGTGAAAAAGGCAATTAAGCAACAACTTCTAACAAAAACTCACAAAGAAAATTGGGTCAAATGGGCTAAAGAGAATATGAAAACTGATTTCTCCAATGTCATATTTACTGACGAATGCAGAGACACTCTTGATGGTCCAGATGGATGGGCGTCTGGATGGGTCCTCCATGACCGACCTCAACAGACGGTTTAAGCGTCAATAAGTTGGTGGAGCCGTAATGCTTTGAGCCGGGATAGTAGGTGACACCCTTATTGGTCCATTTGAAGTGGCAGAAGGAGTTAAACTGAATGCAGAAAGGTACTGCCAGTTTCTTTAAGCAAACTTGATTCCATGGCTTGATGACCAGACTATCGCATACAGATTGAAATTGGTATTTCAGCACGATAACGCTCCCCTACAGCGAGCACGGTACACTGCTTACTGGCTTGCTGATGGAGGATTTAAATCAAAAAGGATTATGACCTGGCAGCAAATACCACCGATTTAAACCACATTGAGAACCTCTGGGCAATGATCAAAAGGAAGGTCTATGAAGGTTCTTCAGTTGTCGAGCACAGTAAGCCTGTGGAATGCAGTAAAAACAACTACAGATTCTATTCCACCATCTGAAACATCAAACCTGACAAAATCTGTTGATAATCGCCTTATAAAAATCATGAAAAATGAATGTTACCATGTTCAAAATTAACTTGTTTTGTTTACACTAGTGAACTCTTATTTCATTATTTATTGAATTATTTTGGTTATAATTTCTTGGTTTTGAACGTTTAATAAAAATAGTCCTGTTCTCTTGTATTTATTTCCTCCTTATAACGTATTTATTAACTTGTTGCAGAATCTGAGGCAACAGTAAAAAACTCGTAAACAAGCAAATTGTATGATAAACTTAGGAAATGGCTAAATATTTATTTTACAAGTGTTGTTTATATTTGCAACATAGGCATATATTTAGTTATTATTGATATTTCAAAGTTGGACACTTATCTTGAAAAGTAAAGTAAAAAAATTGTATCTGCATAATCAAAGGTAACACGCTATATATCCTCCTCTAACTACACGCATTTTGTTCTTGGTCTGTGAGTCACTCAAGACCGTTGTGAAGGATTAGGAAGATGAATGCTTATTGAATAGGTATTTATCTGCTGAACGGCACCCACTGTGAATTTTTTATGCTGCGACTTCATAATATACAAATTGAGCAACTCAACGGAAGAAAACGAGAAAGACATTCCTAAAGGCAGAACCATTTAGAAGAGTGAAAGGTGAAAGGGATTCTTTGCAGTAGTTATTTTTTGCCTTAATTTATTAACGACAAGAATCACTCGTATGAGAACATCAATCACAATAAAACATTACTTTATCTCCTTCTTTAACTGATCTCAATTTACACAATCTGTTCAGCCGGTTTATGTGGTCCATGGAATGCATGCATGGCTTCCCCGCTCGACTGGAACCGATGGCTGGATTGGAAGTGCCAATGACAGGTCAATTCCGGAGAGTGTTCCAATGTAGTGTACATGATGGCTCTGACGGATCTGCATTAGCTGGAACGATAATCGAGCGTCTGTGCCCTCCCCCCCCCCTGTCTGCCCCCTTTACCTCGAATTTCCGTCCATTTTTAGAGAATACGGTGGACAAGCGCTGCCAGTATTTAATTATACCCATGGCGTCGTTCGACGTTATATCGCTGGCGGTGTTTGAGCGGGTTGCGAGAAAAATGTATAGTATGATTCTGCTTGTATATTAGTTCCATTCATCCGTCATAGGGCGCGGTGTGCGTTCAGTATTTATGAGAAGGAAAAACTCCGACTTACTAGAAAATGTAGCTTTGGATGGAAGAAACATCAACCATAGTTGTGGATTCTACGGTTCTTGAAAAGCTTAACCTAGTACGAACTAAAAATTTTAAATGGCTTTCATAGGTGGCCATGTTACCAACTTTCACCGCCTTTGCACGTCATATAATATTCCTATGGATTACCTGTTTCTGTGTTGATGGGCATGGACATTCCTTACGTGGCCCTATGTACTAGGTTACACAATGAGACATAATGTGAACAGTTATGAGGATTTCAACTCAGAAGTATATTCTGAATAAGAAAGAATAAAATGACACACAAAGACGCTCTCGACGAGACAGTCGCAGAGCCTGCTTTATTTTGCAGTGTATTTTCGGTATAAAATAAAACAGAAAAATAACTAGTTACCGTGGAATTTCCGTGGGTCCAAAATAATATTTGAAGAGCAGACATTGAATAAAAAGAAAATAAGGATGTAAAGTATTAGGAACAAAAACAAAGATAACTGGAAGCACGCAAAACCAAAGAGGACAAAAGGAGTTATAAATTATTACAAGCGGGGGTTAAACAAAGGCGTTTCAATAATAATGAAGGACAACGCTACCCAACTAAAAACCAGGGCCGTCACCGACAGTAAGCTCATAATTCAGCTTCTATGCGAGCCGTGACGACCATAAAATTTTGTTAGGGTAGCAGTACCTCCGATAGATAGAAAGCGTGCAAAATAAAAAAAAAAAGGAGAACCATTGTAAATCTCATTCGACGCTCAACCATTATAAATCTCTTTGAATCCTTAACTTGTCGGACATTTTCATGAGCAACAAGTGAAATTAGAGTGTAAGGACACAAAGAAAAATTCATGAACAACTATTTCCTACTAGTGATACAATATCTTTCTAGAATACTCTGGAGTAATGAGATTCGGAGATGAATATTTACCTCACTTTCTTGCCTCATAGATAATTGAGTTTAAACTCAAACAACTCTGCTCACGGAAATAGAAAACTATATGTGCGCAACATGCTCAACAATTTAGTGTATATTCCATACAATTTCGTTTTTGATGCAAAAGGAAACTACTTTATAACCGTGGAGTTTCTAGGGCTTCATACCTAGAAATTTATTCTCCTGGGGGGACCTGATTGAATCTTGGTGGTTGATATATGATGAGTTGCGTAGATCGAATGAGGTGTCTCAGCTTGAATGAGGTGCGTTAGGCTAATGAGAGTTAAATCAGACAAAGTGTGGCCTGGTAGATGCGGTGCTTTAGGTTTATGAAATGCGTTGAGCAAGATCAAATGCGTTAGGTTAAATTAGATGTATTAGGTTTTTCAAAGGGCGTTAGAGTAAACAGAGAAGGTTTACTTAGACGAGGTGCGTTAAGATTACGAAGTGCATTAGGTCATACGAAGTGCCTTGTTGGCCAAGTGTTGTCTTAGGTTACTCGAGGTGAGTTAGGTTAGATGACGTGCCTTCTAGTACAGCGCATGCATTAAGTTAGACACGATGCGATATGGGTACACTAAGATACTGTAAATAAATGAATAGTTTAGGATTATTACATATTGGAATCAAAATAAATTGTATGTAACCTAGGAATTTCTCCAGGTTTGCTAGTAAATATTTATCATGATTAGTAATATTTATCATTACGTGAAACATACGAGATTAGGAAAGCTGAGTAAGAAAAAGTAAAATAAATATTGATTGTAAATACCGTAGACTTTAGAAAAGTTTTCCCTCCTGTGACATTGGCAAACGAATGAACCCTTTTTCTCATGGTGTATCATATTTCCTTAATCGCAAACAGTATTACTGCTACGGGAAGAGATTTGATTATATCATGAATTAGAGGATTACTAGGGCAAAATTAAGAAGATTGTTACGCACTTTATAATACTGTCCATGTTTACGCAATCAGTTATTGTTTAGTTTGCGTGGCCAATACCTTTAGCACTTAAAACTTAAACTCTCACTTTGATAGCTTCTAAGTCAACATTTAAGTGTTCTTCAGCCTTGAATTCATAATAATTTGATTAGCTTGCTCTTTCGAACTGCAGGTGGCATATAGGCAGAGTATGGAGTTACCGAGGTCGACTTTTTCAATTACCCAATCCTGGTTAAAGTGTACGGAACATGCTTAGTGGAATGTGCTATCCTGTTTGGCCAAACCAGGTTGAACAGCAACCGTTCGCTCTTTATAATCCTGAATTTAGCGTTTTGCTTGGCCATCCATGTTCCAAGATACAGTATTTTTTAAAAGTAGAACTTGGTATTCTGTTTACCCAAACTTAGATCGACACTTTTTTGCTTTAAAACCAAATTAATTTCGTCAACCGAAGTCTCAAGCATAGAAGTGCAGAATAGTGATACAGTTTTAAAGACAAACAGGGCCGAATGCCGTGAAATTCCACTCGTTTTGATTCGGCCGCAAGTGGCCGCAAGTGCCCACGTTACTGATATACGTCACCATAATAATTGCTTGTTTTCGTCGCGTGCACGATACAGTCGATCGCAATTATCTATTGATATACACAGTGACAGCACAGTCTAATAATTTTTCAACTCGAGCATAACTCATTTGCGCTCAGTGTACCACTACAACTACATTATTTACCTTATCTGTACAAGGCTGTGTTAGCGCCTTACAAAGATTAAAATAAGGTACCTAGTACTTGTCTTGAGTGTGATGGACGCCTCTTGGGTATAAATGGGTTAAAAGCTTTGCAACAGTCCGGTTTCATTAAACATATGTTCCTGTCGCTGGACATTTTTTATTGACAGACAGTGCCACAGAAAACGAGCGCCGGTGCCAGTAGGGAACGGCTGACATCTCTCGCCGCCGCGATGATTAACGAGCACTCCAGCAGGCAGAGATGGTAAGGTTATGAGTGGCAAAAACGGCTATTTAATCCCCTGACCTACATTTCAACGCTTTTCCAAGTACGAACAGCATTAATTAACTGATGCTCATGAGCTCCAGTAGAGCAGAGGCATCATCTGATGCTCATAAGTCTGTATTGGCATGGACTGATGCTCTTGAGTCTATTTAGAATTGTGTTACCTGATGCTCTTAAATTAATGTGGTATTAGATGGAATGATGACTACATAATGATGTGAAGTAGCATGAGCTGATGCTCATAAGTTTATGGTGAAGGAACCCAACTAGCGCTTGTAGTTTTTACTGACATAGAATTAACTAATGATCGTTAATTCTATGTTGAATCGTGTTATCTGATGCTTATAATTTTACACTGATAGCATTAAGATATGCTCATAGATTTCAGTGGAATAGCATTAACTGAAGTTCATGAAGTCTACGTGGTTATTTTTGCTTGGATTGTTGCAGCAAAACAGCACTGAAAGAATACAAATAGAAATGCGTGCAAAGGACACCAATATTATATTACCTGCTACTCATAAGTAAATGAGTTAAGCTCGTTTTCAATTTGTTGGTGAAGCATAAAATAAAGAAATGCGTATACATTAAGAAATTGAACGTAAAAATAGCATTGCCGATGTGCTCAAAAGGCTGGTGAAACATTAAACAGAAATGTTGGTATGCAAAGTAAAACTTGTCAAATAGGAGTGGAATAGTAGGAATTGACATCAGTTTATGAGTATGTGGTGTGCATTGACGTAGAGTTGTAACAGAAATGTAAAGAATGCATCTAAGGATAACGTCCACAATAGTCAGACGCTACTTACTTTGCTAAGAGTACGTTAATTATTTAGTCAAGTTACTTGGAAATACGGTACTCTTATTTGAAATACGGTACTCTTATTTGAAATACGGTGCTCTTATTTCAGAGCACTACTGCTGTAATGTACAACATCGCTATTTAAATGCAACATTGTTTCGCAATACGGTGTCCCTGTTTCAATGTCATATTACGTCACAATACCATATGCCTATTTCAATACCTTCAGTGTCATTTGCAATGCAATACTACAGAATAATGCAATACCTAGTCTTTTACAATACCATGTTGAAATCAATACAACTTTACATTATTATACGCTATATAACACAATACCACTTTGTAATATTAAAATCAAATTGACAACTCTTCACAATATCTAATATACCTCATTCAGTACAGCACTACTTTACGATGTAATACCACATATACGACGCATCAAAAACATGCATAGTCATTCCACCTCATGGAGCATCATTTTCTAATACCAAACACTTTCATTACGGAAGACAAAGTCACTCGGTGATGAGTCCTGCGACATCCGAAGCAGCAGAGGCATATCGTAGGACGCAGGGTCGGCACGGTCGCTAGTGCAGGTGACATAGGGCATATCTTTCGGTGTATAGAGTTCCTCTTACGCCAGATACTCCGACAGATACGCCCCATGGCACCGCAATTTCTTTCGGCGGTGGCTGCAATTTCGCCGATGATGCACTTGCCGCTGAAAAATTCCAGTGATGACGGCGATTCTTGACGGTGAAAAATGAGCGAGGGTGCACTCAGAGCTGAATTTTTTTTGCTCCTTGAGATTAGTGTCTAGAATGTGGAAAATTTCTTGACGATCGGCGCAAAGGCTTCACATTTTCTAAACCTTAGAGGGATTATCGAGCATTTGAGGCTCGCTTGAATATTTTTCTGTGCATTATCTTGAATATTGGCCTACAATTTGTAACGTCTTCAAATATGGGGAGAAAATATTCATTTCTGCACTAGTCCCGTTTTCGACGTTTCTATTCGTGGTTTTACTCTGAAAAATGGGATACTGGTTTGCTTTGTCGATCTTTTACTCAATTTATATGTTGTGAGTTCATTGCAAATAGAGAGCATTAGTGCAGGAGAAAAGTGAAAATCAGTACCCATGAGATTATTAAAATGCACTTCAGACTTCTTCAATTCTTTGATTTCAGGTTTGACAGGCCAATTTTTTTGCTTAACATATCCCTGCCTGAAGGAGGGACGCAAACTTTGTAAATAAGTTAATGGAAAAATAAACTTTTTCATTAGTATGATGTCTTAACTTTGACAAGTTGTAGCGAATAGATTGTCGTTTTGGAAAGCGTAGATTTATTGCTAATAAAACAAGTGCAGAAATGAAAGACCTTTTACTAAAGTAAATATTTTCCATAGTATTAGTTTAGCTGCAGTACTTCAAGCGTTCAAATCATCATGAATTATTATTAGGACGTTAGCATGTGGCAAGTTTTCAAAACAATAATTATTGAAGCAATGAAAATCCTCGAAATATTTTACATACAGCAAGACACATACTAAAATAATTTCGTTTATAATAAGTTCCATAGAGCAATTTGTTTGTTATTTACTACTACTATTGGAGACCTGTGTAAATTCAAAAGTATAGACATATAACTTTCACTTGCCATTATTCGAGCCTCTACCCGTATCTTGGCTACGAAGGGTGAAAATGCATTTCAACTCAGACGATAGTTACAGGACGTGCGAGGACTCGAACCTGCAATTCTTGTTCCAAGGACTGTGTTAAGGGTATACTACATATATTTCACATTTGTTAGCCTAAATACGTAACTTGCAGATTAACAAATGAATAGATGAGCTCAAACCCAAGCAGAATCTATATTTACTAAGCCTCGCATAAGGAAAACTGACGACCACGACTTTGCAATGAAAAATTTTGTCATTATTACTTCCGCCAAGGAGGTTATGTTTTTGTCGTGTTTGTCTGTCTGTTTGTTTGTCTCTCTGTCTGTCACCAAGATAACTCAAAAAGTTATGAACCGATTTGGATGAAATTTACAGAGATTGTTAGATTTGTTATGAGGAACAGATGATTAACTTTTGGTGAAGATATGTACGTACATTTGTTTTTTTATTTGTTTGTCTGCTTCATTTTTCTCAATGTCATAACCCAAAAAGTTATGGATGGATTTTAATGAAATTAACATGAATTGTTAGGTACATAACAATGAGTACATGACCAATTTTTGGTAATGATCCATTTGTTCATTCGTTCGTTTGTCACTGTTTTTAATTTTATGCTTGTTAGCACAATAACTCAAAAAATAAAGAATGGATCTTTATGAAACTCATAGGGTTTGTTAGTAATGTTGACAGACATGAATGATTAAATTTTGGTGCAGATCGGTTTGTTCGTTTGTATGTTTGACTCATGTTTGTCATAAAGTTTGTTAGCAGTATAACTCAAAAAGTTATGAACGGATCTTCAAGAAAATTGTACAAGCACAAGCTGTTATTTCTATCAAAAGGTACAAAATGATTAGATTTTGGAGTTTATACATTGAACATTAGGGTTTCAGCGCCAACTTGAATTTTTGCTACTATTGCCTCGCTTGGCGGAGGCATGCGCTCTCAGAGTGCTCTAGTTGCTCATATTTTACTTGGTAACAGATTCTGCTAAGTAAGTGCCTACTACCCGTGCTGCTTCGTCTCGTAAAAAAATTCAGTCGAGCATTATTCAAAAACAAAGCTATGGATATAACTTCCCCAGAAGTTTCACGTCAGCGAAGATTTGTTTTTATTTAAAGCGAGAGAAAAAACAACTTTGTAGATGATCAATTGATACGGCATTTCAAGAAACATAAACATTGGTGCTGCAAGGGGTAAACTGATATTGCACAACATTCGCAACAGCAGAAGCAACGAATCTGTCCCAAATAGCTTCGTAGGTCGATAAAGAAAAAAGAAAAACAAACAGGTCCACGCAGGAAGTATATTGTAGCTAATTCGATAAGATTATCTCGACTGAAGTGAGCGACTGAATGACACCGGCGAATAGTATTAACAATGATAATCCTACGGTAATTTCATCTCTATTTAAACTCTAATAAATCTTTCGATTTTCTGTATCAACAGAAATTTTAGTATTTTTCAGCCATCATCGTCATCCGTCGAAAAAAAAGACAGTACGAGTGACAGTTGCATCAGCGACAGTTAGTACCATTATTACAAAAGTTCTTTCTATATACGGTACATGCGAGTTATCTCATCTTTTTCCCTAAGTCCTCGAGTACAAGTGGTACAATAGAAAATTTTACTAACAGGGACACAATGTCTGTATTGCGCCGAACTATTCCTGTGGCTTAACACAGGCTCGTGCGCCACTAGGGTGAGAAGTACGTCTCGTTTCAAATTATCAATGATTTTCGCTACGGCTTTTCTGCCGGTAGGTCTCAGATTCTAAGTGGTCGGTGCGCTACTGACAGGAAAAAGCGCAAGTTGTGCATCTCCAACCACTGGGCACGGCTGAACGCTTTCACCAAGCTACGCCGCACAGGGAAGGAAACGAAAAACAAGAAAGTAGAAGTCTAGCGGGAATAGGTCGGCCACCTCGATCAGCAGCCCACCTCCCGAACCGAAGGGGAAGTATTGAGAGCCTACCTAGCTTAAAAAAATAACCTCGTCAGCAGGAACTGCGGCAAGCTGCAACATCTCCTGCGGAGAAGGCACTAGGGACCCTTGGGGTTGTGAGGCCTAAATATATTGTGGCAGAGAAAGGGCCCGTCAGAATATACTCCTGACGGCACTAAGTCATCGACCGGAAAGCATAAGCTTAATTATGTGAAATAGCTACTTCTCAACAAGATTTTATAAACAGCTTGAATGAATGATCAACGTTATTTTGAACATTTTTTATTTGATGTACAGATGTCAATTTGCACATGTTATGATGTTGAGTCATTGATACGAGAGTAAGAAATTCTAGTACTAACTTAATATCGTTCTTCATAATATGAAATTCATTCCAAAATTTATCTAGCACTTAAACGGTTGGCATCCATTATTTTGAACACGTGTTCTTTTGCATACGCAAGCATATTTATTCATCCTCTTATCTTGAGTCTACGACACAGAAGTATAAACTTCCGTTACTCATTATTTTCAATTTATATTTCAAAACAGAAACTCGTACACCTATTGAATGAACTGCATCTTCTACTTTGAATGCTCGTAATTCTACATAGTAATGCACATTTACATATCTATTTATCTTAATTCTTACACGACAGAATAAAGTTACAGTACATATTAAGATAAACTTGAGATTTACAAAAAAAATTACACACAGTACTATTAAAAACTATCTACTGCTCTGAATGCTTACTATTGCCTGTACAAATACCCATTTTTTTGTGCATATATGGAAAACGACTTTCATTACCATTAATATTAAGTTGCTAATAAAACTGTATGGATGTTATTCCCCTTTCAACTATTTCACATCCTCTCTAATATTAACAGAGTCTTGCAATGTCGCAGAATTTTTACAGCGAAAGAGGTGATTAGGAAAACATTAAATGAATTTCATGGCATAACAAGCATAAACCGCTTGTGAATAAATCATGTTATCTCAGCTTACGTTTATTGCAAACAGAGCCAGGATAAAAAATATTGGACTTTATGTCAGTTCCGCAAAAAGGCTTAATTGCAGGAAGTCATATCATTAGAGCTCATTTTATGCGGGCTGTAGATTAAAATCCGCGAATCATTTTTAGCTTTGCATATTTTTCCCTTTGGCCGCAATGGGATTTTTATGTAGGGAAAAATTAAATCGCGCGGGTTTAATTCAGAGTGTTTGCTTATCGATTTTATTCGTTTTAATGAATTTCATTAGAATAAATATTTCCTGTATTATCTGTGGTGCTAAGAATTTTTCTTGCAGACGGTACGGGAGTGTGTTGAAATTTTTTTTTGTAGACGGAACGGGAGTTTTTAAACAGGGAAATTAATTGCATTGACTTGTTTTATAGTACTTTTCCAACGGTACACTTGGATATAAGAATTTTTGAAAGTGTAGAAAAACAGGAATTATGTAATTCCAGCTTTGATGTTCTTTCACTTAGCAGGACAGGAATTTATTGCAGGAAAATTAAACGTTATCATCGGCTTCGCAGTACTTGTTTCCCAGTTCTGTACTTTCTTATGATGTTTAAAAAATTAAAAAAAATTGACATTACTTCTAGCTTTGACTGTTTAGGTTTTTAGCCACAAATGGGATCTCATACAACGAAAATGAAATAGTTTAGTTTGCTTCATGGTGTTTGCCGATCGCCTCTTTGATATCCTAATGATTTCTGGAAGCTTCAATTTATAAAATATCATAATTAAGAAACTGAATGTTCGCATGTTACCGAGCACATGTATTCGTTACAAAGTTATACTTGTTTATTTCAATTCACTGATTAAGCAGACTGCGTGGACTTTGTCCCAGCTTTTCATTTTTTCATGAAAGTTCTACATAGTACTAGCAATACAGTAATATGTTTGAACTTCCTTCTTGGAGGATGCAGAAACCCTTCAGAATTCTGGAAAATGCTCTGCGCATTCCATTTCTATTTCAAATACAAGAACGAAGGATTTCTTTGCAGAAAATTTATATAGATGTATAGGTTCAACATTACCATTTTCTTCCAAGTACTGCTAAAAATAAGGTAAAGTACACCGACAAAAGCCTGACGTACTGCTGCAAAATAAAAACACATTTTACCGCGCCTTAGCCGTTAATTCGTACCTCAGCGGAAGCAGTACGCGGACACACGTCCTGGTTTCGGGTTTTTCAACATATTAAGGTCAATTTCTCGAGCTCTTGATGATACGAATCTACAATAATTTGGCAGAAGCTTGCGCAATAATGACCATGCAATCATTCGTTCTCCCTCTGTATGTTTTTGCGACTGTTTAATTTCAAGTTGTAGTTTTTCTTATCGTATTCACATACTTGGTCAATGGATGTCGGAATTAAGCCCTTGAGGCTCGACTTGTGCGAAACCTCAGGCAGGTTCCGTGGTATCGATTTGTAGAATTGAGTTTCAGGCCTCGACCCTTAGTCGATTGTGCTTAAAAAGCATCCGGAAACACACTCTTGCACTTTAAAATAGAGTTGCTCAGCGTAATCCAGTTGCTTCTATCACTTGCAGCAAGGCTCAGTGTTAGAAAACCAAAGCTTCTGTCTGAAGTTCAGAACAAGTTAAGCTTGGAAGCATAAACCGTAACGGTACTTGACTCTTAGGTCTGACGCTGGCGGTCAAAAGTCGGCAACGGAGAAATGGTATTTTCTCAAGAGCTATTCTTTTCCCCACATCTAATACTGAAGAAAAAAATTTCCAAGGTACGGTACCTAACATGTTTCTTGCGGAGAAAGTATCTTGGATACGGCGGGGACGCACTTGGGTGCTTGCCTGCGTGACCGTGTCTGGACATGTTCATAATAGCTCTAGAGAAAATCCTATTTTTCCATTTTGGCCGCCAGCGTCAGAAGCCACTTGAACCTAAGAGTCAAGTGCTGTTGCGGTCTATGTTGGAAGGCTTAATTTTAGGGCTGTATCGAACACGCCTTTATTGACTCAACACAAATCCATATGTATATATTTGCATACGCATACAAAACCCCACAACAGTAGCGGTTACAGCTGCATGATACTTGTTCATTTGCAGAAGAATCCTAAGCGTTGATGTGTTCAGAAAACAAAACTACACAACTGTTTGGAAGAGACACCCACAAAATTAACCAAACTGTTGATATGTTCAGAAGACACACTCACTTAAGGAATTGTCGTAAGCGTTGATATGTTCAGAAGACACACTCACCTAAGGAATTGTCGCAAGCGTTGATATGTTCAGAAGACACACTCACCTAAGGAATTGTCGTAAGCGTTGATATGTTCAGAAGACACACTCACCTAAGGAATTGTCGTAAGCGTTGATATGTTCAGAAGACACACTCACCTAAGGAATTGTCGTAAG